>JAENHJ010000529.1:11225000-11825000 GCA_025330945.1 Mucuna pruriens | reverse complement strand
GGAGAAAATATTTTGTATTATGGTATATTAATGATAGCGATAGAATGATACATAGAAAATTTCTCTCCCACTAGATTCATTAGGATGTTTCTAACCGTAAAGGTTTATTATTATAGTTAAATCTCATCCATTATTCTTTATTATGTATAATTATTAAGTATAATTATTATTATAAAGCTGAAGTTTTTTATTAATAATAAGGACAACCACAACCATTTGGAGCTTTCATGCTATTCCAATTTTTTAATATGTATAATTATTAAGTATAATTATTATTATAAGGTGAAGTTTTTTATTAATAATAACGACAACCACAACCATTTGGAGCTTTCATGCTATTCCAATTTTTTAATTTGGAGTTTTAATCCGATTTTGGACAAAATTCGATGGTAAGTGATACGTGCATTTAATAAGCACAAAATATAAATATATTTTACACCAATATGGAATCGAACCCAATTTCGTAACCAAAGTCCTTGTTTTTTTTTGACTTAATGTTTGCATAGTCATAAGCTGACTATATATATATATATATCACACTATTAAAAAAAAAACTATCACATATTAAAGAACACATATCATAAGTACGGATAATCCTTCTTACCATATTAAATCACGCTAATAGGACTAGAAGTAATTTCTCTAGCTCCTAATTGACTTAAATTTTTTTCATAAATGTGGTATATAACATGAAGATAAAGTAAATTCCTCATCCTCTTCAAATAAATGAGCAGCATTCACTTTTGGATAAGTTTGTATGAGAAAGGATATACTCGTGTAGTATTAGTTAAAGAATTAATTAATTGACAAAGTTTAGCGCGTATCTTACTACTAACTAAGTTTAGTAGTCCAATTTTTTACACCAATAAGCACAAAATATAAATATATTTTACACCAATAAGGAATCGAACCCACTTTCGTAACCAAAGTCCTTGTTTTTTTTTCACCTAATGTTCCAGAACTTTCTCCCTACCACCCCTATTTATATAATTCTCATTCCATTCCAGCATTCATTGGGGCGTAGTCTGAAGCTGACCAACAAAGTTACGAAAATTCTAGGGTTTTAGTTTTCACTCTCTCTCAATCTTCTGTCGCTCAGACTCAGACGCACTGAACGAAGAAGTCTGTTATCTTTTCTTTTTACTACCTCTTTTCCTTTTATTTTTATCGTTTATATAGATTTATATTTCGAGTCATGCTTAGCATTCCAGTTTTGTTGTTGCTGACATTTTAACTTCTTGCCTTTTTCTGGAGAACCCCACAAGTTATATGGTTGAAATGACTAACGTGGAATCAATAAGTCCTTAGAAACAAATGAGATTGAATTAATGTTCTATTTTAAAACATATCATTAATTTCTCATTTCTTGCATTGCGAAGTCCCTGGTAAATTATCTTTTTGTTCAGCTTGTTATAAAGACTTTTAAGTAGGAATTTTAGGTAAAACCTTTTCAATCTGTTTCTCCATTGGGATATGGAAATGCCATAGTAAACCTTTGTTTATGCCAATGGATGGTCTGTTAAGTGGACTGGAGTAGCTGCATAATGTTTGAGCCTACAAATCAAAGGGAAATATGTAGGGAAAGGGAGAAAATATTTTGTATTATGGTATATTAATGATAGCGAATAGTATGATACATAGAAAATTTCTCTCCCACTAGATTCATTAGGATATTTCTAACCGTAAAGGTTTATTATTATAACTAAATCTCACCCGTTATTCTTTATTAAGTATAATTATTAAGTATAATTATTATTATAAAGTGAAGTTTTTTATTAATAATAGCCACAACCACAACCATTTGGAGCTTTCATGCTATTCCAATTTTTTAATATGTATAATTATTAAGTATAATTATTATTATAAGGTGAAGTTTTTTTATTAATAACAACTGACAACCACAACCATTTGGAGCTTTCATGCTATTCCAATTTTTTAATTTGGAGTTTTCATCCCATTTTGGACAAAATTGGATGATACGTGATACATGCATTTAATAAGCACAAAATATAAATATATTTTGCACCAATACGGAATCGAACCCAATTTCGTAACCAAAGTCCTTGTTTTTCTTTTCTGCCTAATGTTCTAGAACTTTCTCCCTACCACTCCTATTTATATCATTCTAATTTGATTCCAACATTCATTGGGGCGTAGTCTGAAGCTGACCAACAAAGTTAGGAAAATCCTAGGGTTTTAGTTTTCAGTCTCTCTTAATCTTCCGTCGCTCAGGCTCAGACGCAGAGAACGAAGAAGCCTTCTAGTATCTTTTCTTTTTACTACCTCTTTTCCTTTCATTTTTATCATTTATATAGATTTATATTTCGAGTCATGCTTAGCATTCCAGTTTTGTTGTTGCTGACATTTTAACATCTTGCCTTTTTTTGAACACCCCTCAAGTTTTATGGTTGAAATGACTAAGGTGGAAAGAGTAAGTCCCTACAAACAAATGAGCTTGAATTAATGTTCTATTTTAAAACATACCATTAATTTCTCTTTTCTTGCATTGCGAAGTCCTTGGTAAATTATCTTTTTGTTTAGCTTGTTATAAAGACTTTTAAGTAGGAATTTTAGGTAAAACCTTTTCAATCTGTTTCTCCTTTAGGATATGCAAATGGCACAGTAAACCTTTGTTTATGCCAATGGATGGTTTGTTAAGTGACTCAGAGTAGCTGCATAATGTTTGAGCCTACAAATGAAAGGGAAATATGTAGGGAAAGGGAGAAAATATTTTGTATTATGGAATATTAATGATAGCTATAATATGATACATAGAAAATTTCTCTCCACTAGATTCATTAGGATGTTTCTAACCGTAAACGTTTATTAATATAATTAAATCTCATCCGTTATTCTTTATTATGTATAATTATTAAGTATAATTATTATTATAAGGTGAAGTTTTTTATTACTAATAACGACAACCACAACCAGTTGGAGCTTTCATGTTGTTCCAATTTTTTAATATGTTTAATTATTAAGTATAATTATTATTATTATAAGGTGAAGGTTTTTTATTAATAATAATGACAACCACAACCATTTGGAGCTTTCATGCTATTCCAATTTTTTAATTTGGAGTTTTCATCCAATTTTGGACAAAATTCGAGGTTACGTGATACGTGCATTTAATAAGCACAAAATATAAATATATTTTATGGAATCGAACCCAATTTCGTAACCATAGTCCTTGTTTTTTTTTTACCTAATGTTTGCATAGTGTGAAGCTAACCAACAAATATATATATATATATATCACACTATTAAAAACAAAACTATCACATATTAAAGAACACATATCACAAGTACGGATGATCCTTCTTACCATATTAAATCACGCTAATAGGACTAGATGTAATTTCTTTAGCTCCTAATTGACTTAAAATTTTTTCATAAATGTAGTATATAACGTGAAGATAAAGTAAATTCCTCAGCCTCTTCAAAGAAACGAGCAAGAGTCACTTTTGGATAAGTTTGTATGAGAAAGGCTATACTCGTGTAGTATTAGTTAAATAATTAATTAATTAACAAAGTTTAACACGTATCTTACTACTAAATAAGTTTAGTAGTCCAATTTTTTAATAATCGGATTTTGGACAAAATACGTGGCACGTGATACATGCATTTAATAAGCAAAAAATATAAATATATTTTACCCCAATAAGGAATCGAACCCAATTTCTTAACCAAAGTCCATGTTTTTGTTTTTGTTACCTAATGTTCCAGAACTTTCTCCCTTCAACCCGTATTTATAACATTCTCATTCCATTCCAGCATTCATTGGGGCGTAGTCAGAAGCTGACCAACAAAGTTACGAAAATCATAGGGTTTTTGTTTTTAGTCTCTCTCAATCTTCCCCCGCTCACGCTCAGATGCAGAGAACAAAGAAGCCTTCTGCTATCATTTCTTTTTACTACCACTTTTCCTTTCATTTTTATCGTTTATATAGATTTATATTTCGAGGCATGCTTAACATTCCAGTTTTGTTGTTGCTGACATTTTCACTTCTTGCCTTTTTCTGGAGAACCCCTCAAGTTATATGGTTGAAATGACTAAGGTGGAATCAGTAAGTCCCTAAAAACAAATGAGCTTGAATTAATGTTCTATTTTAAAACATACCATTAATTTCTCTTTTCTTGCATTGCGAAGTCCCTGGTAAATTATCTTTTTGTTCAGCTTGTTATAAAGACTTTTAAGTAGGAATTTCAGGTAAAACCTTTTCAATCTGTTTCTCCTTTAGGATATGCAAATGCCAGAGTAGACTTTTCTTTTGTTTATGCCAATGGATGGTCTGTTAAATGGCTCAGAGTAGCTGCATAATGTTTGAGCCTACAAATGAAAGGGAAATATGTAGGGAAAGGGAGAAAATTTTTTGTATTATGCTATATAAATGATAGCGATTGTATGATACATAAAAAATTTCTCTCCCACTAGATTTATTAGGATGTTTCTAACCGTAAAAGTTTATTATTATAATTAAATTTCATCCGTTATTCTTTATTATGTATTATTAAGTATAATTATTATTATAAGGTGAAGTTTTTTATTACTAATAACGACAACCACAACCATTTGGAGCTTTCATGCTGTTCCAATTTTTTAATATGTATAACTATTAAGTATAATTATTATTATAAGGTGAAGTTTTTTTTATTAATAATAACGACAACCACAACCATTTGGAGCTTTCATGCTATTCCAATTTTTTAATTTGGAGTTTTGATCGGATTTTGGACAAAATTCAATGGTACGTGTGCATTTAATAAGCACAAAATATAAATATATTTTACACCAATACGGAATCGAACCCAATTTCGTAACCATAGTTCATGTTTTTTTTTACCTAATGTTTGCATTGTGTGAAGCTGACCAACAAATATATATATATATATCACACTATTAAAAACAAAACTATCACATATTAAAGAACACATATCATAAGTACGGATGATCCTTCTTACCATATTAAATCACGCTAATAGGATAAGATGTAATTTCTTTAGCTCCTAATTGACTTAAAATTTTTTCAGAAATGTAGTATATAACGTGAAGATAAAGTAAATTCCTCAGCCTCTTCAAAGAAATGAGCAGGATTCACTTTTGGATAAGTTTGTATGAGAAAGGCTATACTCGTGTAGTATTAGTTAAATAATTAATTAATTAACAAAGTTTAACACGTATCTTACTACTAAATAAGTTTAGTAGTCCAATATTTTAATAATCCGATTTTGGACAAAATACGTAGTACGTGATACATGCATTTAATAAGCAAAAAATATAAATATATTTTACACCAATAAGGAATCCAACCCAATTTCTTAACCAAAGTCCATGTTTTTGTTTTTTTTTACCTAATGTTCCAGAACTTTCTCCCTACAACCCATATTTATAACATTCTCATTCCATTCCAGCATTCATTGGGGCGTAGTCTGAAGCTGACCAACAAAGTTACGAAAATCCTAGGGTTTTTGTTTTTAGTCTCTCTCAATCTTCCCCCGCTCAGGCTGAGATGCAGAGAACCAAGAAGCCTTCTGGTATCATTTCTTTTTACTACCACTTTTCCTTTCATTTTTATCGTTTATATAGATTTATATTTCAAGGCATGCTTAGCATTTCAGTTTTGTTGTTGCTGACATTTTCACTTCTTGCCTTTTTCTGGAAAATCCCTCAAGTTATATGGTTGAAATGACTAAGGTGGAATCCGTAAATCCCTAAAAACAAATGAGCTTGAATTAAGGTTCTATTTTAAAACATACCATTAATTTTGCTTTTTTTGCATTGCGAAGTCCTTGGTAAATTATCTTTTTGTTCAGCTTGTTATAAAGACTTTTAAGTAGGAATTTTAGGTAAAACCTTTTCAATCTGTTTCTCCATTGGGATATGGAAATGCGATAGTAAACCTTTGTTTATGCCAATGGATGGTCTGTTAAGTGGACTAGAGTAGCTGCATAATGTTTGAGCCTACAAATCAAAGGGAAATATGTAGGGAAAGGAGAAATTTTTTTTGTATCATGGTATATTAATGATAGCGATAGTATGATACATAGAAAATTTCTCTCCCACTAGATTCATTAGGACATTTCTAACAGTAAAGGTTTATTATTATAATTAAATCTCACCCGTTATTCTTTATTAAGTATAATTATTATTATAAGGTGAAGTTTTTTATTAATAATAGCCACAACCACAACCATTTGGAGCTTTCATGCTATTCCAATTTTTTAATATGTATAATTGTTAAGTATAATTATTATTATAAGGTGAAGTTTTTTATTAATAACAACTGACAACCACAATCATTTGCAGCTTTCATGCTATTCCAATTTTTTAATTTGGAGTTTTCATCCCGTTTTGGACAAAATTCGATGATACATGATACATGCATTTAATAAGCACAAAATATAAATATATTTTGCACCAATACGGAACCGAACCCAATTTCGTAACCAAAGTCCTTGTTTTTTTTTTTTACCTAATGTTTGCGTAGTATGAAGCTGACCAACAAATATATATATCACATTATTAAAAAAAACACTATCACATATTAAAGAACACATATCATAAGTACGGATGGTTCTTCTTACCATATTAAATCACGCTAATAAGACAAGATGTAATTTCTTTAGCTCCTAATTGACTTAAAATTTTTTCATAAATGTAGTATATAACGTGAAGATAAAGTAAAATCCTCAGCCTCTTCAAAGAAATGAGCAGGATTCACTTTTGGATAAGTTTGTATGAGAAAGGCTATACTCGTGTAGTATTAGTTAAATAATTAATTAATTAACAAAGTTTAACACGTATCTTACTACTAACTAAGTTTAGTAGTCCAATTTTTTTATAATCCGATTTTGGACAAAATACGCGGTACGTGATACATGCATTTAATAAGAAAAAAATATAAATATTTTTTACACCAATAAAGAATCGAACCCAATTTCTTAACCAAAGTCCATGTTTTTGTTTTTTTTACCTAATGTTCCAGAACTTTCTCCCTACAACCCATATTTATAACTTTCTCATTTCATTCCAGCATTCATTGGGGCGTAGTCTGAAGTTGACCAACAAAGTTACGAAAATCCTAGGGTTTTTGTTTTCAGTCTCTCTCAATCTTCCACCGCTCAGGCTCAGACGCAAAGAACGAAGAAGCCTTCTGGTATCTTTTCTTTTTACTACCTCTTTTCCTTTCATTTTTATCGTTTATATAGATTTATATTTTTAGTCATGCTTAGCATTCCAGTTTTGTTGTTGCTGACATTTTCAGTTCTTGCCTTTTTCTGGAGAACCCCTCAAGTTATATGGTTGAAATGACTAAGGTGGAATCAGTAAGTCCCTAAAAACAAATGAGCTTGAATTAATGTTCTATTTTAAAACATAGCATTAATTTATCTTTTCTTGCATTGTGAAGTCCCTGGTAAATTATCTTTTTGTTCAGCTTGTTATAAAGACTTTTAAGTAGGAATTTCAGGTAAAACCTTTTCAATCTGTTTCTCCTTTAGGATATGCAAATGCCACAGTAGACTTTTGTTTATGCCAATGGATGGTCTGTTAAATGGCTCAGAGTAGCTGCATAATGTTTGAGCCTACAAATGAAAGAGAAATATGTAGGGAAAGGGAGAAAATATTTTGTATTATGGTATATTAATGAGAGCGATAGTATGATACATAGAAAATTTCTCTCCCACTAGATTCATTAGGATGGTTCTAACAATAAAGGTTTATTATTATAATTAAATCTCATCCGATATTCTTTATTATGTATAATTATTAAGTATAATTATTATTATAAGGTGAAGTTTTTTATTAATAATAAGGACAACCATAACCATTTGGAGCTTTCATGCTATTCCAATTTTTTAATATGTATAATTATTAAGTATAATTATTATTATAAGGTGAAGTTTTTTATTAATAACAACTGACAACCACAACCATTTGGAACTTTCATGCTATTCCAATTTTTTAATTTAGAGTTTTCATCCCATCTTGGACAAAATTCGATGGTACGTGATACGTGCATTTAATAAGCACAAAATATAAATATATTTTACACCAATACGGAATCGAACCCAATTTTGTAACCAGAGTCCTTGTTTTTTTTTTTACCTAATGTTTGCATAGTCTGAAGCTGACCAACAAATATATATATATATATATATATATATATATATATATATATATATATATATATATATATATATATATATATATATATCACACTATTAAAAAAAATTATCACATATTAAAGAACACATACCGTAAGTACGGATGATCCTTTTTACATTATTAAATCACGCTAATAGGACTCACTACAAAAAAAATTTAGTTTTAGCGACCGAAATTATGGATCGATTTCCATGGTGGCTAAATAGAGACGGAATTAGCGATGGAAATGGATTTTTTTTAAAAAAAATAGCGACCGATTTAGCAACCGAAAAATATTAACAAAATAAAGGAAAATGTATATATTAGCGGCGGAAATAGCGACCGATTTTCAGAAAAATAAAAAAATAAAAATACAATAGCGATCGAAATTAAAAATCATAAAAAAATATAAAAGAAATTATTAGCAATGAAATTAGCTATCGAACTTTTTAAAAATTAAAAATAAAAAAATTAGCGACTTATTTAGCTCGGATAACAAAAAAATAAAAAATATAAAAAATATTTATTAGCGACGGAATTAGCGACCGAACTTTGAAAAATTAAAATTTAAAAAATACATTAACATCCGAATTAGCGTTCGAAATTTAAAAAATAAAATAATAAGTAAATATTTATTAGCGACGGAATTAGCGGCAAAAATTCTAAAAATAATAAAATAAAAAAATATTTATTATCGACGACGGAATTTGTAAAATTAAAAGAACAAAAAACAATATATTTAGCGACCGAATTAGCGACCGAAAATTAAACGAAAAAATAAGAAAAAGTGAGCAACCGATTTAGCGACCGATTTTCAAATTTTCGAAAATGTGTTTTCCCTCCCATTTTCCTCCCATTTTTCCCTCTCCTTTTCCTTCTCCCTCCCTTATTTAAACACTTCTCCTCTCCTTCCCATTACTCCCTCCTCTCACTCCCTCGTCTCCTTCTCCGTCACCGCCGCTACCACCACCACCACCACCACCACTATCGTCACCACCGCCACTATCGTCACCACCGCCACCACCGTTGCCGCCGCATGCTTCCTATCCCTTCCATTCTCTACTCTTCTCTATTCTCCACCTACCTTTCTTCTTCTACAACCACTACCACCACCTTCTTTCCACTACTCTCTTTTCTCTCCTTTCTCCCACTCTTATTCCTCCTCCCCCCTTCCCTAACCACCAACAATCAACCAGCACCACCACCACCACATTCCTTCAATTCCTTTCTCTCATCCCTTCCCTCCATTTCATCTCCCTTCTCCCTCTCTTTTTCCCCCCTTCCCTAACCACCAATAATCTACCACTACCATATAACTATTTTAAAAAAATAAATAGCGATCGATTTAGCGACTGAATTATTTAAAATAAAAAATCAAATAGCTATCGAATTAGCCACCGAATTATTTTAAACAAATAAAAATAGCGACCTATTTTTTAATATATAAATAATTAAAAATAAAAGTCACTGGATTTTTTTAATAATATAAAATAGCCACCGATTTAGTGATCAAATTTCTAATATAGTTAGCCACCGACTGTTTTCGGTCGCAAAATGTTTAGCGACTCAGCTTTATGCAACGGAATAATATCGGGCGCTAATTCCGTCGCTAAACCATTTTGCGACCAAAATATTACATTAGCGACCGAAGTTCCATCTTTAGCGACCGATTTTTTTAGTTGCGAAAACTGAATTTTTTTGTAGTGACTAGATGTAATTTCTTTAGCTCCTAATTGACTTAAATGTTTTTCATAAATGTGCTATATAACGTGAAGATAAAGTAAATTCCTCATTCTCTTCAAAGAAATGAGCAGGATTCACTTTTGGATAAATTTGTATGAGAAAAGATATACTCGTGTGGTATTAGTTAAAGAATTAATTAATTAACAAAGTTTAGCACGTATCTTACTATTAAGTAAGTTTAGTATTCCAATTTTTTAATAATCCGATTTTGGAGAAAATACGTGGTACGCGATACTTGCATTTGATAAGCACAAAATATAAATATATTTTACACCAATAAGGAATCGAACCTAATTTGGTAACCAAAATCCTTGTTTTTTTTTACTTACCTAATGTTCCAGAACTTTCTCCCTACAACCCCTATTTATATCATTCTCATTCCATTCACGCATTCATTGGGGCGTAGTCTAAAGTTGACCAACAAAGTTACGAAAATCCTAGGGTTTTAAATTTTAGTCTTTCTCAATCTTCCATCGCTCAGGCTCGGACGCAGAGAACGAAGAAGCCTTCTGATATCTTTTCTTTTTACTACCTCTTTTCCTTTCATTTTTATCGTTTATATAGATTTATATTTCGAGTCATGCTTAGCATTCCAGTTTTGTTGTTGCTCATATTTTAACTTCTTGCCTTTTTCTGGAGAACCCCTCAAGTTATATGGTTGAAATGACTAAGGTGGAATCAGTAAGTCCCTAAAAACAAATGAGCTTGAATTAATGTTCTATTTTAAAACATACCATTAATTTCTCTTTTCTTGCATTGTGAAGTGCCTAGTAAATTATCTTTTTTTTCAGCTTGTTATAAAGACTTTTAATTAGGAATTTTAGGTAAAACCTTTTCAATCTGTTCTCCTTTAGTACATGTAAATGCCACATTAAACCTTTGTTTATGCCAATGGATGGTCTGTTAAGTGGCCGGAGTAGCTGCATAATGTTTGAGCCTACAAATCAAAGAGAAATGTGTAGGGAAAGGGAGAAAATATTTTGTATTATGGTACACTAATGATAGCGATAGTATGATACATAGAAAAATTCTCTCCCACTAGATTCATTAGGATCTTTGTAACAGTAAATGTTTATTATTATAATTAAATCTCATCCGTTATTCTTTATTATGTATAATTATTATTCTAAGGTGAATGGTATCTAAACTTCCCTTGTACTTCTCTTTGCTCTTGATGACACCCACACGGCCTTTGTTCCTTTCCACCAGTGACCATAACAACATTCCTGAAGTCAAATTTATCTATATGTAAAATTGTGAAACTTAATTAATTCCACTTTGTTGAGAACATTGTACGTGTAATGTCATTTTGTTGAGAACATTATACGTGTAATGTCATTATGTTTAGAACATTGTACGTACAAAATAGCTTTACAAGTACAATGTTCTCAATAAAATGACATTATACGTACAATGTTCTCAACAAAATAACATTACACGTACAATGTTCTCAACAAAATAACATTACACCTACAATGCCCTTTGTTTTCTTCTATTAATGGGACATGCTCCATGCTTTCTCTGTGTAACAGACATACGCAAATCACTTTTGCCTTGAAAGCTGCTTTGTTTGGGTCTCGAAGCTGGTTTGTCACTCTTGAAATGCTGAATATTTTCTGCCACTGAGGGAACCCATCCTCACTTGCAAAGGTATCATCTAATTCAAGTCGGGTTGTTACATCTTCAATGTAACATATGTGCGCTTAAGTTTTTTTTTGTTGCGTAAATTTGGTTCACGAGGAGTAAATTAATCTCTTGATTTTCTTTTTTTTTTTAAGTTTAGATAAGATGACTTTTTGAAATTGACCTGAATTAGGATAGACTATTAAGTTTATGGACGTTTAGTATTTACTTATATATTATTTACTAATAAAAAATTTATTGATAATGATCATGATATATAAATCTATTCTTTCTTAATTGATTGGTCATTAAAATATTATATCAGTATGTTAGTATTTTGTATTAAGTTAATGTATTTAAGTTATCCCCAAAAGTTTCCCTAATATAAGTGTTGCTAGGTTAAGGTTAGTTTGTTTTGAGAAAATATTTTTTATAAATATTTTCAATAACTTGTATATTAAAGTTTAATGGATTTTGGATAGTTATATTTAATTATTTAAATGTATTGATCTATTTTTCTATACAGATCCTAAATTCCACGAAACACCCCTGCCACCCCTATTTATATCACCCTCCTCTGCACACACCACTAACTCGGGGTGATTTTCAAGAGCTCAAGAAGGTGAAGTTGCAATATCAAATATGATATTCTTTTCATGATATTATTTTCATTCTTTGCCTTGCATTGATACGAGAAAGAATTAAAGAATTAATTAATTAACAAAGTTTAGCACGAATCTTACTACTAACTAAGTTTAGTAGTCCAATTTTTTAATAATTCGATTTTGGACAAAATACGTGGTACGTGATACGTGCATTTAATAAGCACAAAATAAAAATATATTTTACACCAATAAGGAATCGAACCCAATTTCGTAACCAAAGTCCTTGTTTTTTTTTACCTAATGTTCCAGAACTTTCTCCCTACCACCCTTATTTATATCATTCTCATTTCATTCCAGCATTCATTGCGGCGTAGTCTGAAGCTGACCAACAAAGTTACGAAAATCCTATGGTTTTAGTTTACAGTCTCTCTCAATCTACTGTCGCTTAGGCTCAAACGCAGAGAATGAAGAAGCCTTCTGGTATCTTTTCTTTTTACTACCTCTTTTCCTTTCATTTTTATCGTTTATATAGATTTATATTTCGAGTCATGCTTGGCATTCCAGTTTTGTTCTTGCTGACATTTTAACATCTTGCCTTTTTCTAGAAAACCCCTCAAGTTGTATGGTTGAAATGACTAAGGTGGAATTAGTAAGTCCGTAAAAACAAATGAGCTTGAATTAATGTTCTATTTTAAAACATACCATTAATTTCTCTTTCCTTGCATTGCGAAGTCCCTGGTAAATTATCTTTTTGTTCAGCTTGTTATAAAGACTTTTAAGTAGGAATTTTAGGTAAAACCTTTTCAATCTGTTTCTCCGTTAGGATATGCAAATGCCACAGTAAACTTTTGTTTATGCCAATGGATGGTCTGTTAAATGGCTCAGAGTAGCTGCATAATGTTTGAGCCAACAAATGAAAGGGAAATATGTAGGGAAAGGGAGAAAATATTTTGTATTATGCTATATTAATGATAGCAATAGTACGATACATAGAAAATTTCTCTCCCACTAGATTCATTAGGATGTTTCTAACCGTAAAAGTTTATTATTATAATTAAATCTCATCCGTTATTCTTTATTATGTATAATTATTATTACAAGGTGAAGTTTTTTATTACTAATAACGACAACCACAACCATTTGGAGCTTTCATGCAGTTCAAATTTTTTAATATGTATAATTATTAAGTATAATTATTATTATAAGGTGAAGTTTTTTTATTAATAATAATGACAACCACAACCATTTGGAGCTTTCATGTTATTCCAATTTTTTAATTTGGAGTTTTCTTCTGATTTTGGACAAATATAAATGGTACGTGTGCATTTAGTAAGCACAAAATATAAATATATTTTACACCAATACGGAATCGAACCCAATTTCGTAACCATAGTTCATGTTTTTTTTTACCTAATGTTTGCATAGTGTGAAACTGACTAACAAATATATATATATATATATATATATATATATATATATATATATATATATATCACACTATTAAAAACAAAATTATCACATATTAAAGAACACATATCATAAGTACGGATGATCCTTTTTACCATATTAAATCACGCTAATAGGACTAGATGTAATTTCTTTAGCTCCTAATTGACTTAAAATTTTTTCATAAATGTAGTATATAACGTGAAGATAAAGGAATTTCCTCATCCTCTTCAAAAAAATGAGTAGGATTCACTTTTGGATAATTTGTACGAGAAAGGCTATACTCGTGTAGTATTAGTTAAACGATTAATTAATTAACAAAGTTTAACATGTATCTTACTACTAACTAAGTTTAGTAGTCCAATTTTTTTATAATCCGATTTTGGAAAAAATACGTGGTACGTGATACATGCATTTAATAAGCAAAAAATATAAATATATTTTACACCAATAAGGAATTGAACCCAATTTCTTAACCAAAGTCCATGTTTTTGTTTTTTTTACCTAATGTTCCAGAACTTTCTCCCTATAACCCGTATTTATAACATTCTCATTCCATTCCAGCATTCATTGGGGCGTAGTCTGAAGCTGACCAACAAAGTTACGAAAATCCTAGGGTTTTTGTTTTTAGTCTCTCTCAATCTTCCACGACTTAGGCTCAGATGCAGAGAACGAAGAAGCCTTCTGGTATCATTTCTTTTTACTACCACTTTTCCTTTCATTTTTATCGTTTATATAGATTTATATTTCGAGGCATGCTTAGCATTCCAGTTTTGTTGTTGCTGACATTTTCATTTCTTGCTGACATTTTCATTTCTTGCCTTTTTCTCCAGAACCCCTCAAGTTATATGGTTAAAATGACTAAGGTGGAATCAGTAAGTCCCTAAAAACAAATGAGCTTGAATTAATGTTCTATTTTAAAACATACCATTAATTTCTCTTTTCTTGCATTGCGAAGTCCCTGGTAAATTATCTTTTTGTTCAGCTTGTTATAAAGACTTTTAAGTAGGAATTTTAGGTCAAACCTTTTCAATCTGTTTCTCCTTTAGGATAAGCAAATGCCACAGTAGACTTTTGTTTATGCCAATGGATGGTCTGGTAAATGGCTCAGAGTAGCTGCATAATGTTTGAGCCTACAAATGAAAGGGAAATATGTAGGAAAAGGGTGAAATTTTTTTGTATTATGCTATATTAATGATAGCGATAGTATGATACATAGAAAATTTCTCTCCCACTAGATTCATTAGAATGTTTCTAATAGTAGTAAAGGTTTATTATTATAATCAAATCTCATCCGATATTCTTTATTATGTATAATTAGTAAGTATAATTATTATTATAAGGTGAAGTTTTTTATTACTAATAACCACAACAATAACCACAACAACAACCATTTGGAGCTTTCATGCTGTTCTAATTTTTTAATATGTATAATTATTATTATAAGGTGAAGTTTTTTTTATTAATAATACCGACAACCACAACCATTTGGAGCTTTCATGCTATTCCAATTTTTTAATTTGGAGTTTTCATCGGATTTTGGACAAAATTCAATGGTACGTGTGCATTTAATAAGCACAAAATAAAAATATATTTTACACCAATAAGGAATCGAACCCAATTTCGTAACCAAAGTCCTTGTTTTTTTTTACCTAATGTTCCAGAACTTTCTCCCTACCACCCTCATTTATATCATTCTCATTTCATTCCAGCATTCATTGGGGCGTAGTCTGAAGCTGACCAACAAAGTTACGAAAATCCTACGGTTTTAGTTTTCAGTCTCTCTCAATCTACTGTCGCTTAGGCTCAAACGCAGAGAATGAAGAAGCCTTTTGGTTTCTTTTCTTTTTACTACCTCTTTTCCTTTCATTTTTATCGTTTATATAGATTTATATTTCGAGTCATGCTTAGCATTCTAGTTTTGTTGTTGCTGACATTTTAACATCTTGCCTTTTTCTAGAAAACCCCTCAAGTTGTATGCTTGAAATGACTAAGGTGGAATTAGTAAGTCCGTAAAAACAAATGAGCTTGAATTAATGTTCTATTTTAAAACATACCATTAATTTCTCTTTCCTTGCATTGCGAAGTCCCTGGTAAATTATCTTTTTGTTCAGCTTGTTATAAAGACTTTTAAGTAGGAATTTTAGGTAAAACCTTTCCAATCTGTTTCTCCGTTAGGATATGCAAATGCCAAAGTAAACATGTTTGAGCCAACAAATGAAAGGGAAATATGTAGGGAAAGGGAGAAAATATTTTGTATTATGCTATATTAATGATAGCAATAGTACGATACATAGAAAATTTCTCTCCCACTAGATTCATTAGGATGTTTCTAACCGTAAAAGTTTATTATTATAATTAAATCTCATCCGTTATTCTTTATTATGTATAATTATTATTACAAGGTGAAGTTTTTTATTACTAATAACGACAACCACAACCATTTGGAGCTTTCATGCAGTTCAAATTTTTTAATATGTATAATTATTAAGTATAATTATTATTATTATAAGGTGAAGTTTTTTTTATTAATAATAATGACAACCACAACCATTTGGAGCTTTCATGTTATTCCAATTTTTTAATTTGGAGTTTTCTTCCGATTTTGGACAAATATCAATGGTACGTGTGCATTTAATAAGCACAAAATATAAATATATTTTACACCAATACGGAATCGAACCCAATTTCGTAACCATAGTATGTTTTTTTTTTACCTAATGTTTGCATACTGTGAAACTGACTAACAAATATATATATATATATATATATATATATATATATATATATATATATATATATATATATATATATATATATATATATATACCCTATTAAAAACAAAACTATCACATATTAAAGAACACAGATCATAAGTACGAATGATCCTTCTTACCATATTAAATCACGCTAATAGGACTAGATGTAATTTCTTTTGCTCTTAATTGACTTAAAATTTTTTCATATCTGTAGTATATAACGTGAAGATAAAGGAAATTCCCCAGCCTTTTCAAAGAAATGAGCAGGATTCACTTTCGGATAAGTTTGTTTGAGAAAGGCTATACACGTGTAGTATTAGTTAAATAATTAATTAATTAACAAAGTTTAAAACGTATCTTACTACTAACTAAGTTTAGTAGTCCAATTTTTTAATAATCCGATTTTGGACAAAATACGTGATACGTGATACATGCATTTAATAAGCAAAAAATATAAATATATTTTACACCAATAAGGAATTGAACCCAATTTCTTAACCAAAGTCCATGTTTTTGTTTTTTTACTTAATGTTCCATAACTTTCTCCCTACAACCCGTATTTATAACATCTCATTCCATTCCAGCATTCATTGGGGCGTAGTCTGAAGTTGACCAACAAAGTTACGAAAACCCTAGGGTTTTTGTTTTTAGTCTCTCTCAATCTTCGACCGCTCAGGCTTAGATGCAGAGAACGAAGAAGCCTTTTGGTATCATTTCTTTTTACTACCACTTTTCCTTTCATTTTTATCGTTTATATAGATTTATATTTCGAGGCATGCTTAGCATTCCAGTTTTGTTGTTGCTAACATTTTAACTTCTTGCCTTTTTCTCGAGAACCCCTCAAGTTATATGGTTGAAATGACTAAGGTGGAATCAGTAAGTCCCTAAAAACAAATGAGCTTGAATTAATGTTCTATTTTAAAACATACCATTAATTTCTCTTTTCTTGCATTGCAAAGTCCCTGGTAAATTATCTTTTTGTTCAGCTTGTTATAAAGACTTTTAAGTAGGAATTTTAGGTAAAACCTTTTCAATCTGTTTCTCCTTTAGGATATGCAAATGCCACAATAGACTTTTGTTTATGTCAATGGATGGTCTGTTAAATGGCTCAGAGTAGCTGCATAATGTTTGAGCCTACAAATGAAAGGGAAATATGTAGGGAAAGGGAGAAATTTTTTTGTATTATGCTATATTAATGATAGCGATAGTATGATACATAGAAAATTTCTCTCCCACTAGATTCATTAGGATGTTTCTAACAGTAAAGGTTTATTATTATAATTAAATCTCATCCGATATTCTTTATTATGTATAATTATTAAGTACAATTATTATTATAAGGTGAAGTTTTTTATTACTAATAATGACAACAACAACCATTTGGAGCTTTCATGCTGTTCCAATTTTTTAATATGTGTAATTATTAAGTATAATTATTATTATAAGGTGAAGTTTTTTTTATTAATAATAACGACAACCACAACCATTTGGAGCTTTCATGCTAATCCAATTTTTTAACTTGGAGTTTTCATCGGATTTTGGACAAAATTCAATTGTACATGTCTTTTTAATAAGCACAAAATATAAATATATTTTACACCAATACGGAATCGAGCCCAATTTCATAACCATAGTTCTTGTTTTTTTTTACCTAATGTTTGCATAGTGTGAAGCTGACCAATATATATCACACTATTAAAAACAAAACTATCACATATTAAAGAACACATATCATAAGTACGGATGATCCTTTTTACCATATTAAATCACGCTAATAGGACTAGATGTAATTTCTTTAGCTCCTAATTGACTTAAAATTTTTTCATAAATGTACTATATAACGTGAAGATAAAGGAAATTCCTCATCCTCTTCAAAAAAATGAGTAGGATTCACTTTTGGATAATTTGTACGAGAAAGGATATACTCATATAGTATTAGTTAAAGAATTAATTAATTAACAAAGTTTAGCATGTATCTTACTTCTAACTAAGTTTAGTAGTCCAATTTTTTAATAATCCGATTTTGGACAAAATACGAGATACGTGATACGTGCATTTAATAAGCACAAAATATAAATATATTTTACACCAATAAGAATCGAACCCAATTTCCGTAACCAAAGTCTTTATTTTTTTTTTACCTAATGTTCCAAAACTTTCTCCTTACCACCTCTATTTATATCATTCTCATTCAATTCCAGCATTCATTGGGGCGTAGTCTGAAGTTGACCAACAAAGTTACGAAAATCCTAGGGTTTTAGATTCTCTCAATCTTCCGTCGCTCAGGCTCAGACGCAGAAACGAAGAAGCCTTCTGGTATCTTTTCTTTTTACTACCTCTTTTCCTTTCATTTTTATTGTTTATATAGATTTATATTTTGAGTCATGCTTAGCATTCCAGTTTTGTTGTTGCTGACATTTTCACTTCTTGCCTTTTTCTCGAGAACCCCTCAAGTTATATGGTTGAAATGACTAAGGTGGAATCAGTAAGTCCCTAAAAACAAATGAGCTTGAATTAATGTTCTATTTTAAAACATACCATTAATTTCGCTTTTCTTGCAATGCGAAGTCCCTGGTAAATTATCTTTTTGTTCAGCTTGTTATAAAGACTTTTAAGTAGGAATTTTAGGTAAAACCTTTTCAATCTGTTTCTCCTTTAGGATATGCAAATGCCACAGTAGACTTTTGTTTATGCCAATGGATGGTCTGTTAAAGGGCTCAGAGTAGCTGCATAATGTTTGAGCCTACAAATGAAAGGGAAATATGTAGGGAAAGGGAGAAATTTTTTTATATTATGGTATATTAATGATAGCGATAGTATGATCCATAGAAAATTTCTCTCCCATTAGATTCATTAGGATGTTTCTAACAGTAAAGGTTTATTATTAAAATTAAATCTCATCCGATATTCTTTATTATGTATAATTATTAAGTACAATTATTATTATAAGGTGAAGTTTTTTATTACTAATAACGACAACAACAACCATTTGGAGCTTTCATGCTGTTCCAATTTTTTAATATGTATAATTATTAAGTACAATTATTATCATAAGGTGAAGTTTTTTTTATTAATAATAACGACAACCACAACTATTTGGAGCTTTCATGCTATTCCAATTTTTTAATTTGGAGTTTTCATCCCATTTTGGACAAAATTTGATGGTACGTGATACGTGCATTTAATAAGCACAAAAGATAAATATATTTTACACCAATACGGAATCGAACCCAATTTCGTAACCAGAGTCCTTGTTTTTTTTTTTACCTAATGTTTGCAGAGTGTGAAGCTGACCAACAAATATATATATATATATATATATATATATATATATATATATATATATATATATATATATATATATATATATATATATATATATCACACTATTAAAAAAAAAACTATCACATATTAAAGAACACATACCATAAGTACGGATGATCCTTCTTACCATATTAAATCACGCTAGTAGGTCTCAGTACAAAAAAATTCAGTTTTAGCGACCGAAATTATCGACCGATTTCCATGGTGGCTAAATAGAGACGGAATTAGCGATGGAAATGGATTTTTTTTTAAAAAAATAGCGACCGATTTAGCAACCGAAAAATATTAACAAAATAAAGGAAAATATATATATTAGCGACGGAAATAGAGACCGATTTTCAGAAAATTAAAAAATAAAAAATACATTAGCGATCGAAATTAAAAATCATAAAAAAATATAAAAGAAATTATTAGCAATGAAATTAGCTATCGAACTTTTTAAAAATTAAAAATAAAAAAAATTAGCGTCGGATAATAAAAAAATAAAAAATATAAAAATATTTATTAGCAACGGAATTAGCGACCGAACTTTGAAAAATTAAAAATTAAAAAATACATTAACATCCGATTTAGCGTCCGAAATTTAAAAAATAAAACAATAAGTAAATATTTATTAGCGACGAAATTTGCGGCCAAAATTCTAAAAATAAAAAATAAAAAAATATTTATTATCGGCGATGGAATTTGTAAAATTAAAAGAACAAAAAACAATATATTTAGCGACCGAAAATTGAACGAAAATATAAGAAAAAGTTACCATCCTATTTAGTGACCGATTTTCAAATTTTCGAAAATGTGTTTTCCCTCCCATTTTTCCCTCTCCTTTTCCTTCTCCCTCCCTTATTTAAACACTTCTCCTCTCCTTCCCATTACTCCCTCCTCTCACTCCCTCGTTTCCTTCTCCGTCACTGCCGCTACCACCACCACTGCCGCCACCACCACCGCCACCACCACCACTACTGCCGCCACCGCCACCACCGTCGCCGCCACATGCTTCCTATCCCTTCCTTTCTCTACTCTTCTCTATTCTCCACCCACCTCTCTTCTTCCACAACCACTACCACCACATTCTTTCCACTACTCTCTTTTCTCTCCTTTCTCCCACTCTTATTCCTCCTCCCTCCCCCCTTCCCTAACCACCAACAATCGACCACCACCACCACCACCACCACATTCCTTCCATTCCTTTCTCTCATCCCTTCCCTCCATTTCATCTCCCTTCTCCCTCTCTTTTTCCCCCCTTCCCTAACCACCAACAATCTACCACTACCATATAACTATTTTAAAAAAATAAATAGCGACCGAATTATTTAAAATAAAAAATCAAATAGCTATCGAATTAGCCACCGAATTATTTTAAAAAAATAAAAATAGCGACCTATTTTTTAATATATAAATAATTTAAAATAAAAGTCACTGGATTTTTTTAATAATATAAAATAGCCACTGATTTAGCGACCGAATTTCTAATATAGTTAGCCACCGATTGTTTTCGGTCGCAAAATGTTTAGCGACTAAGCTTTATGCATCGGAATAATATCGGTCGCTAATTTCGTCGCTAAACAATTTTGTGACCAAAATATTACATTAGCGACCGAATTTCCATCTTTAGCGACCGATTTTTTTAGTTGCGAAAACTGAATTTTTTTGTAGTGACTAGATGTAATTTCTTTAGCTCCTAATTGACTTAAATTTTTTTCATAAATGTGGTATATAACGTGAAGGTAAAGTAAATTCCTCATCCTCTTCAAAGAAATGAGCAGGATTCACTTTTGGATAAGTTTGTATGAGAAAGGATATACTCGTGTGGTATTAGTTAAAGAATTAATTAATTAACAAAGTTTAGCACGTATCTTACTATTAAGTAAGTTTAGTAGTCCAATTTTTTAATAATCCGATTTTGGAGAAAATACGTGGTACGCAATACTTGCATTTGATAAGCACAAAATATAAATATATTTTACACCAATAAGGAATCGAACCTAATTTGGTAACCAAAGTCCTTGTTTTTTTTTTTACTTACCTAATGTTCCAGAACTTTCTCCCTACCACCCCTATTTATATCATTCTCATTCCATTCCCGCATTCATTGGGGCGTAGTCTAAAGCTGACCAACAAAGTTACGAAAATCCTAGGGTTTTAAATTTCAGTCTTTCTCAATCTTCCATTGCTCAGGCTCAGACGCAGAGAACGAATAAGCCTTCTGATATCTTTTCTTTTTACTACCTCTTTTCCTTTCATTTTTATCGTTTATATAGATTTATATTTCGGGTCAAGCTTAGCATTCCAGTTTTGTTGTTGCTCACATTTTAACATCTTTCCTTTTTCTTGAAAACCCCTCAAGTTATATGCTTGAAATGAGTAAGGTGGAATTAGTAAGTCCCTAAAAACAAATGAGCTTGAATTAATGTTCTATTTTAAAACATACCATTAATTTCTCTTTTCTTGCATTGTGAAGTCCCTAGTAAATTATCTTTTTGTTCAGCTTGTTATAAAGACTTTTAATTAGGAATTTTAGGTAAAACCTTTTCAATCTGTTCCTCCTTTAGTACATGTAAATGCCACATTAAACCTTTGTTTATGCCAATGGATGGTCTGTTAAGTGGCCAGAGTAGCTGCATAATGTTTGAGCCTACAAATCAAAGGGAAATGTGTAGGGAAAGGGAGAAAATATTTTGTATTATGGTATATTAATGATAGTGATAGTATTATAATTATTATTATAATTAAATCTCATCTGTTATTCTTTATTATGTATAATTATTATTCTAAGGTGAATGGTATCTAAACTTCCCTTGTACTTCTCTCTGCTCTTGATGACACCGACATGGCCTCTGTTCCTTCCACCAGTGACCATAACAACATTCCCGAAGTCAAATTTATCTATATGTAAAATTGTGAAACTTAATTAATGCCATTTTGTTGAGAACATTGTACGTGTAATGTCATTATGTTGAGAACATTGTACGTACAGAATAGCTTTACAAGTACAATGTTCTCAATAAAATGACATTACACGTACAATGTTCTCAACAAAATAACATTACACATACAATGTTCTCAACAAAATAACATTACACCTACAATGCCCTTTGTTTTCTTCTATTAATGGGCCATGCTCCATGCTTTCTCTATGTAACAGACATACGCAAATCACTTTTGCCTTGAAAGCTGCTTTGTTTGGGTCTCGAAGCTGGTTTGTGACTCTTGAAATGCTGAATGTTTTCTGCCACTGAGGGAACCCATCCTCACTTGCAAAGGTATCATCTAATTCAAGTCGGGTTGTTACATCTTCAATGTAACATATGTGCGCTTAAATTTGTTTTTTGTTACGTAAATTTGGTTCACGAGGAGTAAATTAATCTCTTGATTTTCTTTTTTTTTAAGTTTAGATAAGATGACTTTTTGAAATTAACCTGAATTAGGATAGACTATTAAGTTTATGGACGTTTAGTATTTACTTATATATTATTTACTAATAAAAAAATTATTGATAATGATCATGATATATAAATCTATTCTTTCTTAATTGATTGGTCATTAAAATATTATATCAGTATGTTAGTATTTTGTATTAAGTTAATGTCTTTAAGTTACCCCAAAAGTTTCCCTAATATAAGTGTTGCTAGGTTAAGGTTAGTTTCTTTTGAGAAAATATTTTTTATAAATATTTTCAATAACTTGTATATTAAAGTTTAATGGATTTTGGATAGTTATATTTAATTATTAAAATGTATTTATCTATTTTTCTATACAGATCCTAAATTCCCCGAAACACCCCTGCCACCCCTATTTATATCACCCTCCTCCGCACACACACCACTCACTCGGGGTGATTTTCAAGAGCTCAAGAAGGTAAAGTTGCAATATCAAATATGATATTCTTTTCATGATATTATTTTCATTCTTTGCCTTGCATTGATATGAGAAAGAATGCCACCAAACTGTTTTGTGTATCTTTTTTAATTATTGGACACATTTTATACTTATTCTTATAGAATTTATATAAGAAGTATTGAAGGGAATTTGTCGCTGACATTTTTAATTAAATTTTATATGTTCAGATGTTTTTGTACAACTCTTGTTATCATTAACGTTATTAAAACTGCACCAAATCATTCTGTTGAGAACATTGTACATATAATGTCATTTTGTTGAGAACATTGTACGTACAAAATCACATTACAAGTACAATGTTCTCAATAAAATGACATTACACGTACAATGTTCTCAACAAAATAGCATTACACGTACAATGTTCTCAATATTGTACATGTAATGCTATTTGTTTTCTTCTATTAATGGGAGATGCGCCATGCTTTCTCTGTGTAAGAGACCTATGCAAATCACTTTCGGCTTGAAAGCTACTTTGTTCAGGTCTCTAAGCTGTTTTGTGACTCTTGAAATGTTAAATGTTTGAATGTGTCCGCCACTAAGGGCACCCAGCCTCACTTGCAAGGGTATCATCCAATTCAAGTCGGGTGGTTGTTCCATCTTCAATGGAACTTATCTGCGCTTAAGTTTGTTTTTATTTTGTCACGTAAATTTGGTTCACCAGGAGTACATTAATCTATTGGTTTTCTTTTCTTTTTTTTTAAGTTTAGATAAGATGATTTTTTGAAATTGACCTGAATTAGGATAGACTTTTAAGTTTATGGACGTTTAGTATTTACTTATATATTATTTACTAATAAAAAATTTGTTGATAACGATCATGATATATAAATCTATTCTTTCTTAATTGATTGGTCATTCAAATATTATACCAGTATGTTAGTATTTTTGTATTAAATTAATGTCTCTAAGTTACCCCAAAAAGTTTCTCTAATATAAGTGTTGCTAGGTTAAGGTTAGTTATAAATATTTTCAATAACTTGTATATTAAAGTTTCATGGATTTTAGATAGTTATATTTAATTATTTAAATGTATTTATCTATTATTATATATAGAGACGTTTCTAGAACTTTCTTTCCCTTCTTTCCTAAATTCCCAAACACCTCTCTGCCACCCCTATTTATATCACCCTCGTCCACACCCATACCACTCATTGGGGGTGATTTTCAAGAGCTCAAGAAGGTGAAGTTACAATATCAAGTATGATATTCTTTTCATTCTTTGCCTTGCATTGATACGAGAATGAATGTCACCAAACTGTTTTGTGTATCTTTTTTAATTGTTGGACCACATTTTATACTTATTCTTATAGAATTTATATAAGTATTTAAGGGAATTTGTCAGTGACATTTTTATTTAAATTTTATATGTTCAGATGTTTTGTACAACTCTTGCTATCATTAACGTTATTAAAATTGCACCAAATCATTTTGTTGAGAACATTGTACATGTAATGTCATTTTGTTGAGAACATTGTAAGTACAAAATGACATTACAAGTACAATGTTCTCAATAAAATGACATTACACGTACAATGTTGTTCTGAACATTGTACATGTAATGCTATTTCTTTCCTTCTATTAATGGAACATGCTCCATGCTTTCTTTGTGCAAAAGACCTATTCAAATCAATTTATATTCTCAATAAAATGACATTACACGTACAATGTTCTCAACAAAATGGCATTAAACGTACAATGTTGTTCTGAACATTGTACATGTAATGCTATTTCTTTCCTTCTATTAATGGAACATGCTCCATGCTTTCTTTGTGCAAAAGACCTATTCAAATCAATTTTGGCTTGAAAGCTGCTTTGTTTGGGTCTTGAAGCTGGTTTGTGACTCTTGAAATGGTGAATGTTTAAATTTGCTTCACCAGAAGTAAATTAATCTCTTGGTTTTCTTTTTTTTTTTAGGTTTAGATAAGATGAGATTTTGAAATTGAGTTGAATTAGGATAGACTATTAAGCTTATGGACGTTTAGTATTTACTTATATATTATTTACTAATAAAAAATTTATTAATAATTATCATGATATATAAATCTATTCTTTCTTAATTGATTGTTCATTCAAATATTATATCAGTGTGTTAGCATTTTTGTATTAAACTAATGTCTCTAAGTTACCCCAAAAAGTTTCTCTAATACAAGTGTTGCTAGGTTAAGGTTAGTTTCTTTTTAGAAAATATTTTTTATAAATATTTTCAATAACTTGTATATTAAAGTTTCATGGATTTTAGATAGTTATATTTAATTATTTAAATGTATTTATCTATTTTTATATACAGAGACGTTTACAAAACTTTCTTTCCCTTCTTTCCTAAATTCTCCGAAACACGCCTACCACCCTTATTTATATCACCCTCGTCCGCAGCCATACCACTCACCAGGGGTGATTTTTAAGAGCTCATGAAGGTGAAGTTGCAATATCAAGTATGATATTCTTTTCATGATATTCTTTTCATTTTTTGTCTTGCATTAATACGAGAAAGAATGCCACCAAACTGTTTTGTGTATCTTTTTTAATTGTTGGACCACATTTTATACTTATTCTTATAGAATTTATATAAGAAGTATTTAAGGAAATTTGTCAGTGACATTTTTATTTAAATTTGATATGTTCAGATGTTTTGTACAACTCTTGCTATCATTAACGTTATTAAAACTGCACCAAATCATTCTGTTGAGAACTTGGTACTACAAAATGACATTACAAGTACAATGTTATCAATAAAATGACATTACACGAACAATGTTCTCAAGACTGCAGCACCTTCATCCCTGACTTGCTTATCATGACCCTCGCAAGCTATGGACCTAACATCTTATTGGAATGACACGAGTTAGCTAGAATAATATTACTAGAGGGACGTAACATCCAATTAGAGCAACAAGAGTTAGCTAAAATAATGATAGTAGATGGTTGCGTCTTGTTGGAGCTTCTTATCAGGCTTGTCGATTTTATGAATAATACTAGTTATTCCAACAATCCCATTCTACAAGACGAGGAGAAGATGGTGTCTATTCTCAATGACATCACAATGCTAGAGAACCAGATTCCCTGCATCGTTCTCAAGAAGCTTTATAGGAAGGTTTTTCCCGATGGCAGTGACATCGATAATGATTATCGTGTTGCTAATATTGTTCACAAAGCCTTCGGTTACCCCGAAGTGGATAACTCGGGAGGCTTCCATATACTTCACTTGATGCACTTGTCCACAGTGGAACAGAGCCAGCAAACGAGAAAGTGAGTCAAACAAGAGCTCTTGTGATCTGCCGCTAGACTTAGAGCCGCCGGAATAACGATCAAAGTTGCAAATACTGTAGGTGTGTGACATAAATTGGTGGATTGGTTCGACTTTGAGATAAATTTCGACAATGGCGTGCTGCAGATCCCGCCACTCTTATTATTAATAGTAGGCTTAGCTATATTATTAATACCTATTCTCACTCTTATTCTCACTCTTATTCTCGCTCTTTGGGAGACCTATTATTTAGTCCGCATCAGCACTCACTGATTTCTGTTTTCTATTTTCAGCAATAGAGAATATTTAAGGAACGTAAAATTTTGCCTTGAACAAAACTACAATTCAACTATTAGTTAGTCCCACTTGTTCATTAGAGGACCTTGCTTGTATGTTTAGATTGCTACTCATCATTCAATTTTCATTTTCTGGGCCTTATTGTGATGGTTTGACTGCAGCTAATCAAGGAAATTTGTATTGATTCTTTCACACACACAAGCTCCACACACAAGCTCCACACACACTACAATGTCAAATCAAGATATTCTCTAGTTTTCTTGTTCTATTTACTAAATCCCCTGTTTTATCAAACGACTTTTTTTTTTCTCCTTTTTCTGTTATAGTATCAGTATATATCGGATGCTTTGGTTACTTGACAATGAATAAAATCAGATAATAAGGTAAAGTCGGAAACTAAATGGTATATATCTTTGAATTCTTTCCTTGGTTACTACTAACTATAGTTACTGCTACTAACAAGAACTATCCAAAGAATATTATAAATTTCTGCATATGTGTTGGATAGTTATTAGTTATTATAAATTTCTGCGTATTGGATAATGTAACGTGAGTAGATGAAGTGCATGGCAGTATTTTAGATAGATAAGGAGTTTAGATGTTAAAGCTCAATGAAAATTTATAAAAGTACTTACATCACATTTGACGATTAAATTTGCGTCTTTTTAAAATATAAATTCAATCCTTAAAAGTGGGCCAACTTTTGTTAATAATTTTAATGTTATTTGATACGAGTAAAACTATCTTGATATTTTTTTATTTCCCAATGGTTATGCAGAAAGTTTGTGAAATCTCGCGAAATTTGGTTGAAAATTATCAATTAGGATTATTAGTTTATGAATTCAATCCCAGGAATTCTAGTGTTTTGGCGGTGGTGTGGGTGACGCCAAGGACGGAGTAGTGGTTCTGCCCACCGTTGATTGCCGCGGGCAACGAGGAGGCTGCGACGAGTGGATCACCGGAGAGAAACGTATTAGGATCCAAAGTTGCTGTAAGATTTACGGTTGCTATTATTTAGAAGAACGAGAACGAGAGAATAAAATCTTTAGGGAACGGAGAAAAGTAGAGATAGTTTAAGAAAAGAAAGATAAGGGCAAATAAATTAGGATAAATAAATTATAATAAGTATGTAAATCTGTTACGCACTTATAAAAATAAATTAGTTTTAGCTACATAAAAATAATTATAACTAATAAATAATTAATTAGTTTAAGTGGCTATAAAATTTTGTTACTTGTTAAAAGGGTAACAAAATTTTAAATTTTAGTTGTAAGTAACATTTATTATTAAAAATGTTACAAAAAATATAACTCAAGCAAATTAGAAACAATTATCTTTAATTATTTCATAGAATCAAGAATTTAATTAACTTAATAGTTTCTATTTATTTTATTTTATTAATTTATATAATAACTTTATAATATATTAAATTTAAAATTTTAGTTTTATGAATATTTCATTCATTTATTAACGTTTATTTTACAAAGGAGTTTTCTACATGTTTTCCTAAGAATTTCAATTTACAACAAATATTTCCTAAAAATTTAAATTCATAGAAAATATTTCCTGTAGATTTTAATTCGCAATAAATTTTGCAAAAAGAGTTACTTACAACATTCCTGCAGTTTATCAAATAACATAAAGTATTACATGTAGATCTCCAACAAAATTGGTAGGAAAAAAAAATTCTAAGAAATTTTTTTGCTATTTTTATTCACAAAAATTAATCCTATAATAAATATAGTTTTTATTTAAGAAAATAGAAAGATTTTCTACCAAGTCAAATTAGATTTACGCAAAGTATTCTTTGTAATTTCTTCTATTTGAAATTACCTAATAAGTATTCTTTAACATTAAGTTTGTTCTATCTTTCACATAAATACAAGTTTTGTTCACAAAGATAACTCATACAAGTGAAATTAATCATCATCCAAAAAGAGTTTTGTTTGAATGTAATAATCTTGTCATGTCTTTTTTTTTTTGTGTTAACTAAAAAAAAAAAGTCTTCCTTTTATGATCTTGCATTAAATGTATGAAGATACTTTTTATGTCTCTTTAGACATGCTTTATCTTTTCTAAAGAAGAGAGAAAAAGTGAAAGATAAGTGTACTTGTAATTTACCTAAAAAGCTTATTACACTTTTATGAAGAAGTGAAAGTTCTCTTTTATTTTTTTCTTTTATGTAACACATGTCGACATTGTGAAAGTGTAACACTTTAAATAAACTTCAAAACTTAATTAAAAAAAGATACAAATCCTCAAATTGAGGATACTCGAGGTACCTTACAATCTCTTAAATAAAATATATAAACATAAAAAAAATCTTCACAAGGAGGTTATTCATTAAACTCTATCAAAAGGTCCTATTAATTATTAACAAATAAAACATGTCACATAATCATCATGTCCTTTGCTACATGTTCTGCTCAATCTGAAATATTAGAATAAACCAATGAGATGATTATCCTAGTGAGTGCTTGATGAGCACACTCGTGCTCATGATAACTATGCCCGTACAAGGTTGACATTGATTGTGTATCCAGTAAAATGTCCATGCCAACTTGGAAATGCTTGCATGTGACATGGTTGTTATGTAAAAATTTGTGTAGATTATAACGAGTATCTATTTTATATTGTGAACTTATTATATGTTCATTTTATGTCGTGTTTATTATTGGAATCATGATATGAGTGCTACTCATGAATCATATTTGGAATGCATTTCATTATAAGATTTAAACTTAGAAATAAGTAATTAAGAATAAGTGTCATTATGACAGGTGACTTAGCCCACAAGATGACACGGATGAGTCAGGGTCACACTTGTACAATGCGTAACCTAGCCAGAGAGAGGTGAGGATGACGTTCACTAGTTATGATGGGTTGTGAGATGAGATGACAAATCTTTCTATTGTGAGAATGACCTTCATCAACCCAATGTTTTAAAAGTGAAACAACAAAATGAGTTATATATCAAGCATCATTTAATCAAGCGAAAGGCGTATAAGAAAGCAAACAAATTCAAGTGGTAAAGTCACTAGACTTCCTAAGGACTACTCGGTATAGAAATTCCAAGGGTTGTGACTAACCCACGTGCTAGGAAGAGACAATGCAAGTTGAGTAATATTTGATGTACTATCACATTATATCATTCTAGAGCAACATGGTCAACCATAGCAGGTTAAACAATGTTGCCACCTAAATTACTTCCTAGGTTAGAGTTGGTAGCACATTGCACACAACATAGTTATTAGGATACATTGCTATCGTTCATGTGTATTTATTTGTTATGTGATTGTTGTTGATATGATATAACTATGTGGAATGCTGACTGGATTATATGGTATGTTTTGAGTGTTCTACCTGACCTTTATGCTCATACCACAAGTTTGTAATGAGATATATTCTCACTTTCTATTGCCTATGCTATCTTTGTGTTTGGGCTTATTACTCTTTGTAAGTAATGTAGAATAGAAGCTTGAAGAATGAGTTAGAGTATAAAATGTAGGACATATGATGCATGTTCTTCAATAGATGCAAGAGGTATGAAAATAACACGATGCATGAATTATTTCCGTTCTTTAATATTGATTGAACAGGCCATGCAGTTTACAACTGAAAAAATTAATTGTAATCAAATGCGAGCAAATATATAACTTAAAAATTCACCAATAAAAATACATATTCCTTGAGCTGTAGGGAGACGTCCTTCTGGTTTCCTCGTTTTTGTTTGTAATTGTGAAGATAGATTGTACCCTTTCGTTGACAATGGAATGATTCGATCTAATATGCAAAATATTAATTAGGAGGAGATGCCTTCTCAGGATATAGGATTCAGTGTGTGTTACAAAAAACATATACACTTGGAACAATACTGAATTTTCTCTAGGTTCATATATAACTCAATTTTAAAACATATTTAATGAATAATGAAATTAAAAGTAGTAGATGCAATTTTTGGGAAAAAATTATAATATAACTAAAATATACAATTAAGACTACATTTTAAATCCTTAAAATTTTATTTGATTGTTTTCTTAATGTTGATTAAATAATTAGTAATAATGAAAAAAATAATAACAATTAAGAATTAGCATATCAATGAAGTGGTTTATAAGGAAAAAGTTTATTGTAGAAGTTTTTATCTATCATAAAATGTATAGATAGAAAGTTTTCATATTATGAAGCGGATGCAAATGCAACAAGACAAAAGATCGAAAAAGGAATGCATAAGGAATATCTTGTGATACCATATCAAGAAATTAAAGTTTTATTATTCAACCAGAAAAACTTTCCAAAAACAGCATGGAGTGATCCTATTAATCATGTAGGACAAATTCAATAAGCCGTTACAAAAGAAACTAACATAACAAACTCATAACAGATGAGAAACTAACTAGATCACAGCGTAACAGAAAAACCTATCTTCTTTTTTCCATCTGTATATCTCAATTTTCTCCTCCCTTTGAATTGAATTATTTATGTCCCACTTCTTGTTCCAGCTCTTCCCATCTTTTCATTGCAAGATGGAACAATCGGACTTGAATTGGATGACATTCTTGCAAACGAAGCTGGGTGCCTTCGATCACGGACAAGTTCAACCACGTAGCATTTCAATGGTTACAGATGAGCTTCGAGACTCAAACGAAGCAGCTTTCAAGCCAAAAGACGTCTCCATAGGTCTCTTACATAGAAAAACCATGGGGCATATCCAGTTAATGGAAGAAACCAAATGGCATTACGTGAACAACTTTTTCAATCGAGAAAGAATCGAAGCGCAAAATAGAAGATTAGAGGAAAGGCTCCAAGACTGCAACACCCTCATCCCCGACTTGCTTATCATGACCCTCGCAAGCTATGGACCTGACATCCTAGTAGAACGACACGTTAGACACGGGTTAGCTGGAATAATATTACTAGAGGGACGTAACATCCAATTAGAGCGACAAGAGTTAGCTAAAATAATAATAGTAGATGGTTGTTTCTTGTTGGAGCTTCTTATCAGGCTTGTCGATTTTATGAATAATACTAGTTATTCCAACGATCCCATTCAACAAGACGAGGAGAAGATGGTGTCTGTTCTCAATGACATCACAATGCTAGAGAACCAGATTCCTTGCATCGTTCTCAAGAAGCTTTATAGGAAGGTCTTTCCCGATGACAGTGATATCGACAATGATCATCGTGTTGCTAATATTGTTCGCAAAGCCTTCGGTTATCCCGAAGTGGATAACTTGGAAGGCTTCCACATACTTCACTTGATGCACTTGTCCACAGTGGAACAGAGCCAGCAAACTAGAAAGTACGTCAAACAAGAGCTCTTGCGATGTGCCACTAGACTTAGAGCCGTCGGAATAACGATCAAAGCTGCAAATACTGTAGGTGTGCGGCATAAATTGGTGGATTGGTTCGACTTTGAGATAAATTTCGACAACGGCGTGCTGCAGATCCCGCCACTGGTTGTTAAGGAAACGACAGAGGTGCGATGGAGGAATTTGATTGCGTGGGAGCAGAGTAGAAGCGAGATCAAATGTAAGTACACATCGTATGCTTTGTTTTTTCAAGGTTTGATTTGTTGCAAGCATGACATTGAGTTGCTAGAGGAGAAGGAGATTATAGTGAATATGGGCAAGAAGAGTGAAGAAGAATTGTTGAATCTGTTTGAGAAGATTTCAAAGGGTGCTGAGTATATGGATTTGAGTTATGAGAAAATTTGTGGAAGGTTGAACGCGTACCGGCCAGTAAATGTCACAGTTGCATTGCAAGGATTGCCAATGGTGAGTTGGCATAAGTGCAGACATGTTTTTGAAATCACGGCCTACAATTGGAGAAACTGGTTCAGAATCTTGATATGCGATTATATCCCCAGTGTCTTGAAATTCTTAGCTATATTAATAGTAGGCTTAGCTATATTATTAGCTATATTAATAGTAGGCTTAGCTATATTATTAATTCCTATTCTCACTCCTATTATGGTTCTTTGGGTGACCTATTGTTTAGTCCGCTTCAGCATTCACTGATTTCTGTTTTCTATTTTCAGCAATAGAGAATATTTAAGGAACGTAAAATTATGCCTTGAACAAAACTAGAATTCAACTATTAGTTAGTCCAACTTGTTCATTAGAGGACCTTGCTTGTATGTTTAGATTGTTTCTCATCATTCAATTTTCATTTTCTGGGCTTATTGTGATGGTTTGACTGCAGCTAATCATGGAAATTTGTATCGATTCTTTCACACCCACGCTCCACACACACGACACATGTCAAATCAAGGAAGATATTATCTAGTTTTCTTGTTCCATTTACTAAATCCCCTGTTTTATCAAACGACTTTTTTTTTTCCCCTTTTTCTGTTATAGTATCAGTATATATCAGATGCTTTGGTTACTTGAGAATGAATAAAATCAGATAATAAGGTAAAGTCGGAAACTAAATGGTATATATCCTTTTAGCATTTGAATTTTTTTGTCTTTCTAAAACTGTAATTAATATTCTTTGATTTCTTACCTTGTTACTACTAACTACAGTTACTAATTAATATTCTTTGAATTCTTTCCTTGGTTACTACTAGCTATAGTTACTGCTACTAACAAGAACTATCCAAAGAATATTATAAATTTCTCCATGTGTTGGATAGTTATTATAAATTTCTGCGTATTGGATAATGTAACGTGAGTAGATGAAGTGCATAGCTGTATTTTAGATAGATAAGGAGTTTAGATGTTAAAGCTCAATGAAAATTTATAAAAGTACTTACATCACATTTGACGATTAAATTTGCGTCTTTTTAAAATATAAATTCAATCCTTAAAAGTGGGCCAACTTTTGTTAATAATTTTAATGTTATTTGATACGAGTAAAACTATCTTGATATTTTTTTATTTCCCAATGGTTATGCAGAAAGTTTGTGAAATCTCGCGAAATTTGGTTGAAAATTATCAATTAGGATTATTAGTTTATGAATTCAATCCCAGGAATTCTAGTGTTTTGGCGGTGGTGTGGGTGACGCCAAGGACGGAGTAGTGGTTCTGCCCACCGTTGATTGCCGCGGGCAACGAGGAGGCTGCGACGAGTGGATCACCGGAGAGAAACGTATTAGGATCCAAAGTTGCTGTAAGATTTACGGTTGCTATTATTTAGAAGAACGAGAACGAGAGAATAAAATCTTTAGGGGAACGGAGAAAAGTAGAGATAGTTTAAGAAAAGAAAGATAAGGGCAAATAAATTAGGATAAATAAATTATAATAAGTATGTAAATCTGTTACGCACTTATAAAAATAAATTAGTTTTAGCTACATAAAAATAATTATAACTAATAAATAATTAATTAGTTTAAGTGGCTATAAAATTTTGTTACTTGTTAAAAAGGGTAACAAAATTTTAAATTTTAGTTGTAAGTAACATTTATTATTAAAAATGTTACAAAAAATATAACTCAAGCAAATTAGAAACAATTATCTTTAATTATTTCATAGAATCAAGAATTTAATTAACTTAATAGTTTCTATTTATTTTATTTTATTAATTTATATAATAACTTTATAATATATTAAATTTAAAATTTTAGTTTTATGAATATTTCATTCATTTATTAACGTTTATTTTACAAAGGAGTTTTCTACATGTTTTCCTAAGAATTTCAATTTACAACAAATATTTCCTAAAAATTTAAATTCATAGAAAATATTTCCTGTAGATTTTAATTCGCAATAAATTTTGCAAAAGAGTTACTTACAACATTCCTGCAGTTTATCAAATAACATAAAGTATTACATGTAGATCTCCAACAAAATTGGTAGGAAAAAAAAATTCTAAGAAATTTTTTGCTATTTTTTATTCACAAAAATTAATCCTATAATAAATATAGTTTTTATTTAAGAAAATAGAAAGATTTTCTACCAAGTCAAATTAGATTTACGCAAAGTATTCTTTGTAATTTCTTCTATTTGAAATTACCTAATAAGTATTCTTTAACATTAAGTTTGTTCTATCTTTCACATAAATACAAGTTTTGTTCACAAAGATAACTCATACAAGTGAAATTAATCATCATCCAAAAAGAGTTTTGTTTGAATGTAATAATCTTGTCATGTCTTTTTTTTTTTGTGTTAACTAAAAAAAAAAAGTCTTCCTTTTATGATCTTGCATTAAATGTATGAAGATACTTTTTATGTCTCTTTAGACATGCTTTATCTTTTCTAAAGAAGAGAAAAAAGTGAAAGATAAGTGTACTTGTAATTTACCTAAAAAGCTTATTACACTTTTATGAAGAAGTGAAAGTTCTCTTTTTATTTTTTTTTTTTTATGTAACACATGTCGACATTGTGAAAGTGTAACACTTTAAATAAACTTCAAAACTTAATTAAAAAAGATACAAATCCTCAAATTGAGGATACTTTCGAGGTACCTTACAATCTCTTAAATAAAATATATAAACATAAAAAAAAAATCTTCACAAGGAGGTTATTCATTAAACTCTATCAAAAGGTCCTATTAATTATTAACAAATAAAACATGTCACATAATCATCATGTCCTTTGCTACATGTTCTGCTCAATCTGAAATATTAGAATAAACCAATGAGATGATTATCCTAGTGAGTGCTTGATGAGCACACTCGTGCTCATGATAACTATGCCCGCACAAGGTTGACATTGATTGTGTATCCAGTAAAATGTCCATGCCAACTTGGAAATGCTTGCATGTGACATGGTTGTTATGTAAAATTTGTGTAGATTATAACGAGTATCTATTTTATATTGTGAACTTATTATATGTTCATTTTATGTCGTGTTTATTATTGGAATCATGATATGAGTGCTACTCATGAATCATATTTGGAATGCATTTCATTATAAGATTTAAACTTAGAAATAAGTAATTAAGAATAAGTGTCATTATGACAGGTGACTTAGCCCACAAGATGACACGGATGAGTCGGTCACACTTGTACAATGCGTAACCTAGCCGAGAGAGAGGTGAGGATGACGTTCACTAGTTATGATGGGTTGTGAGATGAGATGACAAATCTTTCTATTGTGAGAATGACCTTCATCAACCCAATGTTTTAAAAAGTGAAACAAAAAAATGAGTTATATATCAAGCATCATTTAATCAAGCTTAAAGGCGTATAAGAAAGCAAACAAATTCAAGTGGTAAAGTCACTAGACTTCCTAAGGACTACTCGGTATAGAAATTCCAAGGGTTGTGACTAACCCACGTGCTAGGAAGAGACAATGCAAGTTGAGTAATATTTGATGTACTATCACATTATATCATTCTAGAGCAACATGGTCAACCATAGCAGGTTAAACAATGTTGCCACCTAAATTACTTCCTAGGTTAGAGTTGGTAGCATATTGCACACAACATAGTTATTAGGATACATTGCTATCATTCATGTGTATTTATTTGTTATGTGATTGTTGTTGATATGATATAACTATGTGGAATGCTGACTGAATTATATGGTATGTTTTGAGTGTTCTACCTGACCTTTATGCTCATACCACAAGTTTGTAATGAGATATATTCTCACTTTCTATTGCTTATGCTATCTTTGTGTTTGGGCTTATTACTCTTTGTAAGTAATGTAGAATAGAAGCTTGAAGAATGAGTTAGAGCTCCTTTATTGCTTGTCCTTTTGTTGGGTTATTATATTCTAATAGGATGAGACATTGGTGAGTTGTAAGGATGATTTATAAGTTGTTTACTTTAGTTGATCTTTGAAATGCCAATAAGGTGTATTAGATTTCATGAGATTTCACTAAAAGAATGTGAGTCCCTTGTTTGTGTATAATTTTCTTGTATTCTATTTGCTTAATAGTTAAATAGAATACATGATAAAAGATATCATACCACCAAATATATAAGTTAAAAATTCACCAATAAGAATATTTATACCTTGACCTATGGAGAAATGTCCTTGTTTCCTCATTTTCGTTTATATTTGTGTACATAGACCGTACTTGCTCACTAACCATGGAATTGTTAAATCAAATATGCAGAATATTAATTAGGAGGAAATGCCTTTTCAGGATGTACAATTTGGTGTGTTAGACCATTTTAGTAATTCACTTTTTTTCTTTGTCCCTCTTCTCCCTCCTCTCACTCCCTCCTCTCCTTCCTCCTTCGCCATCGCCGCCGCCGCCACCATTGCCACCGCCACCGTCACCGCAATCACCACTGCTTCCTATCCTTCCTTTCTTTTCACCTCTCTTTTCTTCGCTCTCCTCTTTTCCTCCATAACCACCACCCTCCCCCCTCCCCTAACCACCAACAATCTACCACCACCACCACCACCGTCCTTCCACTCCTTTCTCTCCTCTCCTTTCTCCTTCTCTTTTTCCTTCTCCCTCATTCCCTCCTCTCTCCCCCTCTCCTAACCACCAACAATCTACCACCACCCCAACTATTTAAAAAAAAAATTAGCAACCGATTAAGTGACCGAATTATTTAAATTAAAAAATCAAAAATAGCGATCGATTTAGTGATCGAATTATTTAAAATAAAAATAACAAATAGAGACCGAATTAGCGACTGAGTTTTTAATATTTAATATATATATATATATATATATATATATATATATATATATATATATATATATAAATTAAAAATAAAAAAAGTCACAGGGTTATTTTAATAAAATAAAATAGCAACCAATTTAGCGACCGAATTTTTAGTCACTGAATTTTTAGCGGCTGATTTATCCGAACAGCCTCTTGTTTTATGGGCGGTTGCTGCCATTGTCATTTGGCAGGTCATGTCTAATATTTGTTGATCAATCATACCATCTATATTCCATTCTACTATTTCGCTTCCAGAGAAAGAGTTTTGAACTAACTCTCCTCTTTCTTCAAATTGTACATCTACTGGAAGATGGTCTTGATAGTAATTTCTAAGTTTTGGATAATTTGTTAACTTATTTACTTCTAAAGTATTTATGGAGTTTTTATCTATTGTTAGTTTTTCTAATCTTTGTTTTATTTCTTCAATTTTTATATTAGTATTATTATCTAGTCTAATAGATTCTAATTCTTTTTGAGGTACATTTATTAACTTATATATTGGTTTTATTGGTGGTTTACTAATACTAGTTAAGGGTAAGTCTTTATTTTCTAAATTTTTTATTCCTTCAATCCTTGTTAATTGTTTAGACACTATTCCTAATACTGTATTTGAGTAATTCATTTGTGAATGTAACTTTTTAATATCTGCCTTATCCACCTTTTTATCTAAGTCTTTTATTGTATGACTTGCCTATATTTCCATCTTAACAAATTCTATAGTTATTGTTTGTTGTGGAGGATATTTTGATCTTATTATCCATTATCTATTATTCTTCTTCTTCAGAAACTCGAAATGGGTATTGCTAGAGAAGAGAAACGACTTCTTCTTCAGAAAAGGAAAAGATAGCAAGCAATGGCTGCTATGTGTGTGTGAGTGATTGTGAAGAAGGGGAAGGACAAGGGTGATATAAATAGTGGTGGTCAGGGGTGTTTCGGGAATTTAGAAAAGAAAGGATTTGTTTTGGACTGTAGGATGAAGGGGCACGTAGATGGGTGAGATTCGTTTCTACTACTTTTGTGAGTGTTTTGTACCGCAGGATGAAGGGACACGTAGATGGGTAAGATTCGTTTCTACTACTTTTGTGAGTCCCTTGTTTGTGTACAATTTTCTCAAGTTACGACAATGCACGTGGTTGTGCAACATCCTGCTACAGAGAAAGGTCTAGTATTTATTTGCAACATGTCAAAAACTAGTTTTAATAGCCTTGTTTTTTTCTGTAAGCACTTCTCTTTTAAACGTTGGCTGGGATAAGGTTTGAGTTCTTTTCATTGGCTGTGGCAAATATTCCTTTTTAATTTTGGTTTCTTGCTATTTGAAATAGTTCATTTCCTTTATGTCATAATTTTTATTTGGGTTTATAGGTTTAATCACTTCAAGTGCCAAAGATTACTTACATTAGTGACTATTGGATTTGGCTTTAGTAAAATACTTCTACATAAATTTACATTATAAAAGGTATTTGTAGAAATTATAAAGTTTTAATTAGGTATAGAGGCAGAGGAACAGAAGATTAAAGAGACTAAATACATTGAAATTGATATTGAGTTGATTTGATATGATGTGTTACAATACAGTACAAAACAAAAAGCAATGACCCCTTACTTATACTACTAGATCATACCCCAATTAAGGAAATAAATCATGAGATAATAAGGAAATATGAAAATTAATTCTAAGACATAATCTAAGATATTCTAAATTATTCTAAAACATAATCAAGATATTGTTAGATACTTTTCATATATTCTAATAGTAATAGGTTCGTTTGATATTAAGTCCTGTCCTTGTTGAACTTCTTAATTATGAGGGGACATTTGGATAGGTTTGAGAAAATATTTTCCATTTTTTCATAAATATTTACAAACGCATCACCTTATTTTCACATGTATTCTGTTTTCAAAGATTTGAAGTTAATTTCACCATCTCCTTTACAAATATTTGAAAACAAGAAATTAAGTAAAAATGTTTTCTCTCTCTCGCTTCAGAGAAATCTGCCAAATTTGTTTTTGTTTGGGCTTTAGCCTCTATTTTGGCTGAATAACTTAATCAAATTATCTTAGAAACTTGATATAATTTTAACCAAAAGATTCTTTTTTTTCTCTTGAGAGAAGAACAAACAAATGGGCCCTTAACATCTATCAAAGTACTATTTGTTCTTATCCAATTTTCAGACTTATTTTGTGTCGGAACGACAACAATAACTATCTGCTTCAAAATACAAATAAAAAGGCAGTCCTTTTCAAAACTTTGCAGTTTACAAATGTTTATTTTTTAAAAAAAATTTGATGTCTCATGCCAATCCTTATTGACTTTCCTTTAATCTGAGGAAGAGAAGAAAACTGAAAGATATAATTTGGAGTAGTTTCTTAATAACTAGATAAACTCTGTTGGGAACAACTTTACTTGACTTTTTAATTATCAGTTAATAGCACTTAAAGCAACAATCTAAACTTGAAAACTACTTGCATCCAAATGTAAAACTGCTGCTATTCTGTTTTGATTCAGTTTTGGCGATTTATGTGATGCTTATTGACAATTTAGTCTTTTTGCCTGATACAGAGAAGAAAGCTGCAATCAAAGCAAAGCAGAACAAATGTGTGTGTGTTATTTTATAGCATCAAGATTGAGTAGCAGATGTCATCTGTCTTAGGTGGTTAGGGACACTTCATTTTTACGTAACAAAGATTTCAACATACACAAATTATTTGGTTGCATGCCTCATTCATACTACAGGCAAAGAGTACTAGACTATGTACTTAAAAAAGAAAAAAGGAGTAGTTGAGTTGGTGAAGATTGTGAAGCTAGTAGTTCCATGATTCCTATGCGGCGCTAAATGTTCTTTTGCTGGTCTCAACATCTACTAGGTGTTGCCTCATCAAACACTTAGTATTTTTGTTTATTCAAATGAACTCTCTCCTCTACTAGTTTGCCATCTTGTGTTGAATATTTGAATGTGTTTTCATTTTCTTGTTATTTTTTATGGTTCCTTTGCTACTCTTGTATAGCAGTTGTGGCAATAGTGGTTTAACCACATCACTCTTACAAAATGGACTTTGATACTTGAATTGAATGAATCTCCTTAGCCTTCATTTATGTTATATTTAGAATAATATTGCAAGGTGTTACCATTCAAGTTTCATGCCAGCGCTCAAACATTTTGTTCTTGGAAGACCTTAGTTTTACAGCATATCAATTAATCATTGCTTGAGGCACGTTATGAATTGTAACCTTATGCTCCTATTTTTGGAGTAATATATCATTCATGTTTTAAACAGCTACTCATTTCCATTCAGATGGAGCCTTCGCTAGTTGCTAATTACAACCTTGCTTTTTCAAACTCCAAACATCGCTGCCTACATTTTCCTAAAATTCTGAAATTACCTTACCTATATTTTTTACAATCTTCAATATGCTAAAAAGGATGAAATAAACAATAAGTCCTATGAATTCATCTAATCTACATTTTTAAATATATATATATATTAAGAAAAACATATTCCCCATTTAGGTTCTGTTCCTTATTGTTGAGATCTTGGTCTTAACACACTTGAGTTATAGTACAACTACAAACAGTTTTTATTTGTTACTGTCATAGTCTTTAATTTTCATGAGGTATTAGTTTTAGATGAACTAAAATCTAAACAGGTATAACTATAGACAACATAGATCTTAAAAAAAAAAGGACTAAAGTTCAAATAAAAGAAAAGTAAGTACTAATTGGTTGTTATCTCTGTTCATTCTGATATTACTTGTGAAATGTGATGACAAGGAATTGGAAGGATGGCACTAAATTATCGCCTCTTGAAGGGACAGTTTTGATTGAAAATAGTTGTTAACGAATTCTTATTTAATGGATAAGCTTAAATATAATTTTGACCTTGTTTTATACTTTTAATTTCTATAAATTTCTCTTGGTCAGTTTTTATCCTTATATCATTTTTGTTTTACGATTATAGTTTCTGATGTTATTCTTTAGTTCTTATAAAATTGTAAATATTTTTTTTTATAAATTCTTCTTATATTGAAAATATTTATTTTAATTCTTATTATTTAAGAAATATCAAATTTGTAATGTCATCGATAAATAGTTACAGAGGCTAAAATCTATAAAATTTTATAGGGACAAAAAAATTTTATAAAGACAAATTATAAAATGAATAAATTATACGGGGTAAAAATATTTAAGCCTGATAAATATAAAGAAACTCCTAACCGATCTTAACTTCCATAAATAAATTCAAAGCTTTTTATCAACAAATATAAAGATAAGAGGTTTGGTTTGAAGTATCAAAACAAAATTTTATATATGACAAATGAAACTGTCACTAATTGTTGAAAAAAAAAATCATGCTAAAATTAGAAAATTCAATCTCATCTAGCTCAAAATCATGATAACTAACACCATAGTTCCTATATTCTTAAGTATGCACTTTTTTTAGAAGCAAAAAAAAAAATGAAGGAAAACTTTTGTGCTTAATCTTGTTGTTAGCACTTTTACTTTTTGCATCACATTCCAATTCTCTTCCGCTTTCAACCAACAAGAGATGGATAGTAGATGAGCAAGGAAAAAGGATGAAGCTGCATTGTGTGAATTGGTCAAGCTATCTCAATTCAATGGTGGGGGAAGGTCTTGACTTAATAAAACCCTTGAATGATCTTGTAGGTGAAATAAAAAAAACTAGGTTTCAATTGTGTTTACTATTGGTGAGTAACACGCATGGTCACATGCTATGACAATTTTAAAGTAGGAAAAATTTTGGACTCATTGAAACTCCATGACATTAGATTAGGCTTTAGACCTTACAACTTTTTCATTGGAGAATGTCACACTCATTCAAGCCTTTGATGTTGTGATTGATGAGTTTGGAAAGCAAGATTTGATGTTGTTGGCTGATAATCATGTTAGTAAACCTAAATGGTGTTGTGACAACAATAACGAGAATGAATTCTTTGAAAATGAACACTTCAACCAGAGGAATGACTACTAGGTCTTTCCATGGTAGTCAATTTCATGTTCATAAATTTTTTCATCACTATTTTTTCCATCCATAAATGAAATCAAATGTTTAGCTATAGAGAAGTTTAATTAACAATCTAATTGTAACAAATACTTTTATTTAATGTTTTACTACTTTCAAATTAGCGTAAACATAAAATTATTGTTTGGTTTTGCAACAAGTCGAAGCAAACTCACGTTAAAATTTCTATGTTCACAATAAATCTGCATTGTGTAACTTTCATCTTTTTACATTTTTTATTCACCTTTTGTCTTTTTGTGTGTAGTCAAACATTCTATAAGAGCCTATATGACACAATTAATTTTATATGAAAAGAATTTTAAAAGTAAAATTATGTACCGTAAACTAAATATGATTTTCCCTGAGTATATCATAAAAGAGTTTAATGAATTTGTATTGGTAGTGTAAATTTTTTATATTGTCAACTGATCAAAAATCATGTTGGATATGACTTTTAAGGGTATTATTAAAGTTAACAAATTTATAATAATGGTGATCTGTGATTGGATGAAAATATGAAAAAACTATTTATTGCATATCTTATTTTCTAATCATATAAGCTTTTATCTAACAAATTTATTATTTGTAATGTTTCAACTAGTGGTGGCAATATGCTTGGGAAATCAACTATGGGGCCCAAGTACATGAGCCAATGAGCAACAATCGTTCACAAAGCAAATCTAAATGTTTTGGTGTTTGTTCTTGGTTTGAACTATGACACTAATTTGAGTTTCTTGAAGACAAGGTTTCTAAACACTATATGGGAATAAATTGGTGTATTAGGTACATTCTTATGCATGGTCTTTAGGATCACAAGCTTATTGAATAGAATAGCCAGTGAATCAATTATGTGGCAAAGTCATGAAAGCATTGAATAATTGAGCATGGTTCCTCATGAGTGGTCCCAAACTTGTTGCATTGGTGATAAGTGAGTTTGGCATAGATGTGACCCATAAGCATGAGAAGAACCATAAATTCATGTCATACATGTTGGCCTACCTTGCATGGGTGGACTTGGATTGTGCCTTGTGGACTGCACAAGGTACCTACTATGTTAGAGGGCTAAACAAGACTTTGGATAAGACTTATGAATGTTTGATTTTAGATCACTTAGATATCCTGAATTCCCTTAAAGGTTTCAACTTGTGCAGAAGATGCTTTTGGGTATGGCCTTTCAATGATTTTGGGTATGGCCTTTCAATGATTTAGATAAATAATTTATATACATGCACATACACATAGAAAATATCCTTTATGACTAAGCCAATTAGTCTTTAATTTAGTATAATTTATTTTTCTAGGAACCTATTCTATCACACTCTTCCTAATACACTTTTTTTATTTGTTAAATCAGTTTCACTAATTTAGAAATGAAATCCACTTAATAAGAAATGAGACCTACATGACCACATATTTAGTGGAACTCAGGTAAATTTAGTGTGTAGAAAGAATAGAAAGAATAGAAAGTGTAGCCACACAAATTACATTTTTGTCAAAAACTAAAATTGTGAACTTTCACACATTAAATTTAATGGTGGACCTATATATATTTCAAAGTGTGTAAAATGCACCATTTAAATTTGATAAAATTATAAAGATTAAATTATAACATTGGTCCTTTATTTTATGATAAAAATTTATTTTGATTCTTTATTTTTTAAAATTTATTCTGGTTATTTTAACTTTTAAATTTGAGTTAATGTTATTTTTTTGAAAAAATAATTTTTTTCTATTTTGAGACACAATTTTGAATTATTTTTTGATTGATTCAAAATGTAAAACTTGTTCCATTAGATTTATTTATATGAAAATTGTGAAACTTAATTAAGGTTTGAAAAAAAAATCATAAACATAGGAAAAATGACGAGAAAATAAGTTTTATGAGCATATGAAAAAGAATTTGATATAAAAATTTATAGTTATTGGATTATTCATGAAATTCACTTCTTACACTAATTTTATTTTGTTTATGGTCATTTTTATTTGAATATTAGTTGGTCTATATAATTTTTATATAGATAAATTTAATGAGACAAGTTTTATGTCTTAAATAAGTCAAAAATAGTTGAAAATCGTATTACAAAATAAAAAATAATAGTTTTTTTCGTAATAATAATAATAATATTGACTTAAATTTAAAAGTTAAATAACAAAAATGAAATTTTTAGAAAAATAAAAGATCAAAATAAATTTTTACTATAAGATTAACTATCAAAGTGACGCTAAGCAAACACACATTATTAGATGAAGCTAACATTCATTTTGGGATCTTAGGGATGTCTAAATTACCCAAGTTGAAAGCATTTAAGAATAGAGAAAAAAAACATAATTGAAAGTAAGATAAAAAAAATCAAATATGAACAATAACACTAGTGATGAATATTTGCATCCTAATTGCTTGAAATTGAGAAATGTAAAACATCGAATCTGTAATATGAAAAACATTTAATATTTATATTACTGCATCATGATAGATTATAATAGTAAAACCTTGAGGCAATCATAAATCAAGATTAATTCTATTTGTATTATAAAAACAGAGAAATAACAGAACAGGATCTGAAGCTCACATGTTCTTAATTTCTCTTGCCTCTAAGCTATTATAGTAAAAAATAATAAAACTGTTGTAACCAAGAAGAAGCCTAAATTACAATGATCTCCATAGAAGTTTGCTCACATTTCACCCGCCACCGTATCTAGTTTAAGAAGGCAGACTATAAGAAAGGGGTATATGTGTTTGAAAAAAAGTGGAGTTATGTATCCCATACAAATGTGAAGACAGGTTAGTGTAATTTCTGAAACTAAAAGGCAGGTCAATGTCATATGAGAAAACCTCCGTAAGGTTATTGTAGCTTCCTCTAAATGTATAGGCAACAGAGGGGAGCTTCAGAAATTGAAGTTATTGTAAATCTTATCAACAAGCAATGACAGTTACAGAATACCCAAAAGAAGAAATTGAGTTGGATCTTCCATGCTTAACAAGGACCAAAAAAAGTTTAAAATATGAGTGCCTATGCAGAGCACTTTAACTATTTGTTATTATACAACTGAAATATAAAACTGCAAAATTTTGAGAAACTGGAATTTTCATCTCAACTCCTAAACAAGCAAGTATGGAAAAACGGACTTTGGAGCCTCCAGCTACATCTATTTGCATACATGCATCAATAATAAACATAAAACATGACTTCTGCAAATGATCCTTTTGGTCATCTGCAACGTCAACAACAGAGCAATAACAGCCGCTTTTGGGCTCAGCTCCTCAGATCTATCCGTTGATTTTGATGGAGCTAAATTCAGAGATGACCTCTGATCCAAACTTGTATCTTGCTCTTGACTGCCATCTTCTAGGTGTACTTCAGTGGGAGCCAATAAAGAAGTTGCTAAAGTTTGTGACAAGGCATCACTTCGACCAAAAGAATCCAGTCAGGGATTCCACTCTCCGAGTTTCCAACATCATGGATGTCAGGAAGCAGAGTTGTGCACCCATTCTCTACTCCAGGTATACTGGCCTCAGAAGATGGAAATTCATTAGGTGATGGTATATTTTCAGATACAAGATCCATGCCAGCATCACCACTATTTGCAGCAGTTTCAGAAAGTTCTTCCTCCCCTTGTCAGTTAAGGGATTAGTGGTAAATTGAAAAATAAAAAGGTAAGGGAAACTATTGATGGAAAAGTAGTAGAAAGTGACATAACGCTAGCTACAAATGATGGTGAATATTTAGCCTTGTCATGAGAACCAATCATACTAATAATGTCGTGTAGCTGTTCATCGTTTCTTTCAGCAATAGGGTAATTTAAAGGTAGGTTTCACATATTTGCCAACACCACCTCAACTAGCAAGTCAGCAGAAATACTTGAGATATGAATAGCATATTTGCTTTATTAGTTTATATAAGATTTCTTTCGAATTTTGAAATTTACGATCTATAAATTTTTCTGTAAACACTTTTCGTCGACTTGTTCCGAACAACACAAACCACTGGGGATTAATAATTATATTCTGATAGTTATATTCATAATAGGATAACGTATAAAAAATCGGGGCTTTGTTGGATGAATGTCTTGAAGTCTTAAAAATATTACAATTTTATGCATCACTTTGAATTCAGAATATACATAATTTTAATTCTTGGGTCTTATTTTACCGTTAATTACTAGACTTATGCAATTCGTGTCTTATTTTACCAGAAATTATAGTGATTCTTTCTTTTTTTTTTTAATTTGTTTCCTTTCTTTTTCTACTAGCAATAGATGTGTTATTTTGTATTAGGTTCACTAGTTTTATTGGTGAGTTGTTTCACAGGAGTCCGGAAAGATCTGAACAACACAAAGTCCAACTAGAGAATAAAAGCAAAATTCACATCTATAAATCAAACCGAATAATTACATCTACTAATAATTATATTCTGATAACTATATCCAATAGGTTTTCTTGGTTCGATCTTTGATTTGATTTAAAAAAAAAAAAAAGTTAATGGTGTTCTTTCGAAAAAATAATTATTTTTTGAGATCCAATTTTAAACTTTTTTTTATTTTTTCAAGACATGAAATTTGTCTCATTATATCTATTTACATGAAAATTATGGAACTCAATTAAGTTTCGAATAAAAAAAAGTAAAATTCCTTCATACATTTTTGAGAAAAGTTATTAGTTTCACTACACATTCACTGGCGAATGATGGTTTGAGTGCAATGTTTACCTTTTTTTTTTTCTTTCTTTTAGTTACAAAAAGTATATAATCAATAACAATTTATTCTTCAACAAACATAGCAGGTTTGAACGCTCATAAGTTGCATTGAAGATGGAACAACCACCCGACTTGAATTGGATAATACCCTTGCAAGTGAGGCTGGGTGCCCTTAATGGCAGACACGTTCAAACATTTAGCATTTCAAGAGTCACAAACCAGCTTCGAGACCCAAACGAAGCATCTTTCAAGCTAAAAGTGATTTGCATAGGTCTCTTACATAGAGAAAGCATGGAGCATGTCCCGTTAATAAAAGAAAACAAATGACATTACACATACAACTTTCTCAACCAAAAAGGAATTGAAGCACAAAACAGAAAATTAGAGGAAAGGCTCCAAGACTGCGACACTCACATCCTCGACTTAGATAAAAAAATTCTCGCAAGCTATAGAGGTAAAAACCAATTAGAACGACACAAGTTAGCTAAAATAATGATAATAGACTGTTGCTTCTTGTTGGAGCTTTCTATCAAGCTTGCCGATTTTATGAATAATACTAGTTATTCCAATGACCCCATTCTAGACGATGAGAAGAAGGTGATGTCTATTCTCAACGATATCACAATGCTGGAGAACCAAATTTCCCACATTGTTCTCAAGGAGCTTTATAGGAAGGTATTTACCAATGGCAGTGACATCGAGAATGATCATCGCGTTACTAATATTGTTTGCAAAGCCTTCGGTTACCCCGAGGTGAGGCTTCCACATACTTCACTTGATGAACTTGTCTATAGTGGAACAGAGTCAGGAAGAGAGGAAGCGCATCAGGAAAGAGCTCTTGCGATGTGTTGCTAGACTTAGAGCCCCCAAAATAACGATCAAAGCCGCAAATTCTACAGCTGCACAACATAATTTGGTGAATTGGTTTGACTTTGAGATAAGTTTTGACTGTGGCGTGCTACAGATCCTGCCGCTGGTTGTTAAGGAAACAACGGAGGTGCGGTGGAGGAATTTGATATCGTGGGAGCAGAATAAAATCAGGATCAGATGTAAATACACATGTATGCTTTATTTTTCCAAGGTTTATTTTGTTGCAAGCATGACATTGAGTTGTTAGAGAAGAAGGGGATTATAGTGAATATGGGGAAGAAGAGTAATAAAGATGGACTCTGATCATCATCAACTTGTAATAAAGGGACCCATTTTGATGCAACTTCTGATTTATTTTGCTCTAAACTTTTCATAATTCCCAAACTCAGGTCTGGCAAAGATTGTTTCATTATTTTGGTTTTGGGCCTAGTCATGGGACCTCCAACGTCACACAAATTATCTTTGACTTTATTGGTTAGGTTTCTATCAAGTTGTAGGTCGAAGCTTTTTAGGGACAAAAATCAGTATTAGGATGATGCTTTATATGCTTAGTCAATTGATGCTATAGTTTGTGCTTAATATGGTGTATTTAGACGACAAAGATTAATACAATTTATATGATTTTATTATTTATTTATTTGTGACTTTGTGTATTATCATTAAAATAAGATTGGATTGTCTTAGGCATAACATAAACAAAATTAGAAAAAATGAGCACGGGCAAGAGTAAAAGAAATTCATGGGTTAACAATATGAAATAAGGGAAATGCAACAAGAGAAATGCAACATACTTTTTATTATTAATTTAGGCTAACATTCATGTGGAGTCAATAAATAAATAGGGAATGTAACCCACCAAACATGGAGTGAGTCTCCCATTAATTTTAGCCGATGATTTTGCCAAAAAAAAATGTGTTAAAAAATGTTATTAGCATTTCTCATGGAGATTATGTTTTATTTCACACATGCAAGATAAATACAAGAATTTGTGTGTTTAAATAAAATATATAGATTTATTTTTCTCCTCATAAGATATTAAATTAAACAATAGTAATATATATATATATATGTATGAACAATGTGTTTCATTTTCAATTTATTTTTGTTGTATAGGACTGAAGTTGAGGCTGAGGACATAAGAAGTATAGGACTTGTCAATAATTAGGAATATGACGTTATGCCCTCATATTTACGAAGATGAGCATAGTACAATTTTTGTATTTTCCAAGTGAAGATGGGGCTTCAATCTTTCCCAGTTGAGTAAGATATTTTGCTTGGATGCATTACCCTCTGAAATCCTTGCCAGAGAATTTTTCTGCCGAAAACTTAGTTATATTAGACAGGTCAAATAGCAGAGTTGAAAAACTTTGGGACGGAGTGCAGGTACACATGTCTTCCTATTATAATTTTCTCCATATTCAAAGACTGCCAAATTAACAATTAAGCTCATGTGTGATGCCTTCATTTGTATTATTTTTTTATAGAATCTGAAGAAGTTAAAAGAAGTTAAAGTCTCTGGTACTAAAATCTTGAAGGAGCTGCCAGACCTTTCAAAAGCAACAAATCTTGAAGTACTAGTGTGACTCCATCTATTTCTTCTCCCAACAAGCTCGAGGAATTGGACATATTCATTGAGTATTACAAATCCAATATGATTGTTGTATGTAGACACTCAACGAACCAAATATGTGAATTAAAAGCCATATCATTAATAAACAAATTAATTAATCACTGCCAATCTTTCATGTGTCTTATACGCATATACTCAAAATTCAAATGAAAATTTATAAGTTTCTCTTTTTGTATTAGCATTCATAACTGAAGGAAAGTTGTGGAAACTCTTGGAAAAATTTATGTCCTCACTTCTCACCGACAACTTGCAAGTTTGAAACGCAAAATGGTAGAGACCGGCTGGTGATTGAATTAGATACATATTAACTTGAGGGATTTGCAAGAGAACATTTGTTAATGGTGGTAAGAGATTTTGTTGACATTTCTTTTTATATTAAAGAAAATTTAGCAGTGTTGTTGCTCACGTCCCTTTTAACTTAGTGTTGATATATAAACTCCAAATCAATATAATAATTTCTATAAAAAGAGAATATGGCAACATCTAAACATGGATATTTGACTAGTGTTACCGTAGGCTGAAACAATATAAGAATTCTACACAGCTGATAATGATAAGAAAAGAACAAGTGTTATTATGTTCAAGAGATGATTAAATATTCCATATTAAGCATTATTATAAAATGATGAGTAAGAACCAAGAACATACGCAGTCGCTTGATATTTGATGAGTGCATAGCTTATACACTTTTATATATGTATAATATTACTGAACTATGAAAAAAACAATGGTACATAGCCTAAATTGACTTTTTCCTCGTTGTAACAGAGAAGAAGAGATGAGGGAAAAATCCAAGAAATGGAAATATACTCTGCACTGGCCAATGCAGAGCAGTGCATATCATCCTCAGTTGCAGTTAAGTTGAGAGAGATGCATAACCGCCAGCAATAGTTGCAAAAAAACTGATGTATTTGGGCCAATTAACTAGTTGTTGACTAGTTTAGAATAATCACCCTTTGCAGAATGAGGAGCAGGCGTTTGGATTTGAAAAAAATGGAAGAGGCAGGGAAGTAAGAGGAAAATGAGAATGAGGAGTAGGCGCATGTGAGAAGTTGCATGCAGACAGTTGAGTTTCATCCAAGGGCTATTAATTAACCCTCTCACCCTCTCACCTCTCATAATAAGACAGTGCTCTCACCTTATATGTCCATATATATATATATATATATATATATATATAAGTTTTAATATAATCTTTGGCTTTGAAGTAAAATGAGCCTTAATTAACATGCTGTTATCACTCTTCCCCTTCTTGTAGTAAATTTTTTTAAAGTGTGATTTACTAACAATATCCACAAGAGAAAGGGTCAGTGGAGGAAAATTTATCAGAAAACATTCAGATAAAATAAGGAAGGAAATTTTCAAAACAAAGAAATTACACATGAAGTTTTTATTTTTTATTTATTCCCAAATAGAAAGACATAATTCAAATAGAAAATAAGATTTCACAATCCTTGAAGGACACACTGTTATAACATGTTTCATACATTATTATTCATCACAAACTGTCAAACTGACTTGCTCCAGGAAAGACAATGAGCCACTTTTGAAACAAAATGATACAATGCCATTTGTTGAAAGCGCAAGATGGAGAATCTAACTTCAAAGCACCGGAAGCCCAATTCCTACCAATTTAAATAATATTAGTACAGTGCATTACAACAATGAGTTTTGATAGTGAAAAACTTTCAACTAAATAAATAGCTCTTGTCTTGAGGGCACAAAACAATTACAAAGAATTTCTTGTTATACAAATTAGACAATTTTATCCTTAATTCCTACCAATTTATACAGATTATACAGATTAGAATAAAAATTAAAAAATAAAGCATATGACGGAAAATAAAAGGACTCAAGTAGTTAAATGTAGAGAAATTATTCTAGGAATTAAAAGTAAATTACATTTATAGATGACTAAACTGTAAACAATATTAAATATATCATTTATCAGGAAATCAAAACAGCTATTTCGTTTAATTATCGTTTTAATATTTTTTAGTTAAAAATATACTTCAGTAGAAAAAACTAATAATTAAGAAAAAAAAATGTTGTCCTTTAAGAAATAAAGGAGTAGACACATAAATACATGTAATTCGAATCTTATTCTACATAGATTAGGAAGAAAAAGTGTACCTTCTTATGAACTCTAATGCCTTGAGTGACGAATAACTTGAGTTTTTGTTCCTTCTTCCAAGCTGCTGGTAGTAATTCTTACAAGGGGCACATGCTGGATGATTGGATTCTCTGGACCTTCATTGGGAGCAATGCACTTGTTGAATTCAGTTGACATATGATATATATCAAAAACTTCAAGTTTTTCCAAGTGTTGGATACCAAGAGGTACTATATTGAGTTCGGGTATTAGCCAAAATTGGATCTTTTTCAAAGAATGCAGTGCTCCTTTATCGATAATGATGGAATTCAAGTTAAACAAATATCCGAGATGTAGTTGCCTTAGTTGCTGAAACCCTCCATCTCGAAAATGCAACCTTTCACCTTCATAAGCCTTGTAGCCGATGTCGAGGAACAACAAATGTGACATATTTTGTAGAGATTTCAGTGGATCATCAGTTAACCCAGAGGATCTCAAACACAATTTTACAAGATTTTTGAGATGTGGAAACCACTCTGGAAATTTGTTTAACTTCCCAATTAGGCTAAGCTTCCGAAGCATATGCAGGGATGAAACAACAGGCAAATCAATGGCTTCATCTCCAGATGTTGTCTCAATATGTAGTTTTTCCAAGTTTTTCATCTCATTTATTGAGGAACATAGAGCGCTTCCCTGTTCTTCCTTAACACCGGTCAAGCCTAAGTTCCTTAACTGCTTCAGCTTACCCAGTTCTCTGATTAACTCTACTACATCGTCATCCTTAATCAACTCTACTCCATAACCATCCATGATTAGCTTTACTTGACGCAGCGTTTGAAGGGATGTCATGCCTCCAAGATCATTCTTCAATTGAAACAATGTCATATCATGACCCAAGAGATGTCTAAGCTTTTTAAGCTTGCATATCTCCTTTGGCATTTCCCTGACAAATGTGTTCCGTATGTCCAAGGTCTCAAGGTTCTGGAGCTTACCAATGAATTTTGGAAGACTTAGAGTTAGCATCCATGTTTGCCTTAAGCTTAAATACTTCAAGTGTGCTAGATTTCCCCAATTATCAGGAACAACATACAATTGACCATCTTCAAAATCAAGCACCTTCAATAGCCTGTACTTTGTAGGGATTCTTTGCACAAAGTTGTTGGTTAATGCTGATTCTTTACCTGCAAAAACAAGCAGTGATCGAGTGCGTGAGCTTTCAGTTGTCCCTGTTAAATCATTGGAATTGGTTGATATTGATATGCGCCGAATCATCCCACTTGACATCGACTCATTTTCTTTACTAATATGCTGGCAGAAACTCAAATCCTTGAATTTTCTGAGGATCATATCATGTAATAGGTCATGAACACGACAACTCCTAGCTTTTCCATCTATGGTAAATGAAGACACTTGCACTAAACTTCTACCAATCAACTCTGTTAAATATTGTTGCGCAACTTCCTCTAATGTTTTTCCTTCTTCATCTTTTACAAATCCTTCAGCTACCCACTGCCGAATTAGTCTTGTCGATTTAACTTCATAGTCTTCAGGATATATTCCAAAGTACAATAAGCATGATTTGAGATAGTATGGCAAATCATCATAACTGAAAGCTAAAATCTTTGTTATACCAATTAAATGGGGATTTTTCTCCAACTCTGAACTTAGACTTCGCCTGATTTTTTCCCATTCAAAGGTAGTCTTTTCTTTGCCAGATAGAAGACTACCAATAGCCACAATTGCTAGTGGTAAACCCTTACATTTTTTAACAATTTCGAAAGAAATATCCATGAGATCTGGACGACATCCATTGGAGTCAAATTGGAATGCCTTCTTGCAGAACAGCTCAAGAGATTTTTCTGAAGTTAAAGGTTTCAGCTCATGCACCTGATCAAAAGGAGTGTTCTTACAAGAGTCTACAACATCCTTCTTTCTAGTTGTGATTAATATTCTACTTCCATTTTTATTATCAAACAAGGCATATTCAATTTGACCCCAAAGTTGTACATTCCATATATCATCAAAAACGACAACGTACCTCTTTTTTTTCAAATAGTTTCTCACTTCCTCGATCAATGAATCTCGATTCATTTCAGAAATATCTTGAGGAGGAGCCTCCCTTTTTTCTTTGCATAACTTCTTCAACAAGTCTCTCATCAACCCTTCCACGGTGTAGGATTGAGACACTGTGATCCATGCATGGGAATCAAAGTGTTGAATCACCTTCTGGTTGTTAAAAACTCTGTTGACTAGTGTGGTTTTTCCTAGCCCTCCCATTCCCACCACGGAGATGACATTGCGCTCTGCTACTCCGTCTACTAACCAACCAATCAATTCATCTCTTGGACCTTCAATGCCAACAACTCCAGCTTCGTCAAGGTAACGCGATGCCATTCGAGGGTCATGCCATTGAACACTTTGGTTACCTCTATGACTGTTCTGTCCTTGTTCAAAAGAAGGTTGGATTTGGAACTGATAATCTTTAACTTTTTGTTTTATTCCTTGAACAAATGATTTAATCTGTTGAATCTCTGATGCTATTCGATGACGAGGCATCAAAGTTTCAATAAAATGAATAATCTCACAGAGTAAAGCTGTACATCTAGAATCATGAGGCTGCTGTTCAACATAGATCATGTATTCATCAATGACATCTTCTATGCGAAAAGATGCTTCCCTCAACTGATTCACCCATATTCTGATTCCCTCTTTCATGTTGTCTCCTTCATCAGCAGCTCTTTTATCTGCATCCATGAGGAAGGCTTCAATGTATTCCAGTTCATCTTTTATTTCTCTGAATTCTTTGGGCATATCCCAAAGTAGATATGCTTCATCTCTTATAAGTGGAAGCAATTTCTCTCTGGCCAAGGACACCGCCAATTCAGCCATTTCAGTATTGCTAGCTTTAATTTCCACTGTATTGTGAAATGAAGATTAAGTTCTGAAACTGATTTATTGATAAGTTTTCTAACGTATAAATTAAAGGAAGACTTTTGAGTTTTCCAAGGTCTTTGTTAAATATTTTGTTAGCAAGTTGAGCTTTTTTTTTTGTTTTCTTTTTTCTTTTTGTCGTACCAGAGCAACTTGCATATATTGTGAATTGGATAATCTGTAATGACATTAAACAATTTTATGTCTCTTTGTCAATGTTAGTTGTTGTACTAATAAAAATTAAATCAGCTTGTCAATGTATTGTAGGTATAATTTTATTTTGATTTTTAATTTATCTATATATTTTTAGGCTTGTACTTTTCTTCTTAATGAAGCATCTTAGTTTTTTTTTTTTTTTTTTAAGGAGTTACTATGTTATAGGTCCAAAGAATCTACTAGATTTACCAACTACTAATTTTAGTAGAAAAACATGGATGACCACCTTTAATGGGATCTAATTTCTTAATTATATTTTTTTCATACAAAACTCAAATTTGAAACTACTTTGCTTCAAAGCTTCGAGTCTAGTTTTATTCGAACCAAACGCACGTTGATATTGCGGCTTTGCAACTTCTAACATAATTTATTAGAAAAGATAAATTCTTGTATATGCAACTTTGGAAAATTTTAAATATATACTTGTTAATCTGCTATCCTAATCTTGATTGATGACAAAAAAAAATGCTAACCCACATGGAATACTGAGTCCAGAGACCATTTTTTATAATTCATGCTAGTGTATATATATATATATATATATATATATATATATATATATATATATATATATATATATATATATATATATATATATATAAAAAGCACATACAGGTGGGATAATCCCAAGTTGACATTTTCTATAATATACTTATTTTAGCGGTACTAGAACAAGTAAGTTCTGAATCTCGTGATTTAGCCAAAGACAAACCCCCCACCAAGTTTTGTCCTTTAGCTAATCTATTAATATGTAATTAAATAATATGTTAAATTACAGTTTTGATGATATCTTAACTTATTTTTTTATTTGTCTGATCCTGAAGTTTAATTAGTTTCATTTTGGTTTATTAAAATGTTTTTATTAAACTAAATTGATTATTTTATTAATTTACTACACTAACTTTATCAACATTGTAATACATGACAAACAGTGAGAAATATCATATATAATGGATATTTGTCATGTTAGTCAAAATTAGTACTGTTAATGTAGAAATATGATAGAAATACCAATTTAATCTATTAAAGATACTTTATAACATATCAAAATGAAAATTTTTAAATTTAATTAAAAGACTAAACTGAAAAAAAAAATAAGACTAGAAATCAATATTATATTTTAGCCTAAACAATATTAGTTGTATTGTTGAAGAGACATGCTTTGCTTGTCAAAATTGTCTTGTCAATATAACTTCCTGATTAGTGGTTCATTGGATTAATTCCCACTCTCTGTAAATATAGTCATTGAAAGGATAATTTTATTTGGTAACCTCCGTATATACACATTTTTTAAAATATTATCAAAACTAATTGATAATATATTTTTTTTTATATTTTTCTAACATTTATTAATATTGCCAAAGATTATATATGTAGTCGTGAGAGCTAGGACTGTGCTTCTCGCATGATAGTGTGTAAGGGTGCTTTAGTATCAAAATTGTTTGATTCATGATGTCCGTTATTACTCATCCACACACTTCAGTCCCTTGGGGTAGCTATAAATTAATCATTGGTCCAAAACTTACCCACATTTAAAATACATCACTCCTTTAAAGATATGCTGCAACAATCAAATTTATGTGTTTTCTCACAAAATCATCATGATGATGTCAATTAGCATTACTAAAAAATTTAAAATTTGTTATAAAATAATTTTGTAGTTAATTTTTAATAAAAATAATTAACTATAAAATTACTATAATATTAGTGGTAGTATAAAATAAATAAAAAAATTAGTTAAGAATATAATCTTAGTTAATTTATAATAAATTTTTAAATTTATAGTTATTTTTTAGATAATTTATTGTAATAAAAATATAAATAAATATAATTTAAATTTATCTAGGAAAAATAATATTTTAGTTAATTAATAGTTAATTAGTTACGATTCAACTACTAATTTAAAATGGTAGTTAAAATTAGTAGAAAAATTAAAAAAAATTATAGTAAACCACATTTATTGGGTTGAGTAAGAATAAATTGACATCAAGTGTCAAATTTGATAATATATTGTAAAATTTTAATTAAATAATATATTGTATATAATATGATAATGTCAATTTATTTTCTTTACTATTTATTAATAGGTAAATATAAGATAAATAATAAATCTTTTGCATAATAAATTAATATAATATTTAAATTAAATAATTAAAAATAAAGATAATAGTGATTTTTAATTGGAAACCGCTAATGAAGTTCATTATGTTAGCGACCGGTATAGAAATTGCTAATAATGTTATTAAATTAATAATTAATAAATATTTATTTGTTAAGAAGCAATAAGTTGGTTATTACATAAGTACATATATATAATCCTTTCTTCTGATTTTTCTTGCCACGGGTGTAGTGTTGCTGAAGAATGTTGATTCATGCCCTTAGAAACTGTTACAGGCAAAGAGGATATGCAAACATGTGCGTCATTCTCTGCACAACGATTTCTTCAATCCAATGCCACTAACGATTCCAAGCAACTGTTGTAGCTGCTTGTTGGTTTATCTGGAAATCGTGGAATGCAGAGATTTTCAATGATGAAAACTGGACGGTGTAGTTAACGTGCTGATTCGCACCATCAACGCATCACCATCTCACAACATGAAGACAAAATCGACAAACCTGAAGGAAATATGTTGGTTTACAGCCGAGAATCCATATTACAAACTTAATACTGATGGAAGTTCTCTAGGGAACCCAGGAAGGTCAGGTTTTGGTGGTTTCATACAAGACATTCATGGTCAATGGCTAACTGGTTTTAGCGGTTTCTGTGGCACTACCACTAGTCACAATCCTAAGTTACTCAATACTCACTATCAAGCATGATCTTGACGTAGCATGGAATAGAGGCTTCTCACCATTATTTATATGTGAATCTAACTCTACGCTCACAATAATTATATTAAAGCTGATATCAGAGGGAGTGAATCAATACCACCCTTATGCACCTCTAATCAACTACATCACAGTGATCTTCGTTAGCATATCACGTTCCAGCATACATTTAGGGAGGGACATAATTGTGCTCACCACCTTGCAAAGACTGGCGTGTACTTCGATAGGGAATTGGTCGTCCAATTAAAAATAATAATTAAAAAATAAAATATTATAAGATGAAGACTATACTTTTATATAATCACTAAATATTTAATGAGTTATTTTTATTATGCGTGTTAATTGAAAAGCTTGTAAGAGTATCAATTTATGTAATTGGTGTCTTTAAAATTTTCTAAAATCTCCTCTATTTTTTTCTAGCAATCACCTGGCTCATTTGCCTGTGTTTTTCTTCACCTAAACTGGTCTCGAAAATTGTGCTGCTTTTTCTTTGGGGTCGGCAGGAGCAGGTTGGATTTTTCTTCCATTGGTGAAGTCTTTCTGTGTGGCGTGTGGCGTTAATGCCAGCTACAAAATGGAGGATAGAAAGTTAGTTTGGATAAATTTTTTAATAAAAAATAATTTATAGAACTTTTCTCATTAAACTTCTTGTAAAGTTGAATATAAACTAATTTTTAAGTTATGGAAAAAAATTTATTCACTTTAGGTTCTTATTTTCTTTTCGCTTAGATTGTAGAAACCTGAGTTTAAGATGTTTCTAACGGAAATAGTCGCAAAACCCATGTGTGCCATTCTCACTAAGAACTCCATTAACCAGACCATTGGGTGGTTGTAATGGGCCAAACTCCCCATTGTCCCTTGCTTAGCATTGTTGGTGTTGGTGTCGTTGGTCATGTCTGATTTTTGGCTGTACTGTTTAGGTAGTGAGAACATGTCGGTCATAAATCACACACACATGATCCGATACAACCCACCAGACCTTTTTAACCCCACACCAAGGACGCCACCCCATGGACTAATAAAAATACTAGTGTCTGCTTCCATTGCTGTAACCTTGATTTTTAAGCCTTGTCTGATTTTTAGCTCTACAGTGTAGGTAGCGAGAACATCTCTAGCTGGTCATAAATCATACACACATGATCTGATGCAACAAAAACCATTGAGTAAGACATGTGAAAAAGTTTTTCCGCTTGGCTATATGATAAGTCCAATATAACAAGCTTTTTTGCAAAAAATTCTCCGATTACAGAGGGTAATGTATCCAAGCAAATATCTTATCTCAGTTGAGAAAAATGGAAGTCCATGAGGAAGAAGACCAAACACGTAGGTTGACCAATGATTATTATATTTGCTAGGAAAATACAAAAATTGTATTTGCTCATCTTAGTATATACGTGAGGGCTCAACTTCAACTTTTGGTTCTTATCTACTGAATAATCTGCCTTTATGCTTCTTATGGCCTCAGTCCCCTTCTATTATACAGTAATTGAAAATTTTAAACATTGTTAGAAGCCTCATTTCCCAAAAAAAATTATATAAAACATGTTATATTTAATTTAGGATTTACCTTATATGTTAATAATTCGTAAATGTCACCAAGATCCTTTAATTGGCTACAGTTTTCGGGGTCTTCAAGAGATTTATGAACAATCATTATTATATATGTAACTTTTTACAACATTTAAAAAATATTTTAAAAATATTATTTATTAATTTTAGTAACATTTTGACCAACGTTATGTTTAATCTGTCACAAAATGTCATTAACAATATTTAAATGTTATTAAAAAAATATTGATAATATTTTTACAATAAAATATTACTAAAAATGATATATATAATAGTGAATCTCCTGTATCATTTCTTGTATGATATCATGTATAGATATAACATTATCTTTAAAAATGGTTATAAGAGTTTTATCTTTCAACCTGTACCAACCACGGAGTCATCTCTCTCACGGTCTTCTAATAAAAACTTTTGTGTGGTTCACTTTCAAATTCAATCCTAAAAAGAAACATGCAAGATCTAACAGAATCTTTTGTTCTTTGCAATCTAGATTATCATAACTCAATCTCATTTGCATAGTAAACATCTATATTTGGCATTTTTTAAGTTTGTTTAGCTAATTTTTCCATACTTCCTTATCTTTCATACTAGGAAGATGACCCAAAACTTTAAGAACTAATGGAATGCCTTTGGCTTAATTGACCACCCTCTCTGATAGCCTATAATAGTCCATATCAGAATTGTTTGAGTGAAATGTGAGTAGAATCCCTCGTTAGGTGGGAATAAAAATAAATCATTGCCATCTGTTTCACACTTACCCTTACCAATAATATTATTAAGTTATATGAACATTACTTTTGTGTTTTGTTTAATATTACTTAGGACTAAAACTAATAAATTATTTTAGGATCGATTCTGCTACCACATGGGTGATGTGGATGACATGTTTGCCAAAATATCCACGGTGCTAACATAGAACTTTGTTATCAGTGGAGTTAGACCTTTGGATCAAAAGCACACATTTTGAATTTTGAGGGACTAAAAAAGAAATTAGGAAACTAAAATTGGAATTTGAAAATTTTAGAGGAAAAAAAATATATTTTACCTTCAAATCAAATAAGTTGCAGACCTGTGGCCAACAAATCTTTTTATCTGTTTGCTAAATTGAATTAAAACTTGAACAATAGTAAAATTGACTTCCACACCGAAGTACCTATATGGCCAACGAAGGTTGTATCAACCAATAAGTCAAGGGTGAGTTTTACATCACAATCTAAATTAAAAAAGTAGCCATTTGATATTTTAACTATACCCAATGTAGGAATCTGATATTTTCGTCCTTCATTTATATTTGACGGTGGTGAATTTAACCAAAATGAGATCATTATGTATTTCTACAGAAGAAGAAAAAACCCAGACATAAATAGCAGCCTTTTAAGTATAATAAAATTCAAAACTTTCACATCTGTGCATGGGAAATATCAAGGAAGCTTATTGTTGTTTGTATAAGCACTCACCAAGTCTAAGTATAACTATAATTAAGAATTTGCATCGAAAGACTTATGCCTAAATCAAAGTCTGCCTCTTAACAACAAGAAGGATATAAACAGGATGATAGGAAGGATTGGAATGAAATACATAGGACCAGACACTTCCATTTGTTGAATGAAACTGTCATCTGCTGAGGTGTTTATTTGTTGAATGAAACTGTCATCTGCTGAGGTGTTAATTTCTTGAATGAAACTGTCATCTGCTGAGGAGTTTACTTGTTGAATGAAACTATGATCTGCTGAGGTGTTTAGTTGTTGAATGAAACTAGGATCTGCTGAACTGTTTTGTTGAATGAAACTGTGATCTGCTGAAGTGTTTATTTGTTGAATGAAACTATGATCTACTGCGGTGTGGTATGCTGTGGTGTTTATGTGTTCCATGAAATTGTCATATGCTGAGGTATTTATTGGACTGATCCCAAACCCTTTTAATCCCACACCCCGTTGAAGAATACCTACGCCTGCTGCCCTTGCCATAACCTTGATTTTAAGCCTTGTCTGATTTTTGGCTCTGCTGAGTAGGTAGTGAGAACATCGCTGGTCATAAATCACATACACATGATCCGATGCAACCAAGACCGCTCTGTCAGATATGTAGATGTCGATAGTACCCTTTTTACTTTCATCCTCGTCATCACTAATAGTGATATAAAATGAAAATCTCAGACCAATAACTCCATTCCCGCCAGAGATAATGAAGCTGAAAATGAAGCCCAACAGAGCGGAGGGTGAAGTAGAAGAGAGATCAATAATTATATAATCCTTTCTTGTTTTAAGCTCCAACCACTCTGGAACTCTGCTTCCAGGATACACATACTTTACTTGATAAGATCCATAACTTCGATTATAATCACCGTAATTTTCATCTGGTGCAGATAATTGTTGATAAGCAAATTTCATCATGTTAATATGTGCATTTAACCCAATAGCATGGAGAGAGTGTTCATCCAATTTCAAGCAATTCCAAAAGTGAACCAGTCTCCTATTTTCCTTGAATTGTTCAACGATTGATGGGAACAATACAGTCTTCAATGATGAGCATTCTGTGGCCTTTAGAACTTCAACGGATGCAGGAAGCTCTGTTAGAGTATGAAGCTCCTTGGAACTTACTACACTCAGATATTGCAGTCTTGTAAGATTCTTGAAGCTCGATGGAAAGCTCTCGATGGCACTATTCTCAATCCATAGCGCTTCGAGCTTGCTTTGACGTCCAAAAAATGAGGGCAATGCCTTGACACGAGTGGATGATAAATCAAGTTCAACCATGTTCTCTGATGTCACTGAAAATTCACTTAGTTTTCCACATGCTCGAAGGCTGAGATACCTAAGAGAGCTTAGGTGGTTCTCGCTTGTAATTTTGGTAAGGGAACAATAAGCTATTTCCAATCTCTCGAGCTTGTTGAGAGAGAAAATAGATGATGGAGTCACACTAGTCAACAGAGGACAAGAATTGATAGCCAGCACTTCAAGATTTGTGGCCTTTGAAAGGTTTGGCAGCTCCTTCAACTTTTGAGAACCAGAGACTTTAACTACTTTTAAATTCATCAAATTCTATGACAATATAATACAAACCAAGACATATTAGCTTAAGTTGTTAATTTTGAAGTCCTTGAATTAAGAGAATTATAAAAGGAAGACATGTTGTTTACCTGCACTCCATCCCAAAGTTTTTCCAGTTGGCTATATGACATGTCCAATATAACAAGGCTTTTGGCAGAAAAATTCTCTGGCAAGGATTTCAGAGGATAATGCCCCCAAACAAGATATCTTAGGTCAACTGGAAAAGATTGAAGCCCTTGAGGAAGAAGAGCAAAGCCATCTTGATTATATTTGCTAGGAAGATACAAAAATTGTAGTTTGCTCATCTTAGTAAATATGTGAGAGCTTAACTCCACCTTCCTAATTAATGACAAGTCTGCCCTTATGCTTCTTACGGCCTCAGTCCCCTGCCATTACAGTAACAGAAATATTTAAACATCATTAGAAGCCACATTTCCCACAAAAAATATTAAAAGTTTATAAAAAATTTGTTATATTTAATTTAGGCTTTTACCTTGTTATTTTCCAATACTTCATAAATTTCATCAGGATACCTCAATCGGCTACGGCTTCCAGGATCTTCAATAGATTCAAGACGAACAATCTCCCAAGCCATTTCTTGTATGATATCATGCATAGATATAGCATTATCTTCAGAAATGGTTATAAGAGCTTTATCTTCCAACCTTGATAGCCCAGCAATCACTGAATCATCTGTTTCACTGTCTTTCAGTAAAACTTTGATGTGGTCCACTTTCAAATTCAATCCTATGAAGAAACATGCAAGATCTAAAAGAATCTTCTGTTCTTTGCGGTCTAGATCATCATAACTCAATCTCATTGCATTGTTAACATCTGTATTTGGCATGTTCTTAAGTTTGTTTAGCTGACTTTCCCAAAATTCTTTATCTTTCTCACAAAGAAGACGACCCAAAACTTTAAGAATTAATGGAATGCCTTTGGCATAATTGACCACCCTCTTTGATAGCTTATAATACTCCATATCAAAATGATATTGGTTAAAGGCATACAAACTAAAAAGCTCAAGTGCTTCACCAGAATTCAATGCCCCAACATGGTATATCGATATCTCATCAACATTATTAGCGATAAGCACTTGTTTATCTCTAGTTGTTATAATGATACTACTACCTTGTCCAAACCAATCATTGTTTTCAAATAATTTTTCTGGTAGAGCTGGATCGTTCACATCATCAAGAACAATTAAAACCTTCATACGACTAATCTTTCTCTTAATATAATTTGACAATTGAGGAACTATTTTATTTTTCAAATTTTCTCCAAGTAGTCCAGAAAAAAGCTCTTCCTTCAAAGAAATTGTTCCTTTCTTTCTTGATTCTTCCTTTACATTTTCCAGAAAATAACAGCCATCATATTTGGAACATAGTTTGTTATATATTTCTTTCGCAATGGTTGTCTTTCCAATACCACCCATACCCCAAATTCCAATAACACGGACATATTTTGACTCTTGATGTAACAATGGTTCTAAATGTTGAATTGGTTTGTTGATTCCTATAAGCCTGGTTGATTTAGGAGGAAGCTTATCCAAACTCATCAACTCAAGATTGACAATGTTGATGATTTCTTCAAGCAAGTTAACTTCAGTCCTATATATATAACCAAAAATAATGTTTGAAAATTAAAAACAATGTCCATATATTATTATTGTTTAATCTAATATCTCATGAACCAGAAAACAAGTCTATATTTTTTTTAATCACTCATAAATTCTTGTATTATATATGCTTTTATATAATCACACCATTCCACTTATCTTGCTTTTTTGTGAAATAAAACACCACTATCTCTATGAGAAAGGCTAATAACATATTTCTCAACACATTGTTTTTGCACACTCCTTGAATAAAATGTATGTGAGACCCACTCTCCATTTGGTGTGTGCTACATTCCCTATTTAATATGGAATGTTGCATTGTGCCCATTGTTGCTCTCTCCCATGCGGAGTAAGGTTGTGTACATGTACCAAATAACTGAGTCTTTGTTGGATGTATCTTGAAGTATCAAAAACAGTCTGCTTATTTTTTTTATCAATAGGAAATTAGAACATATTTAATTTTAATTAATAATTGGATAATTTGACCATAAAATTGAAGCCATCCTTGTGCAATCTAAATCCTAGCACATGAGCCAGTTAAGGTTGACTAACATTTGCAAATTCTTGAGAAAATTAACAATCTAAAAAATAAAGGTAGAGTCCTTTTAATATTTAAATACCAACTTGTGATAATATGCATACAGCTATCTATAACATAGCAAATGAACAGAAAAAAAAAATAGAGCATTGATTGGGGAGTGGGGGAGCTTACTTGTAATCGGATGACTTTATTCCTGATAAATCAGCAGTTTTCTTCAAAGCATGTCTCCAGTTTTGCACTGTGGTCAAATTATATTTCTTTTCATGTTCAGCAAGAGCTTTTCCATAACTCCCATTCTGATGTCGTACATCTGTGGGATTTACATCATAGAAAACAGGTATTACAGTTTGTCCGTATTTCTCCCTGCACTCAAGTATTTTCACAAGTTCTTCCAAACACCAACGTGAAGAGAAGTAGTTTCCAGAGAATATGGTCAAGGAAATCAATGATCCTTGAATTGCTCCAACAAGTGATGGCCATATTTCATCTCCCTTCTCAAGTTTATCATCGACAAAGGCACTTATTTGGTTTTGATCAAAAGCCTTAGTAAGATGACCAAGAAAACCGCGACGGATGTCCTCACCCCTGAAGTTAACAAAGACATCATACTTTACTTGAGGAACATTATCTGGTATTTGCTTTGATGCTACACCTATCAATCCCAAAATAAGCAGGAGACAAAGAGAAAGAACATATTTAATTTGAGAAGCTCCTGAAGAAGAATGTTCCATGAAATTGAAACAAACTCTGGATCTTTCTGTCCCTCTGCAATCTTGGATATCACAATAAAGGGAGCACAAGGGTACTGGAAAGAAAAAGAAAGAGAAAAGAAACGAAAATATCAAATGCAGAACCTTAAATCTACATAGTTCAAATTAGCGTTAGCCAAAAAGGAGAGAGAGGAGGAGGATATCAAATAATTAAACAAGCAATTTTTCTACTTATCAGATCCTTGACCCAAAATGAATGGTTGATGGATATCACAGTAAAACAATTACAAACCTCGAATGATTTTACCAAATTTATGCTTGGCCTACTACGAACCAGATTTATCTATTGCTCATGTATGTCAAAGCAATATCCTACTAGACCTGCAGTTTAGTAGAAGGAATTATATTAAGAAGCAATTTCATTTTACCTTACTGTCTAAAAGCGTGGCTATACACATTCAGTCAAGCTGAGCATTGTATTTATACATAGATTTATGTTAAACAAATATAAACGTCACATCTACATAGATATAAAATAACTAAATGCATTGTATAATTAAGGGAGACTTTAACGCGCCAAAGTTAGATTTATCTGTATAAAGTATGTGACATGCACTTTCCTAGTGTGAAAGATGGGACTTGGCAAATTGGCACAAGCGGAATTTGAGAGAACATTCCGATTGGGTGTTAGGTAACACTGATTCATTAGGAATTACACTCATTAATTAATGTTCTTATTGTACATGGAAACTATTACTTTAAGACTAACTGATGAAACAAAATTAATTAAAATAAGTGATAGTTTTGACTCATTGATATATTAAAAGTATATATAAGAAGAATAACGATCATTCCTAGAAACTGTGTGGGTTCAAATCCACATCATAAACGTAAGGCACGTCAAATTTTCATTTCAAGACTTTTTTGTTTCCCTTTTGACCTTGTCAAAATTAACATTTTCAAGTCTTCCACGAATGTGGCATTTTCCTTATAATAACATCGTGCATGTCTTCTGAGACTTACTCGTCTTAAAGGAGGAGAGTACATACTATGTATTTACACAAATACTTAGCTGTGACAGGTTAAATTTCTTTCTCATAATTTAATCAATTTCACATTGGATGATCCTTTTAACGTGTATTCATCGGATGTTCCCTCCCACCAATGCTAGTTTTAAATCTTATAGTTGTTATGTGTGAAAAAGATATTCCTCTTCCATTAGTTGTAGATGTCCCCTCGTGCATATTTATTTATATTTGATACAAATGGCACATTTCTTTCATCATCGATCTCTCTCTTTCCTCTTTTTTTTTGTTTCTTAATCAATTAACTTGGTATTGATTTTGAATTCAACTACATCAGTTGCGTGAAACGGCTAACGACCAACTCTGTAATTCCCTTTAGGCAATTTGCTTTAGGAAGGGAATTTGCTCCTCAATATAGGTTACGAGTCTATTCTAGAGAGCTTTCTGGTAGTCATGTGATTGAGTGAAACTGTACTATACACTACTCCTGAGTGAAAAGCAGTAAATAAATTGCAGTAGGCGACTGGAATATAAAAGAAATGGTTGTAAACGACTAAAATGTAAATAAATAAATTGGTAAATAAAACTGTAGATATGAAAATAAATTAATAGAAAAGATAATATACTATTGATGGTCGAGGACTCTTTTACACATTTAAACTTCTACTTATATTTTTTCTCAAAGACAAAATATCATCATTTTCCTATGTTTATGTTAGAAATAATAATTAAAAAAATAAGGATTTTAAGATAAAGATATGGGAGTTACTATACATTAAGGAAAAACATGCAATGGTTATGCATTACTCTATTATAAATAGAATATCAACATGGGTAACTCGTGTCAAAATAATACAATATTATTTATTTTCTAAAGTCTCGTCTCTAGTTTTTTCTTAACAAAGTGGAATTAGAACTTAAGCTCTAGAAATTTGAGAAAAACATTTAGTGAGTTCAAAGATGACAAGCAGTGACTTGAACTTTTTTCAATTCCCTCCCATCTTACCAATGAGAATTTTGATAATTGGTATAACCACATGAAGGTCTTGCTAGGTTCCCAAGATGCTTGAGAAGTTGTAGAGAAAGTTTATACTCAACCTAAAAATGAGGCTATTTGTCACAAAATGATAACGAGACTTTGTTGAAGACAAAGAAGAAGGATCAACAAGCACTTACTTCATGTTTGAGATGGTGTTCAATGTATCTACCTCTAAAAAAGCTTGGGAGATTTTGAAAACTTCCCTTGAAGGTGTTGATAAGGTGAAGGAACGCCTACAAACTCTATGTAGAGAGTTTGAATCCTTGCGTATGAAGAGTCTAAGTCAATTTCGGATTTTTGGCAATAAAGTGATAATGGTTGTGAATCAAATAAAGCGTTATGAAGAGAAGATGGAAAATGTTCGTGTGGTAGAAAAATTCTTCATTCTTTAACCATAAATTTTGATTTTGTTGTTTGTACAATTAAAAAAGTCAAAGAATTTAGAATCGATGACCTTGGACTAATTAATGAGTTCACTTCAAGCATACGAAGAAAGATTCAATAGAAGACATTAGGAGCCTTTGGAGAAAGTCTTAAATGTCAAAGCTTGTTTGAAAGAAAATGGAGGATCAAAAAGTCAAAGAGGACATGGTAGTAGATGTGGATGTACGCAAGGAAGAGGAGAGGACATGGTAATGGATGTGGATGTATGCAATGATAATTTTGATAATAATAAAAGGTGTCAAACCCACCATAGGTTTTGAAAGAGGAAGGACTAAAGGCAATTTTGATAGAATAAATGAAAGAAAGTATTGAATTGAATTTGTGTTAGAAATAATAATTAAAAAATAAATGGTTATAAGATGAAGAGTTGTGAGTTATTATATATTAAAGAGAATTATTCTTATATAATCACTAAATATTTGAAGGATTATTTTGTTATTTTTATTTAATGTGTTAATTGAAAAGCATGGAATATAATTGTTATGGATTACTCTATTGTAAAAAAAAAAAAAAAATCAACCTATGTAATTGGTGTGTTTTCTAACAGGTTCCATTAAATGCAACAATTCCAGATGCACAAATACACTATGGGTAGTTGACCGAATGAAGTTTAGAAACTCCTCCACTATGGCTGACAATTCAGGTTAATTACAACAAGATTTATTTACTCGATGATGGGTGGTTGACCTAATGAAGTTTGGTAACTTCTCCACTATGGACGACTATTCATATTAATTGCAACAAGATTTATTTACCCGATGAGAATGTCCACAAAAAGGCTTTTAAGTGCCCCGGAGCCAATTGCATTTTTTAGTGGTGGTGGACTCAAAAATGACGGGGCTACTTACTAGAGGGCAATGAATCTAACCTTTCATAATTTGATCGATATGGAGGTATACATAGATGAAAGCATAGTGAAGTCAGCAAATTTTTATTATCATTTAGCTGATTTAAAGCAACCCTTCAGTCGTATAAGGAAGCATGGCTTGAAGATGAATATGACTAAGTGTGCATTTTGAATCACAATTGGAAATTCCAATTTCCTAGGCTTTTTGGTACATAGCCAAGGCATAGAGGTGAAAAAGAAAGCCAAAGTAGTGTTAGAATAATCTTTTCCCTAAAGGAAAATTGAACTACAAAGATTAATAGGCAATATCAATTTTCTCAGTTGTTCCATTGCAAATTTGACAGCAAAAATGAAGGTTGATTCTCCTTTGCTAAGATTAGAGAGAGAGGAAGACTTTGTGTGAGGGAAGAAAGTTGCAAGACGATTTGGAGAATATCAAAAAGGCAATAGTAGTACGTCTTGTTCTAATACCTCTGTTGAAAATGTGCCTATTAAAAGCTGCAATATCTTTCCTAATTTTTAGGAGTTTGTTTTCTTTTGTTACCATTTGAGAATTTAGGAGTATTTACTTTTTTTTAATTTTAAATAATGTTGTTATGCCTAAAAATAAGGATGTATCTAATACACTTTTGCGCTCTCTCTATATAGAGCCTTTTTAATAAAATAAAAAATAAGCAACTTCCTTGCATATTCCTCTTTTTCTCTCTACTCTTATAAACAAAAAAAACAACAAATTGGTATTTAAGACCTTATCTTTGAGGAATCTATGAGTTGAAAGAAACTATAATGGAGGGAGATACATGCAACTGGTCCACCACCAATTTTGATGGTAAGGAGTACGAGTTATGGGTTGCAAGGATGACTACTCTCATCTTGAAGCATTCAACCTTTGGGAGGCAGTACAAGAATAATATGGAGTTTTTGAATTACCTACAAATCCTATTATGAACCAAATAAAGAATAACAAAGAGAGGATGACAAAAAAGGATAAGGTTAAAAATTTTCTTTCTTCTACTGTGTCAAATATAATATTTATAAGAAATATGAACTTGAAGTCTACCCCAAATAATTAGGATTATCTCAAATCATCAAAATATCGAGGTTGTGAAAAAACCAAAGGCATACAAGTTCTCAACTTAGGTAGAGAATTTGATATATATGCAAAGCATTATGGAGATAGAAACCAGCAAAGGTATGACAATAGGCCGTTAAGCATCACAAATAAAGTGTGACTTCTTGGTAAGGACTTTCATTATGAAAGAATAGTACAAAAAGTTTTTGACACTACCTAAAAGGTATGAATCCAAGATATTAGCATTAGAGGATTCAAAATACCTGTCAAACATCACCTTTGAAGAATTGATAAATGCTTTATAGGCACAAGAACAAAGAAGAATGAAGGGACAAGAGGAGGCAGTACAAGGTATTTTTCATATGAAAGCAAAAAATTCAAAAGGTGGCAAACACAAGAAGAAGAACGGGTGGAAGAACAAAAAACCTAAAGGTTTCAATAATCAGCAAGAAAAGACTTTTCCTCCTTGTAAAAAGACAAATCTTCCTCAAAGAAAATGTTATTGGAGATCTAATGTCAAGTTGATGTGGATCTAGAAAAGGAGGTCAAAGGTTTCAAAGAGATTGGATGGACCTACTACAAGAAGAAAACTAAGAAAGTTTCAAGAGGAACTTAAAAAGAAAATGACTACCTACTTGAAGAAGGAAGAGGATGTTTATAAGACTTTGTACTCTTATTTTTGTATAGGCCTTTTCGACCAATAATAACTTAAATTGTATATATAATTATTCTTGTATGGATCACACCTCCATATTTGTGGGGTTGTGAATAAAATTCAAGGCCTTTTCAGCCAAACTTGCTTCCAATAGCCTAAGGGCTTGTTTTTGGCATACTTGTGGCCCAATTCAAGGTGGCACCTAGTATGAGATGGGAAAGGAAGGGAAAGGAAGTGTTGACTTCCCTTTCCCTTCCACTTGACCCTCTAAATGGGTTTGGATTAGTCTAGTTTAGCTTAAGTGTTAATTAACTTGATTAAGCTTTATTAGTGAAGCATATATAAGCTTCAAATGGATTGTGTTAATCACTTGCTCTAGAAGCATATATAAGCATATATAAGCTTTTGTTAAATTTTAGAAAGATTAATTGCTCAAGAAACTTTAAGAGTTTTTCTCTTTATTTCTTATCTTAGAACTTTATTCTCATCAAGATTCCAAACTCTATTCTCATCAAGATTCCAAGGGTCTTATGGTGAATTTCAATCTCAACCTTATCTTGTGGGAATTCTACTCCTACCTTTTTCCATTTTTTATTTTCTTCTCTTCTTTCCCAATTTTTCCCAAATTTTGAAAATCAATGCGTGCACTTCTTGGTGTTGTTTGTTCAAGATCTAATAGGATTGTAAAATAAGTGTAGAAAATATGTTAATATGGGACATGTAGATTGAATCTACAAGTCTAAACCAGAGGAGCCTAAGGTGACCATATAGCAAGAAGAAGATGAGAAACTCTTTGTTGTAACATGCTTTTTAAGCAATAGTGCTAGTGACTCGTGGTTAATAAATAGTGGTTACACAAATCATATGACCAATGACCAAAATTTCTTTTAAGTTTGACAAAATCATTGTTTTCAAAGTAAAAATTGGAAATCGTGATTTCTTCTCAACCAAGGGGAAAAGGGATCGTTGATATAGAAAGCTTAGCAGGTCTGAAACGTATCTATGATGTCTTATATGTACTTTACATGAATTAAAATTTTCTTAGTGTTTCACAACTTGTTGAAAGGCACTTCAAAGTCATATTTGAAAACAATTGGTGTTTGGTCAAAGATGCAAAAGGTAGAGACATATTCAAGGTAAAAATGAGAGTTAAAAGTCATCATATAAATCTAATGGAAGAAGAGCAAGTAGCTTTTTCAAGGATGACCAATAATGACAAGTGGATTAAAGCTATGGAGGAAGAACTCGGAATGATCGAAAAAATGACATGTGGGAGTTGGTGGACAGACTAGAACACAAAACAATCCATAAGAGTCAAATGTGATTATAGAACCAAACTTAATGCATATGGTTCTATAGGTAAATGCAAGGCTAGATTAGTAGTGAAACAATATGCTCAAGTGTTCAAGATGGATTTTTTAAAAACATTTTCCCTAATTGCACATCTTCATATAATAAAAATATGTTTGCCTTGACTATGCATAAAGGATGGAAAATTAACCATGTAGATATAAAATTTTCCTTCTTAAATAGTTATTTGCAAGAAAAGATACTTGTGGAGGAACCAGAGGAATTTCAAGTCGAAGGACAAGAGGAGAAGATCTACAAGCTAGAAAAAGGCCTTATGTGGTCTTAAGCAGACTCCAAGGGCCTAGTATGGCAAAATTGATTATTATCTTCAAAACCTTGGATTTGTTAAAAGTCTAAGTGAAGCTACATTATATGTTAAATTGGAAGGTGTTGATTTAATTATAGTTTCTCTTATGTTGATGACCTACTTGTAACAGACACTAATGAAAAATTAATAATAGAATTCAAAGCTAAAATGTTTCAAGTATTTGAAATGATAGATCTTGGTTTGATGTCCTTTTTCTTAGGGGAAGGGGAAATGGAAGTAAAACAAGATTGTAATAGTCTTTATATGCCAAAAGAAGTATGCAAAAGAGATTCTCAAAAAAGTTTTGCATGCAAGATTGCAAAAGTACTACCACTCCAATGAACCATGTTGCAACTGGGATCATGATGGGGATGGCGAAAAATATAAAAATGAAAATTGAATTTCTTTCTAAAGAAAGAAAAAAAATTCAATAGAGTCACCACCAATGTTTATTAAAGAAAATATTAGAAAAATCTTGGAAAGGATAAGACAGGTCTTTGAAAATAGATATGAGGTTCAGGAGTGGATTACATGTAGCAAAGGTGTTAGCACCGTACGACATCCATCCTGAGAGGGTTACCTTTAATTAGATGTGTGAAATTTGTATGACTTCGAAATTGCTATTTATGTACTTCAATGGAAACAAAATTGGATTTATTATTGGAAGAGAAAAGATTTTTTTTTTTTTGAACTTGACAAGAGTTGCATCTTACTTCTATGTATCTCCTAGTGCAATGGAGAATTCAAAGTTTACGTAGTTCTGGAAGAGGCTTTAATCACAAGGGATAGCCAAATAAGAAATGCATCTCGAATAGCTATCCTAAACGTAGTTGAAAAATGGAAGATGGAGTGCGTCCAAAGGAGGGACAAACCATAGAGACAGAGGGAGGAGCAAGAGATATTCATTAACTCCTATGTCCAACTGATGCAGATAATGATAGAGGAAGCAACAAGAGTTACTTGTTAGCTCTTGCATCCAACAAGATGCAGGTAACAGGGAAGGAGTAGGAGCCACTCGCTAGCTCCTGCATCCAACAGATGTAGATAACAAAAAAGGAACAGGAGCTACACGTTAGCTCCTACGTCTAAGGATGCAGAGAATGGATAACAAAAATGAGCAGGAACTAATCATTAGCTCCTATGTCCAATGAATGCACAGAATAAAAATAAAAAGGAGCAAGAGCTATTGTTAGCTCATGCATCCAATGGATTCAAAGAATAAAAACAAAAAGGAGTAGGAGCTAAGTAGCTCATGCGTTCAAGGGATGCAAAGAATGAATAACAGAAAGGAGCATAAGTTACTCGTTAGCTTCTACGTCCAATTGATGCATAGAATGAAAACAAAAAGGAGCAAGAGCTACTTGTTAGCTCCTGCGTCCAATGGATGCAAAGAATAAAAATAGAATGGATACAAGGAATGAAAACAGAAAGGAGCAAAGTTACTTGTTAGCTCCTGCGTCGAACGGATGCAGAGAATGAATGACAAAAATGTGTAGGAACTACTTGTTAGTTCTTGTGTCCAATGAATGTAGAGAGTGAATAACAAAAAAGAATAAAAGTTACTCGTTAGCTCATGTTGGATTACTTTTGGACTCTCAACTATGTGAACAAAAGCTCAATACTCTCAAGCCTTAGGTCTCTCTTTATAAGAGGAGAAGGGGTCAGATTTGGAGAGAGAGAAATAGTAGATTTTTACAGTCAAAAGAGCGAAGAGAAAGAGAGAAAGAAAGAAAGAGCAAGGTATGTGGTGTGAGACATCGTACTCATACAATAGCACAATTTTGTGAGTTCTTTATTTTCTTGCTTTTCATTTCCTGCTCTCCATTTGCAAGCTTTGCTGCATGATTGAGTTAGTTGGTTGTATGCACAAATTTGTGCTTTTGATTGAATGCTCTTGTACTCCTAATTGATCATAGTAGATTGATTTCTTTGGTTTGGACGACCTGTGGTTTTTACTTCTCACGTTGGGGGGTTTTTCCACGTTAAAAATATTGGTCTCTCTTGTAGGATTCTTCTCATTATTACTATCATTTTTATTTGTGGTTACTCCTTAGAGATTCTTGCAAGTAAGGAAAATTTATATCCGCTACGTTGAAGCATCATTGCATGTGCCTTATTACTTTTTTCCCAACTATGTGGACAAAAGCTCAATACTCTCAAGCCCGCTAGGTCTCTCTTTATAAGAGGAGAAGAGGTCAGATTGAGAAGAGACGAGGCACACACAGAGACACATAGAAACAGAGATTGAGAGAGAGTGGATTTTCACAAGGCAAAAGAAAGAAGAGAGAGAGGGAGAGAAAGGAAAAAAGAAGGTGTTCTATTTTCATCTCAACACAAAATAGTCACGTCAAAATTGCGATATTTACTTCGTTAGTAGTTGGATCGGGCTAGAAATTTGACAATAGGTTCAACACACGTATTTCTACATCTTGACCGTTCGGATCTTGATTTGAAGGTCTGTGGTGTGAGAAATCATAGTCGCACATAGAGCTCAATTTTGTGGGTTCTTTTCTTTCATCTTGTTCTTCATCTGCAAGTTTTGCTTGCTTGTTTGTGTTGGTTGGTTGTATGAACAAATACTGTTCTTGACATGAATACTCTTGTATCATTATTTGATAATAGTGAATTGATTTCTTTCGTCTTGACCATTTGTGGTTTTTACTTCTCACGTTGAGGAGGTTTTTCCATGTTAAAAATATTAGTATCTCTTATGTTATTCTTCTCATTGTTGCTTTCATTCTCTCATCCGTAGTTCTTTCCTGTAGAGATTTTTTCTGAGTTAGGAGAATTTATATCTGCGTTAGTGCATCAGATGTGTCTTATTCTTTTTTAAAAATCACCATACGTCCAAAGGATGTAAGGAATGAAAATAAAAAGAAGTAAGAACCACTCGTTAGCTTCTATATCCAAATAAATATAAGAAATGAAAATAGAAAGAAACAGGAGTTCCCCATTGGCTCTGTGTCCAATAAATACAAAGAATGAATTAGAAAGGAATTAAGACGAACAATCTCCGAAGCCATTTCTTGTATGATATCATGCATAGATATAACATTATCTGCTTGACTTGATACGAAGTTGCTATTATTATTCATGTATCAATATAATTATTTAACTCTTTTGGTAGGAATCAGTTGAAACAATTTGCATTTGATTATTCAAATATATGAATAAACACGATAATAAGTCTCTAATCAAAGGTCATCAATAGTATTTTTCCCATTCGTTATAGTCTATTTTGTATAAACTGATTATTCAGATCAATTGTTTCTCCTCTCTTATTATTTCACTTTTTTTAACTTGCACGTGCACAATACTCGTAATTTTTATATTTTTATAACTCACTGTAAATTACATAAACCATTTTCATATTAATTTATAAGAGAATCTCTTTTGAGAACACACAAGCTTACGTGTCACTTGCCTAAATAAAAAAATGGTTTCAAATTTCATATTTATAAGTTGGATAAAACGTGTCTTAAGTCCTTTATTGGTTAAAAAGCCCATAATTGGTTAAAATTAATTTTAGTCCCTGCATTTTTAAAATGGTGATTTTGGTCTTATTTGTAAAATGTGGTAGATTTGTTCCTTGGCCCTATACAAAATTCATCATATTTTAAAAAATACAAGGACCAAAATTATTGTTCTTAAAATATATCAACTAAAACCAATTCTGACCAAATTTTAAAAGATGGACCACTTGATCAAATAATATATCAATATAAAAATTAATTGTTAAATATTCAACCTATTTTAATAAACAATCTCCAAGCAAAACAGTAACACAAAATAACACAAGTCGTTTAACAGATTAAGTAGATATAAGCATTTATTAAGCTTAACTAAAGCTCGGCAGAAGCTCTTCCAAATACTTCATTAGTATACTACAATAAATTGGGTGCCATATTGCAAGCAAGTTACTCTCGAGACCAAAAAAAATAAACAATTCCTCTTCATAACATAATGTACTGAAATAAATCTGTAAAAACAAGCGCTATTGAGAGCAGAACATTTCAAACGTTGGTAATAACATGCTTTGTAAAGCAACTCTAAACAATGTTTCTTCCATCACATTAAGTTTGTGCCAACGCATGATGATACTTGTTTGATGTTCGATTACATTGAGGTGCTGCAAGCACCAGGACAAAAGTGATTAAGCTGATAGGACATTAAAGCTCAAACTTCATCACATCCTTCTTTTAAAAAGGAAAATATTTCTTCTAAAATACACTTGCACTATTAATAGAGTCAATTATTGGTTAACAATTGATATAGACTAATTAACAAAACAATAACACTTTTTTCTGAGGAAAAAATTGCCACTGAACTAACCAATCGAAATTATTAACCAACAACTTGGTAAGCCCCAAACAGAATTTCTGCTCGTAAAAGGATAGTTTTCAATGGTAGGCATTTCCTAAACGTCTTATACTTGGAGTAGAATGATAAGTTTGCAGCCATTAACAATACCGCAATGCATGTTGATTTCATTTCTCATGTAAAGTGACCTTGTGAAAACGACATAGCAACAACTAAAGCTGAAGATAAAATACAGAATAGAGTTGGCATTACATTACATGAAGCGAATATATGCCACAGGGTGCTGAGAGAAAAACATCAGATCGTTTTTGTATTGAGAAGGACCACATAGGACCACATCATTCCACTGCTCTGCACAATTTCTACCGTCTTCAGCTTGAAGAGGCATCAAAAAGTAAAATACATCATCTACAATAGCTGGACTGCATAGGCTCACCAAAAGATCCAACAGGCATACTCATTTTTCAAGTGACCAGAAGAAACTGTTGATCCAGATCAGGCACCGAACGCTGAAAATGTCCATTGCTAACCTTCTCTGTTGTGCCACACATAATATAAGCTTGTTAATATCGATTGTTGACCATATTCCATAATGCAATGCATTCATAGAAGTTGAACATTTATTTTCTGACCAATATAAGAGAAAAGATTATTGTAGGACATAAATATGATTTCAGAATTCAGAGTTTTATGTATGGTCATATTGTTTTATGGAAACATGATTGCCGTGCTCTATAGTAGTTTATCACCAACTTTTCATACACAAGCCTGGGGTGAGCTATTGCAAAATCACCCCCTTGTTTCATGTTGTTCTGGAGATAACCACTAGAATAAGCCCTCTAAAACTGGACACTCAGTTGCCAAAGTTAAGACCCTATTATTCTCAACCTTAGCAGCATTAATTTATGTTTCCAGTAAAACTAAAAACCTCATGTTTTATCATTATCATGATATTATCAGGTAAGTGTTCCCATATCAATTGATAGTAAAAACAAAAAGGGAGGAAAGACAAGATGATGAAAGAAAAGTACCACAATACCAAGTTTAAACCTACGCTAGTGCACATCTACTACTAAAGAATAAAAGAGATCTTTATCACACAGGAATGCAAGAAGTTGCAAAAAATAGTCTTCAAATAGAAGGGTTGTAACTGATGTTTTATCAATAATTTGGGATATAATGACTCATAAATCTGGAAGACAAATCACCACCAAACATCCATTAAGTATGAACATGGACAGCATACAGATACATGCATTGTCCAAAATATAGGAAATCATGACATGGTACCTACCATATATACATGCATCCATATGTGTGAAATTAAATGAGCATTGAATATGACAAATGGTCTAAATTGAGAATTAGGAAAATCCAGATTCTCAATTTGGGGTTCTACCACACATCCTAAATTGAGAATCACGATTTAAATATTTACCTTCTCTAAAAAGCATTTGCTAAGCTTTGCCCACCTAGTGGGAAAAGACTTAGTTGTTGTAACTTGCTAAGCTTTACTTTTTTTTCTATGGCAAAAGCCCTAAAACAAAATTCTAAGAGCCACTATTTTAATGTTGTAAGCACTTTGTTTCTTTCCAAAATATCCCAAAACAATAATTTTACCCATACTGTCTGCCTCCAATCAGTTCATGTATAACCTAAAAACTGAAAAAAAAAAAAAAAAAAAGATCCAGCTTTTTATTATCATTTTTATATTTTAAGTTACTTTATAAAGGTTAACTATTTCCTTTAGAAGCAAATCATTGTAATTTTTTTATAACAGCCATATCCTGTTAAGATGCATGGCTTATTTTGGTGTTGGTTGAGTGTGGAGCTGGTAAAACTTGAAATGTTTGGTTTGACAAAATATTAAGTTTTTGCTTTTAAATATAACAGGGTATCACCCAGTTTTCATTTGTTTTCTATTTCCAAATATTTGAAAATGTTTGTAATGAAAACTTTTTTATTGTTTTTCTTATTTCTTGCACCAATCTTTAAAAACAGAAAGCAAAATGAAAACAAAGTGACATTTTTGTAATTAAAAGTGATAACAAGAAAGGCAAATAGAACACTGGTTGAGCAGTGTCCAACATGTATTGTTATACACCATCAAAAGAGTGTCAGTGTTAAAAATCACATCGGTGCTACATAGCCTACAATGATGATTAAAAGTCATCCTGTCTCCCTTACAAGTCTAGTCTCTCAAAGAGTTGAAGTCCAAACAAAGTAAATAGTTGTATAAAAGATTAAAGGATGTGCTTCAGTAAAAACATCAAAATTGCTTCAGTAAAAACATCAAAATTGCAGTTTTTCTAGTGGCTTTTCTTTTTTATAAAAACAAAAAATTAGTAATCCTAAGAATACAAGGTTTTACATGATTGGCAGGGCACAAAGAGTTCAATTTCTATCTACGAAAGAGGATAGATGCCCATAAAATATGGTTAAAATGTTCAGATTCTCACTTGTGACTTAAATGAGAAGTAATAATGTATTAGCTTTATTTGCCAAGTCTTTATGTCTCCTTAATTTTTTGCACTATAAGTTTTAGTTTGTGCTTGGATGTTAATATGAAGAATAAAGTTGTCGAACCAAGGAGGTAGCAAGAAAAGAGTATGGATCTGGAAGCAAGACTGCAGGGAAGGAATAAGACTTCAGACATAAGACACCCTTGGTCTCCTATTTTTCCCTTCTTGAACTCACCATGACATGTGTGCATAATTCATGGTCCTTTGGGATTACTTCTGAGGCAAAGCAAATGATAAAAGTCAAACCCTGGAAATCTTTTGAGAGAGGGAAAGATACCAAGACTAACAAAGCTTTTAATGGCTAGAGTTAACTGAGCTACTCGGAAGATACTTGGACTTGGTCCCTAAAACCACAACTTGGCTCAATTTGTACAAATAATGCATGTGAATTGGGAATGAGCTTGAATATTATACACAACAAAGTTCTTGCATTGCTAGTGATTTGAAACTGATGATTTGAAGAGTAAAGGTGCAAATGAATCAGCAAAAAGTATAACATTTATGAAGCATAGACATGGTCATGGACACTATATATAAGCCCCAATATAACACAAAGTGACAACTGACAACAGATTTCAAAATATAAGGAAAGAAAGTATAAACATATATATTAAAAAATAATAATTATAGAAACGTGAATGTTTTTAAGTTTATATAAAATGCATATACTCATATATAGACAGAAATATATGTGAGATATACTTTGCAATTGCATTCATTAAAACATATTTTAAAATCATCCAACTATTTAATATCATAATTAAAATTTTTATATTCAAAGATTACTGATTGGAGATGTCAAAGTTTGTACTGACTAACGAGTTTAGAGTATGAGTGGTGACATATGTCCATGATGGCAAGGGTTCTTTTTTTGAAGTGTCAGACTTTTATAGCTCAATATGTGAGCTGGAACTTGAATTGTTTAAAAATATGAAGTTCATACACTAATAAAATTCAGGAAATTGCATACTATAGAAAATGAAATCTAAAGTATATATTTTCTTAAAAGTTTTGGAGGTGCAGCTGAAAGGTTTTTCCATATAGCAGTGAAACTTATTCAATTTAGTTAATGCAGTTTTGCTTGTGCAAACTGGAAAATGTAAAAGCCTACTACAGCAACTAGTATGGAAAGAGAGATAAACCACTTGCACAATAGAACTGGTCTACTCAATTTTTCTTTGGTGGATGATTTACTTATTTAATCAAGATGATTGCTTAAAAATGAAAATTATACAACTAAAACACAAAATTTAAAAACAAGACTTACCTGAACAAAAAAAGAAGGGATCACTAGCGTTGACAAAGATAGTTATTCTGAGGCACCGGATCTCAAAATTCTGTGTTTCAACTTCCTATTATGACTTTCCTGTTCAAAGTTGATAAAAGAAAAATCAAACACGAGTGAGCAACTGCATTAAGTTCTGTAATACTCTATCAGGCAGACAGGCAAACAAAATAACCCAAATCACTATTTCTCAATCCCCACAGTTAAAGAAAGCAGCTAAACTAATCCCTAGTCTAAAACCCTTTCCACTCCATGGAGGTTTTCAGGCAATGCAGTAATCTTGCAAGTGTGTTTCATTGAGATGATGGTTGAATGTACTAAAAAGTGATTGACCTTTGCATGCCAAATTGGCAAATATATAACAGCAATATGGAAACATGTAGGAACTAGGAAATAGAACAGTTAATGTAAACTGTCAGGAAAAGAAATTGACAAGATTATAATGGTAGGAAATATAATAACTGACAAAACACAACTAAATTGATTAAAGGAAACAAAATTGAGCATAACAGAAAATGAAATACAATCGACAAAAATAACCTGAAAACAGAAGTGCATACAAATAATCCAGTAAAAGTTAACTTGGAAAGAAAAGCGAAATGACTACGAAAATAAGATGGAGAGAAAAAAAAACTATGAAAAACGAAAGAAACTAATCAGAACTCAGAAGAGAAGTAACCAAAAATAAAATACTTTGAATTTTGGAAGAATCTGAATAAAAGACAAACAAACTGATTGGAGGGAATGAAATTGACAGAAAATTTAGCACTGAAAATAAAGGATAAGGTAAAGTAGACAAAGTGCAGAAAACATAGAGAAGTTAAAAATAAAAGTGCAAAGCTAAAAGAAATATATCAATTATCAAACTTAAAGAAAACTAATAGAAAATTTTCAAAAATCAGAAAGAAAGAAAAAAGGTTAAAAGCATTGAGCAAAAAAACAAAATTAATTTAAACAAAATGCAAGGAATGTGATTGAAAACTGACAAAAGATAAACACGTGGAATGATAAAAAAAAAACAGTAACAAAGTAATATGTTTAGAAAATAAAGAAATATAAATACAAGAAACAATAAAGGCATGGAAGGAATTAAATAAATAAATAGCATTACCAGGAATGTAAAGCGCATAACATGTAAGAAAGAACTGTATATGTACAAGTTAAATAAATGGACAGAAAATAAATTGCATTAGACATGAAAGTAAATAGCAGGAAATATAAAAGTGATAGCAGGGCTCAAATAGAACCTTAGTCTCTGATCTTTGGGGTAGGATTTTTGGTGTTCGTCAAAGCAGCCCAAAGTTAATCATCCTAAATGCTATTTATAGACCTAACAAATAACTGCCTACACTTAGAGTCCTCACAACTGATTACAAATTTGTCATAAACTGCAGAGTCACAATTCTCGGATGCCTTCCCTTCCCCTTAATCCAAGGTTTCTGGTAACTGCAAGCCATTTCTTCATTTCTTGTAATACCTAGACATTCAAAGCTTTGGGTGTAAGTATCAAGTGTTCATAGTCACATCATTACTATTCTACCAATGCTTCTGCCAGTCATTCTAATCTCTTATCAACAAAATTGCCAAATGTCAATTTGCCAGATGGGTAAAATTGAGAGTTGAGTCTTCTCCTCACCGGTGACCCTGATGAGTCGACCAATTCCTCTACTCTGCTTCTTCTTCTTCCCCAACAAGGAAACTCTTGTACTCAAGTCCCACTACTTCTTTTTAAGTTAAGGGCATCCATTTTCTTTTTAAGTTAAGTAAAGACTGACTACGAGCTAACTAATCGAATGGAACTGTCTTATGAAAAGAAAATCAGAGGCCCTTGCTAGCTTGCTCTGGAATCAATTCTTTATCAATGGCCCACCCTTTCTTTGAACCTTGTCAATGATCAAACTTAAAGATATGAACTGAGTGCCATTTGATGAATAACTGGGAACTCCCCAAAACCTATATTTTAAAATTACTCGCAAAACTGGTTCTACTAGATTCCATAACTACAAAAATATCTACCAACATTTAAAATTCCATACGGCATCAAATGACGCATACACAACATCTTGGTTCTCATCACTGCATCAGGCAATGACTGCAAACTGCATCAGCTGCAATTAGCCCACATCAACCCCCATTTTAAAACCTCAAGAACTCTATTTAAAAAAAACCACTAGTTGGCACAACACATTTCAAAATCAAACCAATAGTACTTGTAGTCAATTACCATTCCAATTCCCCACATTTAAACAACCATTACATTCTGATATTGACCATTGTGTTATCTAACAAATAATCATTCAACCTTAAGAACAACTACATTCTGATCAAGATCAACATGTCATATAATATAAATAGAATAAGTAGTCTATGAATTGACAGTGTAAAGAGTTATTTTATAGTGTCATTCGATTACAAACTGTAACTTTGTTAAATCTTACAATAATGATTTCTGATAGGTTGACAATATAAAGTTACACCGACAGTGCATAGAACTAAAACCTTAAACTCCATAATATAAATAGAGTATGCACTCACATAAATAGTGTAAAATTAAATATAAATATATAATTGTTCATGACATCAACAAAATAATGATAATAATAATGTTAATGTCACCTGCTCAAGAACCTTAGCAGAACTCTTCTCCACCAAGCTGGTCAAAGTCTCAACCTTAACAAGCATTTTCTGATACAACTCCTCCACACCCTCGGTGTAACTCCTAGCCTCAGACCCCATCATTCTGCTCAGCCTCCCCACATCAAAACCCTCCGCGCACCCATCAAGCTCCCTCTGGTCCTTAGCGGCCTGCTTCATCCGGCCCAGCCTCTCCTCGTCCGCGTCGTCGATCATTGGCGAACCGCGGAGCCCACAATCGAGCGCCGGGAGCTTCGAATTGGGGCTGAAGGCCCCGTAGTGGCCGCGGAAGGCGGGCCCAATGTTGATGACATCGAGCGACCTGGGCTCGAAGCACTGGGGCCCAGTGCGGAACTGGAAGGCGCGGTACTCGTGAGTGTGCACGTGCGAGGGCACGTGCTCGGAGGGAGGGGAAGCGAGGAGGAGGAAGACACAGGGGGGGAAGAGGGAGGGTTGGGGGGAGTTCTCGATTTGGGAGGCGAATTGGGAGAGCGAGGAGAGGGAGGACGTCACGGAGAACTCGCGCATGGAGGGGCGGAGCGGGGACCGGCGCCGCCCAGAGAACCATCCGACCAGGGAGGACGAGTGGGGGCGGAGGGAGGCGGGGAGGACGGCGCCCGAGGAGTCGAAGAAGGAGGCGGAGCAGAGGAAGCCGGTCACGGTGGCCAGGAGGGTGGGAGAGGCGGCGGCGGAGGAGGAGTCGTCGGAGAGGGTGAGGGGGAGGTGAGTGACGTGGCCGAAGAGGAGGCCGTCCACTGCTGAGGGGCCCGTGGAGAAGCGCTGGATGAGGGAGGCTAATGTTGGGCCGGAAATTGCGATCTTCTGCAACGGGGGCTCGTCCATGGCGGCGCCGAGAGAGTGAGAGATTGTTGCGATCTTCTACGCAACAGAGCGTTTAGTTTACGAGTACAGAGTCTATGAAAACAGATCAACAAATAAATGTGTTTGTTTAATTGCTTTTACAGTCTAATTTGAAGCCGGAAGTCTCACTGGTGATGTTTATTATTAATTAATCAGAAAATATGTGATGCTTATTATTAATTAATTAAAAATATATTAAGATATCACAATATAAAATAATTTTACGGAATTACACATTGTGGATGACTTTATTATTTAAAGTGAGATTTTTTATTTAAGAGAGGTTTATTTATTCGTAGTAAATAGGCTAAACTCCTAAGAGAGTTACTTAAAATTTAATGATGCGAATTAAATTTGTAATAGTGTGCTATCTGACTTTTATTAAATATTTGAGGTATTTTTACTTATGTGTCACTTGCATATAATATATTACCTATCAATTAATCAAAATTATTAAAATTAATTAATTATAAAAATATTCATTTCATTATCTAAAATATTACAACAATATGTTATCTCAAGTAATGATTAAAAGGTAAGCCCACATCATTGACTATGAAGAAACAGAAGAACTAATGATGATGCTCTAGTAAACAAAGTCAAGAATCCTTCAAGAAATTAGACAGTATTAATCGTTACCGGGTAAGAAGAACGCGATGAAGGCGAAAAGTCATTTCTTGATAGAGCTACGTGAAGAATAAAATTTTGGGATAGCTTTGAATGAATTAAGTCCAATCCAAGATATCAAGATGCAAAACGGTTCTTTAAATGTCTCAAGAATTGTATTACAATGGAGATGAGCCAGTTCTGTTATCATGTATGTTTTGATTTTTTATCAGGTTACATTTCATTCGAAAATTAATTTGCATCAAGTAAAGTAGGCTAATGCTACCAGTATTAAAACAATTCATTTACCTAATATTTTATTCGTTTATAAGTAAAATTTATTTAATTAATTTATTAAAAAAATTAATAAATTAAATTTAATCCATTTATTTAATTTATGTGAAATTAATTATCTATTTATATTTTTTAAAAATTTATTGAATTACATTAAATAAAGTATATAAGTTCCTTAAATAAAAAACAAAAAAAAATATAAGATGAGGTTGATGCAAAGAAAATTAGTCGAAAATGCTAGTCAAGACCAAAAAAAAATTATTCTAAATCAAAGATATTTTTAGTAAAACAATGTCGATAATATTTTTAACAATGCCTAATAGATAATACTCTTGTTAAAATTGAGTCATAAATGCTTTAGTGAATGTTCAAAGAGAGTAAAAAAATACTTCAATTAAAGTTAAATTAAAAATTTTTAAGCAAAATTAAAATTACTTTAATCGAGGTCGAATTAAATAAATTAAACTTTTTAATTATTTGTAAATAAGTTAAATTTTTAATGAAATTTTAATAAATTACTTTTTATCCATCTATTATTATTTAAATCAAAATTTATCTATTTGTCACCCTGATCAATATGAAATTGAGGAGATGTGAAAGTTTCTAATATTATAACTGCAGATTCATTTTAGAAGATTCCAAAAGCTGGATAAATGATAATTTGCACCTCTGCAGCAGTTAAAAAGGACAATAGAAATAAGAATAGACAAGTGACCCTCTCAAAGATTCTCTTTGAAAGAAGGAGAAAAACAATATTGAAGAATCTACCTTTATATATAACACTTGGATTAATAATTTCAATTGTGTCTATATATAACTAGATCAAACACAGGACCATGAGAAAAGAAGTTCGTGAGAAAAAAAAATAAAGCAAAAAAGTAATTGGGAAGGAAACTGTTCTGTTTCAAAATCCCTCTCAGTCTTTTATATCTTAGGTCTAGCTACTCATGGTCCATCATATAAGTGATGTCACGGCTCATCATTAGTATTACTTATACAAGACACAATTAATGCTAATTGATCTTTGTGTTGTCTAATCAACGAGACCGACACGCATGTTCAACCCTCCTGACAGATTCCGTTATATGTCCGTCCTGGTGATGGACGGCCGTGCTAGGACCGACCATAACATAAACTAAAGAATATAATTTTTATGGGTTATCAACTTCTAAATATTGCTGAACATATCTAATAATATTTATCTCTCTGTTTAAGAGTTGGTACTTATACTCTATTATATTGCAGAATCTCCTGTAGGATTAGAAAGGTCGTGGTAGAAGGAAATTACTTGATTTGTAGCTTGAAATTGTTATGATTTAAAAAATTACTTAAGATTCACTAGAGTAATTCTATTGAAGATACTAAAAATATTACTTAAGAGTTAAGAGTAATTATATTGAAAATACTAAAAAAAAGGTAATTCTATTGAAGTTTCTTAACTTTTTATAATTAAGCAAAGCATGGAGCATGTCCCATTAATAGAAGGAAAGAAATAGCATTACATGTACAATGTTCAGAACAACATTGTACGTTTAATGCCATTTTGTTGAGAATATTATACGTGTAATGTCATTTTATTGAGAACATTGTACTTGTAATGTCATTTTGTACGTACAATGTTCTCAACAAAATGATTTGGTGCAGTTTTAATAACGTTAATGATAGCAAGAGTTGTACAAAATATCTGAACATATCAAATTTAAATAAAAATGTCACTGACAAATTCCCTTAAATACTTATATAAATTCTATAAGAATAAGTATAAAATGTGGTCCAACAATTAAAAAATATACACAAAACAATTTGGTGACATTCGTTCTTGTATTAATGCAAGGCAAAGAATGAAAAGAATATCATATTGCAACTTCACCTTCTTGAACTCTTGAAAATCACCCCTAGTGAATGGTACGGGTGTGGACGAGGATGATATAAATAGGGATGGCAGAGGTGTTTCTGGGAATTTAGGAAAGAAGGGAAAGAAAGTTCTAGAAACGTCTCTGTATATAAAAATAGATAAATACATTTAAATAATTAAATATAACTATCTAAAATCCATGAAACTTTAATATACAAGTTATTGAAAACATTTATAAGAAATATTTTCTCAAAAGAAACTAACCTTAACCTAGCAACACTTGTATTAGAGAAACTTTTTTGGGTAACTTAGAGACATTAATTTAATACAAAAATACTAACTGGTATAATATTTGAATGACCAATCAATTAAGAAAGAATAGATTTATATATCATGATCGTTATCAATAAATTTTTTATTAGTAAATAATATATAAGTAAATACTAAACGTCCATAAACTTAATAGTTTGTCCTAATTCAGGTCAGTTTCAAAAAATCATCTTATCTAAACTTAAAAAAAAAAAAGAAAACCAATAGATTAATGTACTCCTCGTGAACCAAATTTACGTGACAAAAAAAAAACTTAAGCGCAGATAAGTTCCATTGAAGATGAAACAACCACCCGACTTGAATTGGATAATACCCTTGCAAGTGAGGCTGGATGTCCTCACTGGCGGACACATTCAAACATTCAACATTTCAAGAGTCACAAAACAGCTTAGAGACCTGAACAAAGTAGTTTTCAAGCCGAAAGTGATTTGCATAGGTCTCTTACACAGAGAAAGCATGGCGCATCTCCCATTAATAGAAGAAAACAAATGGCATTACATGTACAATGTTGATTGTACGTGTAATGCTATTTTGTTGAGAACATTGTATGTGTAATGCTGTAGCACCCCAAAACTGTCCGAACCCAAACAACCACGTTGACTTTCCTTTAATTGATAATAAATAAAATCCTGAAGATTTTATATGTTATCAACAAACAACCACAAGCTGGTTTTCCCTTGATTGATAACAAATAAAATCCTGAAGATTTTATACGTTATCAACAAGTTATGATAAACCCGTTAAATATTCAAAATTCAAATAAAATATAATAAAATATTCTTTTCTCCCAAGAATCAGGGGATAAACCTGTTAGCTTTTCAAAATTCAAAATAAAATATAATAAAATATTCTTCCATCCCAAGAATCAGGGGATAAATCTGTTAAACATTCAAAATTCAAATATAAAATATTCTCTTCTTCCAAGAATCAGGGGATAAACCTGTTAGCTTTTCAAAATTCAAAATAAAATATAATAAAATATTCTTCCATCCCAAGAATAAGGGGATAAACTTGTTAAATATTCAAAATTCAAAATATAAAATATAATAAAATATTCTCTCATCGGGAGAGAGGTCCAAACTCATTTCGCAGCCTATATAAGACCTCACTGTGAATGAGCAAGAGTCGAAAATTTTCTCTACGGGTACTGGAGCGAGACTTTCCACCAGGAAGCTAGAAGAAGTCAGGAAGTCGGAGGAAGCATCCTAGACCAGGAGGAGACAACGCCGGATATCAGGTTAGTAGTAACTGTCCGAATTCTTTTTTTTGAAACTTTAGTTAGTTTTCTCCCCTCTCTACAAAACCCCGGCCAGGTATCTCACACCTCTCCCTCCCGAGCCTCCTTCTTGCCAAGGCCAAGTTCACCTTGGCCTAAACACAACCAAGCTGGTATTGACCGGCTTCACCTTCTCTTAACCTACAACCCACGCTAGAACTACGTGGGCTCTGAATCCTCGCTCTTCGAGGTACGTAGGCAGAGGGGGCACACCCCTTGCGAATCCGTCAACCCAAAAACACCAGACTTCCCCTTGGGAATAGACATTATTATCTTTAGTGCATAATTTTTGTACGACTCTCCGATCTTTAAGTATACCAATCTTATCACTCTAGCTCAACCTTAGGTAACTGCCGAGTGGCAGATGTGTTGGGGGACACCCTTGCCCCTGACGCGTAACCAACTTCCGGACCCAGCTAGTTCGCAACCTAGCCTTATCCGTCCTTGGTTTTCCAGCGTTCCTAATCAAAATGCTGGTGGCGACTCCCATCCTAAAAATTTTCCTATGTCGCTTCGTCACAAATCTGGTTGTGACAAATGTCATTTTATTGAGAACATTGTACTTGTAATGTGATTTTGTACGTACAATGTTCTCAACAAAATGACATTATATGTACAATATTCTCAGCACAATGATTTGGTGCAGTTTTAATAACGTTAATGATAGCAAGAGTTGTACAAAAACATCTGAACATATAAAATTTAATTAAAAATGTCACGGACAAATTTCCTTCAATACTTCTTATATAAATTCTATAAGAATAAGTATAAAATGTGTCCAATAATTAAAAAAGATACACAAAACAGTTTGGTGGCATTCTTTCTCATATCAATGCAAGGCAAAGAATGAAAATAATATCATGAAAAGAATATCATATTTGATATTGCAACTTTACCTTCTTGAGCTCTTGAAAATCACCCCGAGTGAGTGGTGTGTGCGGAGGAGAGTGATATAAATAGGGGTGGCAGGGGTGTTTCGGGGAATTTAGGAAAGAAAGTTCTGAAAACGTCTCTGTATAGAAAAATAGATAATTACATTTAAATAATTAAATATAACTATCCAAAATTCATTAAACTTTAATATACAAGTTATTCAAAATATTTACAAAAAATATTTTCTCAAAAGAAACTAACCTTAACCTAGCAATACTTATATTAGGGAAATTTTTTGGGGTAATTTAGAGACATTAACTTAATACAAAATACTAACACACTGATAATATTTGAATGACCAATCAATTAAGAAAGAATAGATTTATATATCATGATCATTATCAATAAATTTTTTATTAGTAAATAATATATAAGTAAATACTAAACGTCTATAAACTTAATAGTCTATCCTAATTCAGGTCAATTTCAAAAAGTCATCTTATCTAAACTTAAAAAAAAAAAGAAAATTAAGAGATTAATTTACTCCTCGTGAACCAAATTTACCTAACAAAAAAAAACTTAAGCGCACGTATGTTACATTGAAGATGTAACAACCCGACTTGAATTGGATGATACCTTTGCAAGTGAGGATGGGTTCCCTCAGTGGCAGAAAATATTCAGAATTTCAAGAGTCACAAACCAACTTCGAGACCCAAACAAAGCAGCTTTCAAGGCGAAAGTGATTTGCGTAGGTCTGTTACACAGAGAAAGCATGGAGCATGTCCCATTAATAGAAGAAAACAAAGGGCATTACATGTACAATGCTAAGAGCATTGTACGTGTAATGTTATTTTGTTGATAACATTGTAATGTTATTTTGTTGAGAACATTGTACGTGTAATGTCATTTTATTGAGAACATTGTACTTGTAAAGCTATTTTGTACGTACAATGTTCTCAACATAATGACATTACACGTACAATGTTCTCAACAAAATGGCATTACACGTACAATATTCTCAACAAAATGGCATTAATTAAGTTTCACAATTTTACATATAGATAAATTTGACTTCGGGAATGTTGTTATGGTCACTGGTGGAAGTAACAGAGGCCGTGTCGGTGTCATCAAGAGCATGAGCAAAGAGAAGCACAACGGAAGTTTCAATATCATTCACCTTAGAATAATAATTATACATAATAAAGAATAACGAATGAGATTTAATTATAATAATAAACCTTTACATTTAGAAAGATCCTAATGAATCTAGTGGGAGAGAAATTTTCTATGTATCACATAATCGCTATCATTAATATACCATAATAAAAAATATTTTCTCCCTTTCTCTACATATTTCCCTTTGATTTGTAGGCTCAAACATTATGCAGCTACTCTGGGCCACTTAACAGACCATCCATTGGCATAAACAAAGGTTTACAGTGGCATTTGCATATACTAAAGGAGAAACAGATTGAAAAAGTCTTTCCCAAAATTCCTACTTAAAAGTCTTTATAACAAGCTGAACAAAAAGATAATTTACCGGGGACTTCGCAATGCAGGAAATGAGAAATTAATTGTATGTTTTAAAATAGAACATTAATTCAAGCTCATTTGTTTTTAGGGACTTACTAATTCCATCTTAGTCATTTCAACCATATAACTTTAGGGGTTCTCCAGAAAAAGACAAGAAGTTAAAATGTGAGCAACAACAAAACTGGAATGCTAAGCATGACTCGAAATATAAATCTATATAAACGATAAAAATGAAAGGAAAAGAGGTAGTAAAAAGAAAAGATACCACAAGGCTTCTGCGTCTGAGCCTGAGCGACGGAAGATTGAGAGAGACAAAACTAAAACCCTAGGATTTTCGTAACTTTGTTGGTCAGCTTCAGACTACACCCCAATGAATGCAGGAATGGAACGAGAATGATATAAATAGGGGTGGTAGGGAAAAAGTTCTGGAACATTAGGTAAGTAAAAAAAAAACAAGGACTTTGGTTACCAAATTGGGTTCGATTCCTTATTGGTGTAAAATATATTTATATTTTGTGCTTATTAAATGCATGTATCACGTACCACGTATTTTGTCCAAAATCAGATTATTAAAAAATTGGACTACTAAACTCAGTTAATAGTAAGATACGTGCTAAACTTTGTTAATTAATTAATTCTTTAACTAATACTACATGAGTATATCCTTTCTCATACAAACTTATCCAAGAGTGAATCCTGCTCATTCTTTGAAGAGGATGAGGAATTTACTTTATCTTCACGTTATATACCACATTTATGAAAAAATTTTAAGTCAATTAGGAGCTAAAGAAATTACATCTAGTCCTATTAGTGTGATTTAATATTGTAAGAAGGATCATCCGTACTTATGATATGTGTTCTTTAATATGTGATAATTTTTTTTAATAGTATGATATATATATATATATGTTGGTCAGCTTCAGACTATGCAAACATTAGGTAAAAAAACAAGGACTTTGGTTAAAAAATTGGGTTCGATTCCGTATTGGTGTAAAATATATTTATATTTTGTGCTTATTAAATGCACGTATCACGTACCATCGGATTTTGTCCAAAATCGTATGAAAACTCCAAATTAAAAAATTGGAATAGCATGAAAGCTCCAAATGGTTGTGGTTATCGTTATTATTAATAAAAACTTCACCATATAATAACAATTATACTTAACAATTATACATGATAAAGAATAACCGATAAGATTTAATTATAATAATAAACCTTTACTCTTAGAAAGATCCTAATGAATCTAGTGCGAGAGAAATTTTCTATGTATCATACTATCGCTATCATTAATATACCATAATACAAAATATTTTCTCCCTTTCCCTACATACATATTTTTCCCTTTGATTTGTAGGCTCAAACATTATGCAGCTACTCTGGGCCACTTAACAGACCATCCATTGGCATAAACAAAGCTTTACTGTGGCGTTTGCATATCTTAAAGGTGAAACAGATTGAAAAGATTTTACCTAAAATTCCTACTTAAAAGTCTTTATAACAAGCTGAACAAAAAGATAATTTAACAGGGACTTCGTAGTGCAAGAAAAGAGAAAGTAATGGTATGTTTTAAAATAGAACATTAATTCAAGCTCATTTGTTTTCAGGGACATACTGATTCCTGTTGGGATTCAGCAATTACCAATTCCTCCTCTGTGAATGCAAAATGGGTACTATGCGGAAGCGTAAGAAAAAAAATAACTGAAAGAGTAGAGGAAAGAAGACACCATAATTTTTACGTGGAAAACCCCCACGGGAAAAACCACGGGACCTAGTCCAGTAAAATATCTCCACTATAAAAATAGGGTTACAAAGTGTTTCTCTCAATCTCTGAGGATCTCTCAATGAATCTCACCCTCTCGGATGGTATACAAACCTCTCTGTATATATCTCTCTTTCTCTCAAAGAAGAATACAAAAAAGATTGTATCTGTCAATCTAACCCCTTCTCCTCTTATAAAGAGAAGCTAGCGGGCTTGAGAGTATTGGGCTTTTGTCCACATAGTTGGAAGCCCAAAAATAACCCAATATGTTCATTCCCCAAGCATTGTGACTTGTGAACCATAATTAAGGAGGGAATTCCAACAAATCTCCCCCTTCCTGACTTAATTGGGAGGCACCACAATACCAGTACCTTGGCAAAGAACCTTCAATCTTTCTTGGTTGGCATTGACTTAGTCATCATGTCGACCAATTCAAATCTGTATGAATTTTCTCTATCTTCAATTCCTTCCTATCCAACACTTCTCGTATCCAATGATAACGGATGTCAATATGCTTTGAAAGGTGAATGGAACATGGGATTCTTGATCGATGAATTGTACTTTGATTATCACAGTTCACCACATAATCATCTTGATCATGTCCCACCTTCTCTCGAAAGTTCTTCATCCATAGCATCTCTTTTTGAGGCTTCAGTGATCACATATTCGCTTCAATCAGAGACAATGTCACACACTTTTGAAATTTTGACTGCCAAGAAATAGCTCCCCCTGCAAAGTAATCAAATAGCCTGATGTTGACTTCCTTGAATCCACATCTCCCCGCCATATCCGAAGTCCGAATATCCAATGAGCTTTAAATTTTCATTGCCAAAACATAAACTTCTTTTTTAGCGCCTTCCTCTTAGATATCTCAATATCCATTTAACAAACTCTCAATGCTCCTTTCTTGGGTCGATAGGAATCTACTCATAACTCCTACAAAGATAGCCAATATCCGGTCTTGTACAAACCATTGCATACATAAGGCTACCCACTGCAGGAAGAATAGGGCACCTTGTTCATTTCTTCTCTTTCTTCTTCATTCCTTGGACATTGGGATTTGCTAAGTTTGAAATGTCCAAAGAATTGGAACATGAGCAGGTTTGGCATTGTGCATGTTGAACCTTTTTGAGAATCTTCTCAATGTAATCTTTTGAGATACCCACAACATTCTTTTTGAACGATCTCTAGAAACTTTCATTCCAAGAATTTCTTTTATCGCACCTGCATCTTTCATGGCAAAAGACTTACTCAATGCCTTCTTGAGAGCAGCTATTTTTATTTTGTCATTCCCCACAATCAACATATCATCAACACTATTGAAGTTTCTTAACTTTTTATAATTAAGCAACACATCATAACGAAGAGTGCACTATAAAGTGGGTCTCAACTTGTACTGTATAGAAAAAAAAAAAGGTAGGAAAAAACAGAACATAAAAAACGAAAATGCGACTTACTTCTTGCACGGTTAAAGTAGAAAATAAAAAAGTTACATGAAATAAATGTAAAATAAAATAAGAAAGTAAAAATAAATTGAATTATTTTCTTAAACTAAAATTAATTTATACACATCATTTTTTAGAGAAATATGATAAAAATATTTTTATAAAAATAAGTACATTAGTTAATATTAATTTGTAAATAAAATGTTTGATTTTATCTTCTTAATTTTTTTTTTTGTTATGATAAAAAAAAAGTTTATTCAAGCGTTACTTTAGTTAATTTTAACCAACATCACTTTATTAAAGAAAACTATTCAATTGTTGCGATACATTGTTTCACCTCTCTTGTTGCGACACATTTTTGGAAACATGATAAACAACTGTTGGAATTACCTTATACGTGAGTAGCGAAACATGTTGAACGGCGGCAGCAACAACTTTTTTCATTCTCAAAACATCATTAAAATGCAAAACAATTGTTGACAAAAAAAAAAAAAAACTCGTTGAACAAGTCAAGTTGACTAAGGACTAGGTAATACCGATCTATATTATGTATATTTTGTTTATAATCCATTCATTCCTTTTGCATTTTCTTCCTCGATGCATGTTTATTTCTGCTGTGTGTTTAAATTTGCTTTGTCATTGGTTGCATGCAGTATAATAATCCCCTTTTGTTTTTCACTTTGAAGAAAAAAAATCAGCTATTAATACCATTACTGTTTGAGTCAAGTGAGATATTGAAATCATAATAATCATTGAATCAAGTGAAAAACAGAAGCATCATCATTTCATCAGGTGACAAACTATTAAGTCAAACAGGTATTGAAAGCATACATTATTTCTCCAAGTTAAAAAGAATACATAGTGTAAATAAATCCTCACTCGTGTATATACATGAACTCAATGAACAAATAAATAAAGAATAAAAATATATATCCTTTCTTCAGTAATTAAAGTAATAAAAGTAATCTCCTTCATTAACACACACTCAAAATTACTCAGTTGTTTGGACCTTACTAGCTCCATCATCCCCTGCAGCCAGCTCTGGTTTGATCTCCTCCAACTGCTGAAGAACTTGCTGAACTTCAGGCCTAGCAGCAGGAGATGGATCCACACAATGCAGTGCCAACTTCAATGTGTTAAGCAACTCATCCCCTATGGTTGGTGCATCCCTCATGAGCTCCAAATCAAACACTTCATTAGTCCACTCTTCCTTGACTATGGATGCCACCCATTGGGGCAAGTCCATGCCATTGGTTGGCTCCCCAGGTGGCTTTCCAGTTAGGAGCTCCAACATGATGACACCAAGGCTGTACACATCGGTCTTTGTGTTAGGCTTCTTTGTCTTTGAAAGCTCTGGTGCATTGTAGCCAAGACTTCCTGCAGTCGCAATGATGTTGGTGTTGGCAGAAGTTGTCATTAGCCTTGAGAGACCAAAATCGGTTATGTGTGCTTCTGTTTGCTCATCCAATAGTATGTTGCTTGATGTGAGGTTGCCATGTACAATGTTCTCTTGGCTATGGAGGTAACTCAAGCCGCGAGTCACTCCAATGGCTATCTTCATCCTTGTTGGCCATTCAATAACAATTTCAGGCCCACGAGCTGCATTTGTTAGATATATATCACATATCAGTATCAGAAGCAAGTACACAACGCATTCTATTTACTGTTTAGGACTTGCCAAGAAGGAATGATGCATATATTAGATATATTCACATATCAGAATCATAAGCAATGACACAACACATTCTAGTACTTACCTTGAAGGAATGATGCATAATGCATTTATTAGATATATCACATATGAGCATCAGAAACAAAGGCACAACAAATTAAATGATTAAATCTTAACTAAAAAGACTTTTGAGTGAACCCAGGTATCTTTTGGTCAAAAGTCAGAGATTAATATATCTTAAAAGTTGTGAAATTCATTTAAAAGACTGCCATTTTCCAACCGATATTTTTCTATACACGTGTACTTGGACTAACCTCAACTCATAAGATACTCTAATTACTGTTTAGTACTTACCATGAAGGAATGATGCATATACTATAGATATATCAGATATATCACGTATTATTAGAAGCTATGGCACGAGACAAATTAAAAGATTAAATCTTAAGTAACTCAAAAGATGCGATAATTACTGTTTAGCACTTACCATGGAGGAATGATGCTAGGCTTCCTTTGGTCATGTAATCAAAGACAAGAAGCTTCTCTCCTTTTGGTCCTAAGTAGTAGGCTCTAAGTGCCAAGAGATTTTGGTGTCTGATTTTGCCAAGTGCAGCAACCTCAGTTTCAAACTCCTTCTGCCCTTTAGTAGTCTTTTCCCTCAACCTCTTCACAGCAACTTGGTTACCATCTTCCAGTGTTGCCTTGTATGCTGTTCCATATGCACTTTTTCCCATTATCTCGGCAGTTGCACACAGAAGATCATCAGCAGTAAACACAAAAGGCCCATCAAAGTGAACTAGCTTGCCACCAGCTTCACCTCCTGATTCAACTTCACCACCAGCTGAGGCACCTTTCTCAACACTCCTAGCAGATGCTGCAGCCTTAGCAGTCTTGCCACTCTTTCTGCTTGAAGCAGTTCTTCTCCTGATTAAACAACACAGCAAAAAGCAGCACAGTAATAACAGAATCAACAGGAGAACACCTGCTACTATGAGGATTATGTCCTTGGTGCTTAATTTTCGGTGATGCGGTTTGGAAGGAGGAAGTGGTGATTGAGCTGGAAGATTATGAGGAGGGGGTGAAGGGCATGGCTTTGAACTGATGAATCCACATAGTTCAAGATTCCCTACAAAAGAGCTAGCATTGAATCTTTTGGAAAGTAGAGATGGGACAGGACCAGATAGGTTGTTGTAAGAGACATTGAAAGAACTGAGATTTGCAAGTTTGGTAAGGGAATCTGGAAGTTCTCCAACTAATTTATTCTCAGAGAAATCAATTTGTCTAATGCTTGAGAAGTTCCCAATTGTTGGTGGGATTTGGCCATCAAGCTTATTGTTCTTCAGGTTAAGCACAGAAAGGTTGTGCAACCTATCCAAAGAATCTGGAATATGGTTTGTAATTTGGTTTCCCTCAAGATTTAATGAAACAAGAGAAGAGAGGTTAGAGAAGCTAGGAGGAAGGCTGCCATTGATGGCATTGTTTGATAGATCAAGAATCTGAAGCCTGGAAAGTGCACCTAGCTCACTTGGAATAGGCCCTACAATCTGGTTGTGACTCAAGGAAACATTTTCAAGCAAAGCTAGCTTACCTAGAGAAACTGGGATGGTTCCAGAAATGAGATTGTGATCAAGGGTCAAAACTTGAAGCTGGGAAGCTTTCTTCTTTCCAGTTCCACCCCAAGAATCTGGGATGGAACCAGAGAGATTGTTGTGTTGGAGGGCAAGAATGGTTATAGAAGGAGAAATTGTGAAACTGCTAGGAATGGATCCAGAAAGTGAGTTGAAGCTCAAATTGATCCTAAATATCCTAGAGGAGTTTGCTAAACTGGAAGGGATATTACCAGTGAGGACATTGTTGCTAATATCAAGAGACTGAAGCATTGGACAGTTGCCAAGGGAAGGAGGGATAGAACCTGAAAGTTTGTTATTGAAGAGATAAACTCCTCTGAGGTTAGGAATTAAGCCAAGTGACCAAGGAACTGGACCAGTAAGAGCATTGTCATGGAGACTGAGCTTCCTAAGAGATTGAAGTTGGCCAATTTTGTTTGAGATTTGGCCACCTAACCCTCTCCAAGGAAGCTGAATTGCAATAACCTCTCCATTCACACACTTGATTCCTGCCCACCTTCCTGAACAAGCACCTACACCACTGTCATTCCAGCTTCTAAGCACCCCTTTGGAGTCAACCAGCTCATTCTTAATAGCCCTCAGAGCTTGAAAGTCAGCTTGAGTCACAACCACCCCATCCCACAACTGGCCTGAAACAGCTTGCAAAAGAAACCAGAAAAAGGCCAAGCAAATGAAACCACCTTTGTGATTGTTCCTCCACTTCCTCCTCCTATCACCATTTGAAGCAAAAGAGAGGTTAAGCTGAAGTGGGTCTGTGTGGAAATCTTTGACATGACAAGTGTTGTTTCCCATGAAAGTGGAGAAACAATGGCTAAGCAAAGAAAGTAAGACACAAACAGGTTCCACTTGCACTCTCTTTTGGTTCTAAAGTTCTTCTCACTTCTCAGACTTAGCTCAGATAGTAGTACAATGAAGAACAATATGGGGAGGATCTAAATAACACAAGAAAATAGGGAGTGAAAAGAGAAGGACTACGATTCTGAAAAAGGCATGTGAGTGAGGAAAGTTGCTGGTGGGGTTTAAGGTTTTAGGGAGGGAGAGAGAGAGAGAGATAAATGAAGTGAAGGGAGTAGAATGGGTCAAATGTTGCAATTTTCTTAATCCCAACGGCTAGTTTTACTTGATAGTCTACATTATCATAACTGCTGCATAACGGGTTGGGTTGGGACATTAGAAGACCGAACACAGATGAGGTTTCGTCCTCCAACGGCTACATTGCATTGGATTTGGTTTTAGATGCGGGCCCCATTCATTGCCACGTTTTGCTTGCTCAATGTCACTGCTCATCATCAACATTATTATAGTCTAAGAAAATATGCCACGATCACCACGGAAGACAAAACTTTAATTACCTAAACTACCCTCCAACAAATGTATATTTGTGTGAGCATTTGCAAAATTAACTCTACCTGATTCTAAACTAGTATAATTTATAATCCAATAATCATGGAAGGGAAAAATAGTTTTACACGTATTTTAATCATAAATTATCAAACAGTCATTTTGTAAGTGAATGTAAAACAGTTTTCTACATTAAGTAAATAACCAATTATTTTATAATTTATGTTTAGATATTTTATTCTAAAAACAAGTTAATAGTAAAACTTAATATAAAAATCTAACACCCCAAAGATGTTCCAATTCAAAATCAATTTATTAACATGAAATCAAACATGAGAATGTCTATTTCAACTTTAACAACTAGATCAAGAAATAAGAATTGTCTTATGCTTGTGGGATACCCTTTTAGTCGTGCTAAGTTTATGTAAATCTCCAACTACTTACATTATGACGTGATTCTGATTAATCTAATGCCCATCAAAAACACGGACTAACAAAACTTGTGATTCACTTGATTGGGGGGCAAAAGTGACAATTCATGAGGCTTTATTTTTCTTCTTTTGCTTTGTGATTATAATTTGGTCATAAAGAAGGGGGGTTTGAAAGGCATCTTTCTGGTGATGGGTTGAGGCATCGTGTGTTATGTACTGAGCGTAGGGACATCAATGTGACGCGGATTGTCCACCTGATGCTTTCATAATTCATGGTGCTGTGGAATAGACTACATTATTAGCTTGAAAAAATGGAGCACAAAACAAAAGAGGACTTGTGAATGACCCATTATGTTTCAACAAATTTTTGGTTGTATTTTGGGGAAAATATATTCGGATGTCAGAGTCATTCATAACGAGACTCTGCTGAATGACCCATTATGTTTCAACAAATTTTTTGTTGTATTTTGGAAACAACGTAGGGAAGAAGTGAACACGAAGAAATTGAAAAATAAAAAGGATTAATTAAGGATTAAGGCATTGTATTCAACTTTTTGAGCAAGCAAAAATTTTGAAATGTCAAAAGCAAGATAGTAATAATATTTATAATTTGCTTCAACGTTACCTTATATTTATTTTTTTTTTAATTCTACTCATTTTAAGAAAAATTAGATCATGCACTCTTGATAGTTTTACGTAGTGATATAATCACAAATTATTATATATCTTTCAATAAAAAAGAATTAATTGACTATAAAAAATAAATTCTAAATATTTTCTTAATTATAAAAAACAATTCTACAAGAAAAAATCGTCTAATTTAAATATTCTCTGTAAGTTTCATAAAAAATTTATAATAGCTTAAAAAAAATCCTTTGTACAAATATATCAGTTTTTACTTTTAATTTCTATAATATTCAAATTTTCTATTTTAAAAATGTATATTTTTAAACAAAAATAATTGGTAAATTTAGTTATCCCACTTTTAAAAACACGTAAGTTTAGTATATCATTAGTTTCTAATAAAATTCATCGTTCATCAATATAAAAATTAGAAATTTTAGTCGTTTAATAAAAAGTATAGAAACTAAAAATATTATTTTTATTTTTTATCAGTTACAAAAAAATACTTACATAGTTTTGTCACACATTGTCACGTAAATAATTTTGTAATATGATGTTATTAGATAACATCTGATAAAATTACGTAAATATTTTTGTAACGGAAGATTTAAATATTAGAAAAATCACAAATAAAAAATTATAAAAACTAAAATAAAAGGAAATATATTTATATAAACGAGATAAATGTTTGAATTTTATTAAATTTATACTAAGATTTAACTTTTAATTTTTAAATGAAATTGTTTAGGGCTTTGGAAATTCCTTATATAGATAAATATAAATAATATAGCATCCAGATTTATTATGACGCAGAGACTGTATTGCCTTTTAACTGGTCCCAGGCGAAGGAAACTGCAGAGATATTATGTTTACTTTCATCATAAAATCAATAACGGGTACATAAATAGCACTCCAATAATTGAGATAGAAGATGTGGGGTTTTCTAATTATTTTTATTACTGCATACATTATATATTACTTTTAATATTATTTTATTAATTATATTTATAAAAATATTATAATATTTTATTAATAATATTTTATATTTACTAAATACTTCCTAAAAACATATAAAAAATATTATTAATAATATTTTACGATATAATATGATTAATGAGTGAGTGACCCACCGAATTAATACTTATGATGGATATAGTTCACGGCTAAGTCACTGAGTTATAACCGTTGGATATAATTTAAAATAAATGAACTGTTTAAATTAAATATTGGTTACCTGAATACTTTATTAGTTGAAATATTATATTAAAATTATATTATTTATAATAATGAATAGCCTTTTTTAAATCCTAGATTCATTGGAGGAACTCATTCCTTCTTTCCTCATTTTATGCAGTGAAATACAAGGTGGACTAGCAATTAAGTGATATATCGGTTGACTATTTTCATAGATGGTTAGATATATTAATAAAATATTAAATGATTAAGATTAATTTTATATTTTTAAATTATTTTTTAATAATTAAAAATGTTCGTTCTATCATTTCTATGTTTTTTTTTTCTTCTTTCTCTCATCTTCTTCTTTGTTCTTCCCTTTTTTCTTTTTCTAAAGATATTCGGTTATGCTGCAAGAGGCGATTTTTAGTGGTAATATTTTTATTTTCTTCTTTCCTTTTTTCTTTCCTTTCGTTCTTCTCTTTTTTCTTTTTTCAATAATTTCTAGGTCCATTATTGGAGACAATTTTTGGCAGCAATATTTTTGTTTTCTTCTTTCATTTTTCCTCTCTTCTCCCTTTCGTTCTCCCCTTTTCCATCCTCCCAACAGTGACTTCTTCAGCAGTCCCAACCACAATCGCACGTAGCATAATAGGTCCAAATCAAAATGAAATAAAATCAATTTTACATGAATTAAGCGCTTTCATCCTCCCTTCTAGATCTAGATTCACTGTCATTGAACCACTGCATCCCACCTCTCTTACTCTCTCGTCTCCATTCTATTATGCATGAAAAATATTTACATTAGAAGTATAATAATGTTTATATTTTATAAATGACATTATTCGTTTTGTCTTCATATATATTTTCAACAACAATTATTAGAGAATCCTTCATGTTTTTCATGCATAGTAGATGGATGTTGACGAGCAAATCCCAAATGTATTTTAGGCAGATGCAAAAATGGGATTGTCTAATGCAATATTTTGTATTGTTGTGCTGTAGGTTTCTCTTGATGATGGAGATGGTTCAACTTTAGAAGACACGCACTTTAACAATCTTTGATTAGCCTTGAATGGATTTTAACTTGATGTTTTGTTTGTTCCAAGTTTAGTGGATTTATGTTAGTAGTTTTGGGTTAAATGTCTATATGATCATTTTTTTTATATGTATTTGTGATCATATTAATTGATGAAATGTATTAATTATTTTTTTATTAAAATGAATTTATGATCCTTCAGTGTTTGTTAAATTCAGCTACTGCTCATTTTTATTTTCAATTGCCGCCAATTTTTATTTTTAGTTATTTCTCTTCATTTATTCCACTTTTAGCCTCGTCTGTCTTTCCCTTCTACCAATCATCCATAGGAGCGTCCAAATAGGCTACTCTACTCTACTCCCCTTTGTGATTCTTCTGTATGTCAGTCGTCCAAAAAGGCGTCCAAAGAGTCAGAAGGCTATTATACTCTACTCTCTATAATTCCTTCTCTCTCTCTATTTGTCACTTTCTACTCTCCCTCTTACCTCTATGAATGCATGCATGACTCTCACACTTTCCTCCTTTTGCTCAGACCTTACGCGTGAAATATAAATAACAGCACACAACAGAAAAGGAAAAAGTAGTTATCCAAAGGCTCCTACATCCAAAAGGTATGGATGAACAGGAAGGATAAATCCATCAGATAGAAGAAAGAAGGAAAGAAATTGTCCAAAGGCTCCTGCGTCCAAAGAACATGGATGAACAGGAAAGATAAATAATAGCAGGCAATGGAGAAAAGAAAAGGAATCATCCAAAAGTTCCTGTGTCCAAAGAGCATGGACGAACAAGAAAGATAAATAACAACAGAAAATAGAAAGAAGAAAGAGAGTCATTCAAAGGCTCCTGCATCCAAAGAGCATGGACGAAAAACAGATAAATAACAATAGGTAACAAAAAGAAGAAAGAGATTCATCCAAAGGCTCGTACATCCAAAGAGCATGCATGAACAGGAAAGATGAATAAAAACAAATAACACAAAAAGAAAATGAGTCATCCAAAGAGCATGGACGAACAACATATAACAATAGATAATAGAAAAAGAAAAAGGAGTCATCCAAAGGCCCCTGCATCCAAAGAGCATGGATAAACAACAAATAAATAACAAAAAATAACATAAAGAAGAAAATGAGTCATCCAAAGGCTCCTACGTCCAAAGAGCATGCACAACAAGAAATATGAATAACAACATATAATACAAAAAGAAAAGGAGTCATCCAAAGAGTATGGATGAGTAATAGATAACAACATGTAACAGAAAAAGAAAAAAAGAGTCATCTAAAGGCTCCTATGACCAAAGAGCATGAACAACACAATAGCTATATCAATGGAAAGGAAAGAAACTACCCAAATAGGCATCCAAAGGACCTCAACATCCAAAGATGAGGTATGTTAGTGAGTAAATAAAGGGAAATGGAAGGGACTACCCAGATGGGCATCCAAAGGACTTTAGTGTCCGAAGAAATGGTAGGTCAATGAGTAAATAAAGAGAAAGGGAAAGGATTGCCCAGATGGGTGTCCAAAGGGCTTCAACATCTAGAGAGAGGCTATAGAACACATCCAAAGGATCCTCGTGTCTAAAGAGACCTTTAGCATCCAAAGAGTACAGGAGCCTATAAATATTAGAGGTAAACCAAGTTCAAAAAGGATTTTAGAGATGTCTATATTCTATAAATGACATTATTCATTTTGTCTTCATGTATATTTTCGACAATTATTAGAGAACCCTTCATTTTTCCATGCATAGCAAGTGGATGTTGATGAGCAAATTACAAATGTATTTTTGGCAAATGCAAAAATGGTGTTGTTTGATGCAATATTTTGTATTTTTGTTCTGTAGGCTTCCTTTGATTATGGAAATAGTTCAACTTTAGAAGACATGGACTTTAGCAATCTTTGATTAGCCTTGAATGGACTCTAAGTTGATGTTTTGTTTGTTCCAAGTTTTGTGGATTTATGTTACTACTTTTGTGGATTTATGTTACTAGTTTTGGATTAAATATGTATATGATCATTTTCTTTTGTGATATGTATATATGATCATATTAACTGATGAAATGTACTAATCATTTTCTTAATAAAATGAATTTATGATCCTTCAATGTTTGTTAAATTTAGCTACTGCCCATTTTTATTTTTAGTTATTTACCTTCATTTAATCCAATTTCAGGTGTATGGACAGGTCAGAAAGTAAATTAATGAAGAGAAAATGAGCTACCCAAATGGTCGTCTAAATGGTCCAAGTGTTCAAAGAGTATGTACAAAATAGAAAGTAAATTAATAAAGAGAAAAAGGATTATCCATATGGTCGTGCAAAGGGTCCCAATGTACAAAGAGTATGAACAAAACAAAAAGTAAATTGATTAAGAGGAAAGGAGCTACCCAGATGGTCATTCAAAGGGTCCTGACATACAAAGAGTATGGACAAAACATATAGTAAATTAATAAAGAGGAAAAGGGCTATCCAGATGGTCGTCCAAAGAGTCCCAGTGTCTAAAGAACTGACTGGGTCAGAAAGAGAAATTATAGGCAAGGAAAAGGGACTTACCAAATGGGCGTCCAAAGGGTATGGACGTATCTAAAGAGTTGGCTGGGTGAGAAAGAGGAATTAAAGGCAAGGAAAAAGGGAATTCTTACATAGGCGTCCAAAGGCTATAGACACGTCCAAAGAGTTGGCTAGGTTAGGAAGGAAAGTTAAAGGCAAGGAAAAGGAGAGAGAATTGCCCATATGGGCATCCAAAGGCTACTGCATAATCTATGTAAGACAAAACAAGGTACATAACGAGTTGTAGATGTATAGACAAAATACGAATTTAAATCTAGGTGATTTGTGGTACCTATTTTATGCTTTACGTGGCTACTCTTGTATGTCCTTGTTTCTTTGCAACTTTATTATCTCCTCCACTACTAAAGCTCCACAAGACATTGCCCTTCTCGTGCTCTATTTTCACAATTCCCTTTCCTTTTTCTTTTTGACTCCTTCACTATTAAACACTCTCGAGTCACCTTCTTCTTCTCTCTTGGGATCCTTTCGCGTGCTCTATTTTTCCTTTCTCAACTCTCCTTTCTCTAAAATCTTTTTTGAACCTACTTCACCTCTAATACTATGGATGCTTACCCATAACAGCTCCTTTGGATGTTGAAGTTCTCTTTGGACGCTGAGGTCTTTTAGATACCCATTTGAGCACTCCTTTCCATTTTTCCTTTATTTAGTCACTAGCCTACCTTTTCTTTGGAAGCTGAGGTCCTTTGGACGCTCATCTGGACAGCCCTTGCCTTTTCCCTTTATTTACTCACTAACCTCCCCTTTCTTTGGACACTAAGGTCCTTTAGATATCCATCTGAGCAATCCCTCCCCTTTCCATTAATTTACTCATTGACCTATTCTTTCTTTGGACATTGAGGTCCTTTGAACACCCATCTGGACAATATCTTCCCTTTCTGTTTATTTACTCACTAAGGTCCATTGATTTATTTGTTGTTTATCCATGCTTTTTGGATGGGTCCTTTTTCTTTTTCTATTATTTGTTGTTCGTCCATGCTCTTTAGATGGCTCCTTTCCTTTTGTGTTATTTGTTGTTATTCGTCTTTCATGTTCATCAATGCTCTTTGGATGCAAGGGTCTTTGGGTGACTCCTTTTTTTCTTTATGTTATCTGTTGTTATTTATCTTTCCTGTTCATCCATGCTCTTTGAACACATAAGCCTTTGGATGACTCCTTTTCTTCTTTCTGTTATTGGTTGTTATTTATCTATTGTTTGTCTATGCTTTTTGGTAGGAGCCTTTGGATGACTCCTTTTCTTTTTTCTGTTACCTGATATTAGTTATTTGTTGTTAGTTATTTCTTGTTCATCCATTCTTTGGACATAAGAGCCTTTGGACAACTTCTTTTTCTTTCTGTTATTTGTTGTTATTTATCTACTATTCATCTATGCTCTATGGACGTTGGAGCCTTTGGATGCCTCTTTTTCTTCTTTCTCTTATCTATTATTATTATCTTTCCTGTTCGTCCATGCTCTTTGGACGACTCCTTTTCTCCTTTCTGTTATTTGTTGTTATTTATTTGTTGTTTGTCCATTCTCTTTGGATGCAGGAGCCTTTGGATGATTCCTTTTTCTTTTTTTCTGTTATCTGTTGTTAGTTATTTCCTATTGGTCTATGCTTTGGACGCAGGAGACTTTAGACAGCTCCTTTTCCTTTCTATTATTTATTATTCGTCCATGCTTTTTAGACACAAGAACCTTTATATGGCTCCTTTTCTTTTTGTTGTCTGTTGTTATTTATCTTTCCTATTCGTCTATGTTCTTTGAACGCACGAACCTTTTGATGGTTCCTTTTCTTTTCTCTGTTGCCTGTTGTTATTTATCTTTCCTGTTCATCCATGCTCTTTGGACGCGTGAGACTTTTGACTGCTCCTTTCCTTTTTTCTACTATCTGTTGTATTTATCTTTCCTATTTGTCGATGCCTTTTGGATGGTGTCTAAATCCCGTGTGCAAAAGAATGCAAATCACACGTAAGGTTTGAGTAGGAGGGGGAAAGTGTGAGAGTCATACATGTGTCCATAGAGGTGAAAAGGAGAGTAAAAAGTGAGACACATAGGGATAGGAGGAATTGCAAAAAACATAGCAGAGCAACCTTCTGGCTCTTTGGACGACTGACATACAGCAAAGCTGTAAAGAAGAGTAGAGTAGAGTAGGAATTGCAAGAACATAAGGGAGAGTAAAGCAACCTCTTTGGATGCTACTATGGAAAGTTGGTAGAAGGAAAAGGCAGTAGAAGGAAAAGGCAGGTTGAAAGTGGATTAAATGAAGGCAAATAACAATTGAAAGTAAAAATGAGCAGTAGCTAAATTTAACAAACATTGAAGGATCATATTTCAAACAAAAAAATAATTAGTATATTTCATCAGTTAATATGATCACAAATAATAAAAAAATGATTATATACACATTTAACCTAAAACTACTAACATAAATCCACCAAACTTAAAACAAACAAAACATCAAGTTAAAATCCATTCAAGGCTAATCAAAGATTGTTAAAGTGCGCGCCTTCTAAAGTTAAACCATCTCCATCATCAAGAGAAACCTACAACACAACAATACAAAATATTGCATTAAACAACCTCATTTTTGCATTTGCCCAAAATACATTTGGGTTTGCTCATCAACACCCATCTACTATGCATGAAAAAATGAAGGATTCTCTAAAATAATTGCTGTTGAAAATATACATGAAGACAAAATGAATAATATCATTTATAAAATATAAACACCATTATACTTCTAATGTAAATATTTTTCGTGCATAGCAGAATGAAAGCAAGATACTAGGAGAGGTGGGGTGCAGTGGTTCAATTAGCGATGATGAGAGATCTAGATCTAGATTTAGATGGGAGGATGGAGGCACTTGATCCATGTATGATTGATTTTATTTCGTTTTGATTCGGACCTATTGCATTGTGTGCGATTGTGGTTGGGACTGCTAAAGAAGTCATTGCTGAGAATAAGGAGAAGTGGAGAACAAAAGGGGGAGGAGACGAAGAAGGAAAGAAGAAAACAAAATTGCTACTGCCGAAAATTGCCTTCGACAATAGAGGCAGAAATCACTAGGAAGAAGGATAAAGGGAGGATGAAAGTGGTAGGAAAGAAAGAACGAAAGATGAAAACAAAAATGTTGTCATCGAAAATTGCCTCTTGCAGCAAAGCCGAAAATCTTTAGAAAGAGAGAGAAGAGGAGAACGAAAGGGGGAGGAGAGGAAGAAGGAAAGAGGGAGAAGGGGACAAAGAAAGGGCAAAGTAGATATTTTTAATTATTAAAATATTTCAAAAATAAAAATTAATCTTAACCATTCAATATTTTATTAATAAATCTAATGGTTAAAAATAATGGTTGACCAATAAATCATATGTAAAGCTAGTCCGTCCTAGCATCCACCCTAGCATCCACCCATTTTATGTAACTATTTTGCAACAATTCTCTCCTACTCATGTATTTTTATTTTTTATTAATTTATGTTGATTATTAGTATTTTTATCTTTTTCACTTAATTAATTTTTCCCAAAATTACACATTCTAGTACAATTTGCTCACAAAGAATTTTTCTCGACTTTTATCCCTTAATTTACAAAATGTCACCAATTTTATCTTGTTAAGTCTATGTCAACATTTGAATAACATGAATTCTTTTTTGACAAATTTAAACTGCAAGTAAATATACATATTTTAAATAATTATTTTTAACATGTTATTTAACACTATTGACAAGTTTTATTTTCATTGAGGTCGCAATTAAAATTTAATAATAATAACATTTACAAATGTTAATTGTAATTATTTTAAATATGTGTTTACTAAGAATTTTAAAATCAATAGAAAATGTTCACAAAATTTATCTAACAATATACAATAAATTCTGTAACATTTTTTAGATTGAAAGATAAAATATGCAAAAGAAATTATTTAGCAAGAGAACTTGTGAGACTGTATTAGAAATAGTAAAATGGACTATTCAATTAGATTCAAATTTTATATGACTAACATTTTTCTGACTCACTTTAGTGGCTTAGATCAATTTTAAGCCTTTTTTTTTTAAATATCTATATATTCAAAAAAATCAAAAACAAAATTCAAAAACAAAATCAAACTAAATGGACCGATTGTTTTTGAGTTAGGAGAGTTAGGTTAAATTAGCTCAATTCTATTTCGATCAATTTTTAAAATTTGGTCTCACTTGCCACTTCTAAATTGTATAATTTAAGAAAAAAAAGTAATTAAATTTATTTATTTATTGTGTCAAATTATGCTTGGACTAAAATAATATCATTGTTCATATAAAAAAATTGATATAAAACTCAAGAATTTAATTTTCGTTCCGAGTATAAAGATTTGTATACTGTAAATCAACTAGAAATGACTATAAAAATAACTTTAAAATTAATTATTAAAAAATAGTACTTTATCGTATATAATGTTTTTTTTATCAAATGACCATGTAAAAAAACTATTGTATCTTTACATTATCAATATATTTCAATTAAATTCAGAATTTAAATAATGCAACAAATATTACTATTATGTTTTAATCAAATTTGAAGTCTTAATTATGAAATAAATATAATAAAATATTAGCAAAATAAAATGTCAATTTTAATTTAAAAATGACATCATACGGTGCCTAAATTTTGTCCAAAGTTGTCAATACACTTTTTGCATCACAGCCCCTCTAGGATATTCAGATTAAAAAAACCTAATTTATTGACAGCACATGCATTTTATAGGATTGCTCAATCTGATCCTTCAACCGGACATAGTATACTTCAATCTCTCTCAATATCAAGACATTTTCGATAAATCAATTAAAACTATTAGAGAAACTCTGTTTTTCCCAAGATCAAATAAGTAATTGATTTTCTCTAACTTGGAAAATACAAATACTCCATTCCACTTCCAATAAGATACCTAAAATTAAAACCATATTACGCAACCACCATGAACTAGAAGATGGAGCTTATAAACCTCAAGTCTAGCTTAACAGCAATACACATTCTGACAAATCCAACCATGCTCGTGCTTCTTCACACGAGCAGAAATTGTAACTATTTTATTATACACCAGAAATAATGAGATCTAAGTTATGTATTTCCGAGAGTTAAATGAGAAAATATTTTATAAAAATTTAAAAATATGATAACTAGAAGTCTAGATCCACAGAAATCGAAAAATATAATTCTGAAAACCATAGATGATGAACTGGCAAAATACAAACTCCCCATCCCATCCCAATTCCAGAAAAACACCTAAAGTTAAAACCGTATTATGCAACCATCGGGGGTCACAAATCTAACCAATAGAATGAACTGACAAAAACATTCCATGAACTGAAAGGGTTCAAATAGACCGTGTAAACATCATTTCTAACTTAAAACCGAAAAACAATATTATATACCCAACACTGCTCGTGCAGCTTTACACAAAGGCAGAAATTATAGGACTAACCAACACTGGAGTACTATGATAAATTTCCATGGGATTAAAATGACAACGCTTGAGATAATCACCAGATCCAGTACAATATAATTCTGGAAACTACAGATCATGAGGTTGCTGAGTAAATGTATTATAAAAATTGATCCATTTTTATGCTTCAGTCCCTATACCTAATAACTATTTGTTTTAGTCCCTTATACATGCACTATTTATATCATTTTGATCCTTACCGTCAAGTGTATTTTAAGTCCATTAGGTAAAACGGTCACAACATGATGCGGTTTTACACTATTGATTTTCATTTTGTGGCAGTTTTTCCTAACAGAATTAAGACACTTGACGACAAGAACTAAAAAGATATCAAAAGTGCATGTGTAAAGATTACAATGAGTCATTTCTAGGTATAAGAATCAAACATAAAAATGGTGCAAGCATAGGGACTAATTAAGTAATTAAACCAAAATTAAAAAATATGATCACTAGAACCACGTAAATCAAACAATATAATTCTCAAAACCATACAAGTCATGTTATGCAACCATCAGGCCACAAATATCACGTGTAATGAACTGAAAAGAATCAACTTAAGCAATGAGAAAAATGATGAAACTAACACCGCTTGCACAGCTTCACGCAAAGGCATAAATTACAAGATTAAACCTTACCTTGATTCTATTTCATACCAGATATGATGAGATCTAAGCAAACATTGATTCTATGTTGCATGGGATCAAACATAATATAAAAATAACTGCACGAGATAATACATTGTGAAGAAAACCTTACAAGATAATGCAACCATAAAAGTCATATTATGCAACCATATAAGTCATATTATGCAAACATCAGGCCACAAATCTCACCAATGTAATGAACTGAAGATAGTAAACTTAAAAGCAATAGAACAATATGATAAACCTTACATTGATTCTATTTCACACCAGATATGATAAGATCTAAGCAACATTAGAATACTATGATGAATTTCCATGGGATCAAAACATAAAAATACCATCATGAGATAATACAATATAAAAAAAACGAAAAATAATCACCAGAGCCACCGAAATCGTACTATATATAAAATTCCAAAAAACTATAGACAATGCGGTTATTGGGCATGCTGTTATGCTTAATGACAAAACTCCAGAACAAAGAAATTGCTTGAATATAATTGAGAAAATTCACAGATCCGTCAACGAGATCTGCAAATCATGTATATAACAAAGTCAAAGCAACAAAGATCCGTACAAATATAATCGTAATTCATATTCACCCTATGTATAATAAAATTTGTTAATACAGATAAAGGAATTTAAACCGAAAATATAAGAGAAACTACATTTCCACATTCATTCATTCCGCTTCCAAGCACCACTACTCAGCGGATCAGGAGAGAGAGTACCAGATCTGAGAATTTCACGCTCAAACGCGCGGGGGAACGGCGGAAACAGCGGCGACGGCGGGGCCGCGGAGGAAGGAAAGGAATCCGGTGGCCTGAGAGTTGTCCTGCTCGTCAAGGAAGAGATCCTCTGGTACGCGGAATGCGCCGTGCAGACAAACGGCGGCAACGCCGAGCATGAGAGCGGAAACGAGGACGGAACCGACGCTGGTGAGGAAAACGACGAAGACGGTGAGGGCGGAGAGAATCCCGAGGGTTTCGAAGTCGGAGAAGGTGCGGCCGAGGAGGACAAGAGGCTGGTCCGAGGGGCGGAAGAGGTAGAGGAAGGTCCACGAGGCGAGGAGGCCAGCGAGGAGGATGAGGGAGAAGGGATTGGTCAGGAGCGAAACGGCGAGGATCACCGAAACGACGGCGTAGTAGTTTACGCGGAAGTAGGAGAAGTTTTTGCGCACGCGGAGGGTGGCTTCGGAGAAGGATTCAGGTTTCGAGAACGCGGAGCGGTCCGCCAGCTCCGACCAGGGGCGCCGCTGGTCGAGGCCGTGCCGAAGGGAGGCGGAGAGGTGGTTGATGAAGGCGCGGAAGGCGGGGTTGTTGGCCGGGGCGTCGGAGCCCGCGACGGCGCCGGCAGAGGCGGTGCCGCCGGGTTGGCTGTTGGAAATGGGGAGGATGGGCGGGGCGGTGGAGGCCATGGATTGGTTGGTTAGTTGAAACGGTTTAGAGAGAGAAAGGAGGGGATTGGTTTTATAGGGAGAGAGGGAAGGGTTTGTGAATTTTATTGCCTTGGGTTAGGAAATGGGGTTTTGTTTTTGTGAAGGAGAGAAAATGGAAGGTGAATGGAAAGTGATGGTGATAAATTTTATTTAATGGTTTGTTGCTTAATGGTGAAGGGTACGAATCCACCACCGACGAAAAACGCAGTGGCGTTTGGGGTTGTTTGTCGTCAGTTACTTGTCGTCGTTTATAATTTATATTTATATATCACGCCAACGCGTTTGCGAAAGACGCATCACCACATCCACTCGTTGCTAGTTTCGTCAACTGATGTTTGGAATTAGCTGAAGATAAATCTTTTGTTAGGTCAAAGTGCGACCAATTAAACAGGTAATTAATTATTTATTTAATAAAATTTTAATTTTATTTTAAAATGATTCTAGTAAATTCGTTTTATGTTATAAATTTTTTATACTTTCAACTAATAAAAATATTATAAAAATTATCAAATTTATTATTTACAAAGATTAGTGGCTGATCTAATTTAATAAATAATGTTGTGATTTATGATAAATTAGTTATTATCCGTGTTATGTAAGAGAAATATTTATATTAAAAATATAATTCTGTTTATATTTTATAAATAATATTATTTATTTTGTTTTTATGTATATTTTAATTATTTGATTTTGTAAAAAAAAATATTTTCAATATACTTTTAATAAATTTAAATTTTTATTATTTATTTAATTTAAAACTAATGTGATTATCAATATTAACACGCAAATTACTAAATATAGTCATGTAGATTTGTTAAGTAAAATTCTTTAAGTGGGAGATTTCTACTTTGAATTTTGATTCATATGAGAAGTAAATTAACATAAGCTTCAAAATATTATCTCTAAAAGACAAACATGTAAATACAAAAAAATATAAAGGTAAATTGTACTTACCTTTTTTTATATCTTTTTTAAATAATACTCATATTTTTTGTAGTTTTTTTTTAAGCCATGAGGGCGGGCTCATTTTTTTTTTCATCTAATTAATTATTTTCTCTAGTTTTTAAAATATATTCACTTCCTTTGTATATTTAGTAAAGTGACGCATGCATCTTTTATTTTATTTTAAAAAGTGTCACTCATACAACTTTTTTATACAATCTAGGATATATGATTGTTTAAAAAAAAAAAACTAGAGGAATGTGTAAGTATTATTTAAAAAAAATTTCATGGAAGGTAAATATATTTTTCCTTAAAATTTATTTATTAGTAGACTATTCATTTAAATTCATGAGTTCATTGCAACATTTTGTATGAGTTATGGGTAATTTTTTTACAACATTTATTACTTTATATATTTACTTTGTATATTGAAGCAATGTTATTAATCTTGTACCAAACTAATCGGTCCAATTAGTTTAACTAGACCTTCAATCAATTTGGTCATTTTTTTTTATCAAAATCATTAACTTAATTGTGAATTGGAAAAACCTTGTGACTTGATTGGTTGATAAATCTTTTTAATCAATTTTTGAACACCTAATCTTTAGGTCCTAGTGATTTGACCGACTGATAAGATTTTTTAATCAATATTTGAACACCTAGTCTCTATGTCTATGTGCACGATCTAACTTGTCTCTAAAACACCTTGCTTAGTGCAAGCTTAAATTTGAATAAAATTTGTAGGAGGTGAGACTTGAACCTAGGTCTCGGGGCTTGCTAAAAAGTTATAACCACTAAACAATGTTTATATCCATTATATTAGTTCCAAATTTATTTTATATAAATATTGCACACATAAAATATATATTTAATATATATTGATTAATGTGGTTTAACCATTATTCTATTGGTTTGACCAATGACCCATTAACCCATTACCATGAATGAGTCAATAATCAATTTGATTCTTATAATACTGACATTAAAGAGTAATTTCATATCCTTCACAGTTAAAAAATTATATTATGCATCTTAACCTCCCTCATCACATATTTGAAATGATGTCACCTAGTTATATGAATTCAAACACAAAAGTCATGGACATGCTAAGGGGGCTTAAGGAATATGGAACCAAGGTTGGAAGGGTTCTACAACCCAAGAAAAAAACAAGTTGAACTTTAAGGATAAGTCCAAGAAAAGCTAGAAGTGTAAACCTTCTTAAGGGTCAAGGAGAACAAAATACTTGTATAATTTTGTATATATTTTGAGAGTGTTATCTTGGCCTTGTATAAACTTTCTTAAGACTATTAAATCATTGTAATTAAGTAGTGTTTGCATATAATTTCGTTGCTTAGCTTGCATATAGACTAAAAGACTCAAACTAGTGTAAAACACATTTAGTGACAAAAATTTTTGTGCTGTCAATTTCGACTTGCATTTTTTGGTCCTTTAGATTACATTTTGGAATTATGTTTAGGATTTGTAATTTAAGCCCTTTAGATTAGTCTCAGGCTCAATTTAGACTAATTAAATGTGATTGACACAACCTATAAAAAAAACTCAAATATAATTAGTTTAATCACTTTTGCATTTTATGAAAATTATACTTGTTGCACTTGAAAACATTCTCTCTTATCTTATTATTGAATAAGAACCCAATTTTCATCAAATTTCCATAAGCTTTGTAGCAAATATTTATTTTTCTTATCTAATCCTTGTAGATTAGTGACAAATTCATCTCTATCTTGATCAATTTTCCTTTCTTCTTTCAATTTGTGTCTTCTATTATATATCATATATTCATGCATTTTGATTTCTCATTATTTATTCATTGAATGTTAATCCAAGGTTTTATTACCTAATATAAAAAAAAAAAAATTCTCCATCTTTAATATCCTAGCATCCCACTTCCCGACTCAAACTAAAAAAATATATACCCAGAATCTACAACCAAACCCAAAAACCAATTAAAAAGTTGATAAAAGAAAAACGAAAAAAGAAGAAGATAGAAACATTGTTGTTACTTATAGCATGTTGATGTTGCACTTGGCGGCAAACCCACCAAGACCACTAGTACCACACAACATCACCGCCTTACATCTTTCAACACAACAAAAATTGTCAACTTCACGCACTCCTAACCTATCTTTACCATGCTCAACATATCAGCTTCTACCCCGTCGTTTTGGCACAATAGTCACCATTATTCCCTCTAAGATTTCGAGGGAAGAAAAAGAAAAGAAGAAATGGGAGAATGGGAGGAGGAAAATAGAAAAAAAAACTTATCACCAATTTGTATTTAATAGAATGCTTACATGGAAAAATAAAATAAAATTAAATGTAACCTCTTATATCAAGTTACAAACAATGATTCAAAGTAAACTATACAAGTGTATGGTTCACAAGAACACTCATCTTATTATACATACCCATTTTTAATTAAATGACATTTTAAAAGACATGTGTATTATTTATTTTTGTAAAAAAAATAAATTAAGAAATAATTATTTGGATATGGTTTTTTATGAAAATTGTTAAAATAAATTAAAAAATTATAAAAGGTCATAAATTACTTTCACATGTTTGAATATTTTTTTTGATATTATTCTTTAAATAATTTAAAAAAACATTAAATAATTATTATAATTTTTTATTTATTTTACAATATTCTATTATCCTTTTTCTTTCTTTTCATATCCAGATTGGGATTTTGGGATGTAGTTTTATTTGGGTCTAGGACATATTCGTAATAAATGTGGTTTTTTATTTTTTTTTTCAACTTCTAAGTTCTAAGCGCACTTTATCACTAAAAGTTAATTACTTAATCACTATATTATAATTTTCGTCTATTCTTTTATTTTAAAAATTATTTTGAATATTTACCTTTTATAAAGTTTATTTTAATTCTTTAACTTTTAAATTTGAATTAATATATTTTTTTAAAATAATAATAATTTTTATTTTAAAACATAATTATAAATAATATTTTTATTGATTTAAAACGTTAAAATAATATTTACAAAAAAAGTTATAATCATAAAAAAAATAATATAAAAAATGAATTTACAAGCGAGTCTAAGTGATCAAAAATTAAAAGAATTCAACAAAATAAAAGAATATCATTATTTTGAAAAGATAGTATTAACTCAAATTTAAAAATAAAATGATAAAAATTAATCTTTTAAATTATAAAAATTAAAATAAATTTTTATAATAAAATAAAAAATTATAATTATACCTACTCAATTTGCTTAAATCAGTGGAGAGTTAGGAAAGATTAGAGGAAAATGAGTTGACATCCAATCTCATAATCCCCAGCCCTAAGACACAAAAAATAAAAATAAAAACAACTTGTTGAAACTCTGGATCGAAAACAAAAAAACTACTATCCTTTTACAAGTTTTTGGTTCTATATAAATATATTTTTGTTAAATATATTTCGCATATGACTAATTAATTACCTCATTATCTCCATCAATGATTAATTATAATTGATTGTGTAATTAACTTATTTTCAAATCAAAACTATTTATGTACAAAAAAAATAGTTATGTACTCAAAAAATTAAAACTATTTATTAGTACATACACACAAAAATATTTTACACTATAATTTAATTATAAAATATTATTTATAAAAATTTTGTTAATTTTTATAATAACTAGCCTAGAGTACGTATAATTTGAATAAGAAAAAGAAAATAGAGATGAAATAAAAATTGCAAAGCATAGAATAACGACAAACAACTAGACAGATTTCATATTATTATTGACTATTTAAAAACTATATTAATAATTTTTTAATTAATTGATAATATAAATTTATTTGTTGTATAAAAATTAAAATTATTGTGTATACCAAAAGTTGAATTATATAGATTTTAAAAAGACGGTTTGTTGATCTCACGAAAACTTCAAATACAATCTGAATCAATTTGACAGTTTGTTTAAAAAAATAAAGTTTTTTTAAAGAAAAATTAATGACAGTTTGTTGATCTCAGGAAATTTTCAAATAGAATCTTAATCAATTTGACAGTTTATTATTATTATTATTATTACCATTTGAAGTACGTTGATCTCACTAGTTTTTTGTATGCAAAATGTTTATAAAACTACTATTATTATTCTTGATGAAAAGATAGACATTGAGTATCTATAATAACAATAATAAAAGCAATATCTTCATTTGGTGTATCTACTTTTTAAAAACTTTTTAATCCCTCAATTGTTACAGTAACTTATGATGCTATTTTATTTCAACCTCCCAAATAAGTTACTTCTCTTTCACTCAAGCTTTCAATAAATAAATATTATATTAAATTTAATGACTATACACTGTTGGTATAATTTTTTTATACTATTAGTATAATTTTAAAAATAATTATAATAAAAATCAATAAATTTATAATAAATATATAATTAATTAAATGATAACATAAAATTATTTTATATTATCTATACATAACTTATTTTTTCATGATTTTAATATTATATGTATTATATAATATCAAGAAGTTTGTTAAAAAAATCTGCAACGAGCAATTATTATTATTTAATAATCACTTCTCCCGTAGCATAATCATATTGAGAAATAAATTAATATAATAATAATAATAATAATAATAATAATAATAATAATAATAATAATAATAATAATAATAATATACATTTCAATATATAATAAAAATAATGATTAAAAAATTAAATTTAACATCATACTTAAAAAATAAAAAAACTTTTTCAGTAGTCTTTACTATGTTTATACAGTCGGGTAAGTCTTAGATATAAGTGATCAATGAATTAGAAGACATATGAAAGATGTCCAGATGACAAGCAATTAAAGGGTGTATGGTAGATTTGGAAATTTTAATTTATCAAGAATATGAAGTCAGCAAAGGTAGTTTTTCGTGTTGGGTATACCATTTAAAAGAAAAATATTTGCACAAAACATTGTGTTTTGAGAATAATTTTGTGTATATTTTTCTAAAAAATATTTAGTTTATTGAAAATTAAAATTGAGAATGTTGGTAATCATGATTGGTATATAATTTAAAAAAAATATATGTATGAAATATTATTTTTTGAGAATAATTTTTTTCTATGTTCTTTCACAAAAACATTTTCAATGAATAGTTGAGAATTTAATTGTATGAGAGAAAATTTTAATGATACAAAAATACATAGCTATCTATATTATTTTATTTAATGGAACTATAAATTTAAAAATATTTTTTTATTAAATATGATAAATAATTATATTTAAAAATAAAAATATTAATAAATATTCTCAATATACGTAATTTTTTAAATAAAGATATTTTATAAAATATATTATTTTAATCTTTTAATATATTAAATATTATTTTAATTTTAATTTTTAAAAATTGTTAAGGTATTAATTAACAAATTGTTTAATAATATTATTAATGTATTATTTAATAAATGTTTTAGTAAGAATCGTAAAAAAAATTTAAAGTAGAGATAATAAAAACTTTGTTATGTTAAAATTAAGTAAAAATATTAAAAATTATACCAATATATTTATAATTTTAAAATTTATAAAAAAAACACTTTTACAACAAAACTTATCTAAAACTATAATTTAAAAATTTATAAAAAATAATTTTTACAATAAAATTTTATAAATTTATTAAATGAAGTTATTTCTCTAAAATGATATTTTGAAAAAAAAATCACTTATGTATATAAAGTGTTACTAAATTCAAAACATAAAATAATTCTTTGAAAACATATACAAACAATTTATAAGTCACCAAATGAATAGTGATTCTTATAATTATGATTTTTAGGATCATAATTCCCAATAACCATGATGATTTGGGTATGAAAAATTATCATTTATCAAACATCTCTTAAGATCATATCTGATAATTTTTAGAAGAGTTCTTAAGATAAGAATTTTTTTTTTTTTTTTTTTGTATTAGAGGAGTCTAATGACATGACTTCCATGTGTTAGAATTGATTTTGTTATAAGAATTTACAAAAAAAAATCATGATCTTGGAAAAAAAAAAGTAATCGAATTTTAATTTTACCATTAGAATAAAAATAAGAAGAGTTTTCAAATCCTCCATTACCGTGTTGAATTTATAAAAGGTAAATTAAGAACTCAAAATGAGTTATAGCATTAAAGATGTGCTATGATTAAAACTTGCGTGTAATGTGTTTGAACACATGTTTATGGCTTAAGTTTTGGCTAAATTTTCAAGTATCAAGAAATATGCAAAAGTTATAATTTGTAGCTTTTACACATATCAAATATTAGTAACGTGAGGATTGAAATCACCTGTTTTCAAACTCTCTCCAATTAAATTATTTCACATCAATTAGAAAATATATATCTCATTATTTTCATATTTTAAATATTGTTACCCTTTTGAAAGATCCCATCTAAATCCTTCCCACCACATGCATCTCTTCCTTTAACAAAATCAAGATCTCAATTAAAAAAGGTCTGTGGTGAGAAGAACTCAGATTGAGTGTCGTGATTTGGGGTGGGGTAAGGACGTTAAACGTGAAAGAAATGAGGTATATATATTTAATTGTTGTGGCATAGTTTGATTGAGGAGGCATAGGAGACAAAACTAGAAAACTGGTGATGGTGCAACATGAGAGGCACATTGACTTCATAGGACAACTAGATCTTATGAAGGAAAATGGACTTGGCCCTCAACCACAATCAAAACAAAAATACTAACATATACTCATTTTAATTCATTCTATTTTTATCTTTTTCTTTTTCTTTCTTTCTATTTCTCTCCTCATTTTTCATTCCATTATTTATTACATTTAACACCTTCTCTTCTTTCTACCTCAATGCACCCTAAAATGGGATCAACATTTATCATTACTCTAGACAAAATCTTTTTAAAACTTTTAAAGAATTAGTTAAAAGTCATTTACTTTTTCATTTTCTAAATGTTAATTTTTGTCCTAATATTAAAAATTAGATAAAATTTTCTTTTATTTATTGTATATTTAATTTTTTCCTTAACGGGTGTTAGTCCTAAAAATAAACAAAATAGAAACAAAATATCGAATTCAATCTAAATCGCAAAAGACCAGATCAAATTGATATTGTATTCAAACAGATTCAAACCGACCCACACACTTTATTTTTATAATCAGATCCAATCCAATAACATTTTTTATCTAAATATATCAACTCAAACAAATCCGAATGCTCCTATATGATTAAGGGTTGAAGTGTAAGAATAACTCTATAAAAATGTGAAATTACTTGTTGAACAACCGTGCTCAAGAGGAAAAACCAAAAACAATATAACAATTTTCATTAACGAACAACTTGGGGAATCATCTTTTACAATTTCTTTACATTTTAGGTTAAAATAACATGACTTAATAGGCTCCAGTCAAGTCAAAACTTCAAAAATCAAATGCCATTAATTCTTCGTCCTTTTGAACATAGAGGCATATTTGACCGCTACACAGTACACATATAAGTTATTCCTCCAGAAATCCCTTTTCTTGGACTTTCCCAACATCCAAGCACGCAACGTGAAAAACAAAGAAATAACTAAAAGCAGTTTTAATAAAAACTTGTTTAATTTAATTTATCTTCAAGTGTATATATATTAATATGTTTTAAAAGGATAAAACAAGCAAAAAAAATTAAAAAAAAATAGAATTAGGCTCATGCATATGAGATCAGGACAACTGAGCCTAATACAATATAAATAGTTCGATCTTTCTTTTGCACGCATAATAATGAACCTTTGGAATTTTTTGTCACATTTTAATTATTTCTAGAGATTAAATTTTAATTTGAATTTAAAGCTTATCTAAATACATTTGTTTGTTAAGCGATTGTTTTTAACTTGGTATTATTTTCAAAATCATAACCGTCCACATTAATGTCTCATTTAATTAGAATTAATGTTTATTTTGATTTATATCAATATTTGTTTTAATATTAACGTTAATATCAATTTGAATTAACATTGACTTACGTTTTTAATATATACACTTACCTGGAATAAAAGTGGTACTGATTTTTGAAATTAAAAAAGTTTCTCTCTTCTCTGCAATTTCGTGAACCTCTCAATTTCTCTTGTTTGTCAATTCCAATAGCGCCGATATTCATCTAGAACATGTTATATTCTGAGACTTACATATTATATAGATAAGTCTATAAACAAACCTCAAATTTTAATTCCACTTAAACAATTTGTATTTTTCACCAATATAAACAACAAATTAAAATGTTTAAAAAAAGATAAAAGTAAGCAAAAAAAAAATAGAAGTAGGCTCAAGCGTATGAAATCGGAACATGTGAGCCTGGAGCAATACAAATCGTTCGATTTTTCCCTGTACGCACAATAACGGGCCTTTGGAATATTTTTTTACTATTTTAATTAATTGTTTTTAGAGATTAAATTTCAATTTGAATTTAAAGCTTATCTAAATACATTTGTTTTTTAAATGATTGTTTTGGTATTATTTTCAAAATCATAACCGTACATTACTGACTCATTTAATTAGAATTAATGTTTATTTTAATTTATATTAATCTCTGTTTTAAAATTAACGTTATATATATATATATATATATATATATAAAACAATTATTTTAAACAAAAATATTTTTAATTGCCATTATCTAATGAAAGTACTTTTAAGATTTATAAATTTTTTAATTTCTTTTAATCTATCATTTTCAATATTTTTTAGTTTTAAGTTGAATTTCAATATAAATTATTTATCATAAAATATTTACTTATTATGGATTTTAATTTTAATATAATTTTTATATTCAAAAGTATAAATTTATTATAAATTTTAATTATATAAGTTAAAAGCTGAAAAGTTAATCACTAAATAAAAATTGATTAAGCAAATTTATTACATTATAAATATATGGTCAAATTATACATTGAAGTGGCTACTATATATAAAATGACATAAATATCCATGTTTCTGTAATACTTTCTTTGTAAATATTAATTTATTTTATTGATATTTGAATATTTATAGTTTTAAGTTTTTAATTAATTTCAAACTCCTATAATTTTTATTTATAGATCAATTGTTTTAAATACATTTTTTACTTTTATTTTTCATTTTTAAAATAAAGTTAAAATAACTCACTCAAGCAAATGTCATATTTTTATTATGTTAATTAGTATAATGGTTAAAACCTCTTAAAATATAACATTGAAAATAATCGAATAAATAATATAATAATTAAAATAAATAATATAATATAAAAATATTTAAAAAAATAAAATAAAATAAATTTATCATCTATCATTATCAACAATATAATCTTACATTAGTAAAATAAATAAAGTAATATAAACAAATCTAAAATAAAATAACAAAAAATAAAATAAATAAATTTATTATCTATCGGTGTCAATATCTTAAAATATAAAACTAAAACAATAAAATAAATATTGTAATAGTTAAATTAAACAATAAAATAAATCAAATCTTATTTTAAAATAAAATTGAACCTTATTTAAAAGAATAAAAATAAAATTTAGTAAATATTTTGAAGATAAAAAAGAATAAATATAGAAAATTAGAAACTAATAATGATATCAAATATCATTAATAAAGTCAAATAAGTTGAAAAATTAGGTAAAAAAACTAAAACCAAGCTAGAATGACTTGTAAAACATATTAAGTGTAATGCACAAAAATTTAGGTTTTTAATGAGTTATATACTTAACATGTAAAACATACTTTTAGAGCATAACCTTTTTTTTTTCTTTTAATATATCCACTTAAAGCTGAAATAAAAGTGGTACTGATTTTCAAATTAAAAAATCTCTCTTCTCTGCAATCTTCTGCACCTCCTAAATTACTCTCAATTTTTCCTGCTTGTCAATTCTAATACCGAAAATTATCAAGAAGAAATTGTTATATTGAGACTTGCATAATACATAAATAAGTCTATGAAAACAATGTCACTATCACATATCTCAAGTTTCTATTCCACTTAAACAATTCGTCTTTTTTGCCAATACAAACATAAGGAACATGATTCCAATAAACTACTGTAGACAGAACAAAAGCCTGCCATTACTATCATAGAGCAACAATGCTATTATCTTAAAAAGCAATAACATAAGCATCACATTCAGGCCTCAAGCTTAATTCATAAAATGATCATCAATACAAATGATCATTTTAAGTGGTGCCAGAGAATGTTTGTCACAGAAGTGTCATAAACACATGATCCCCATTTATCCTTGCAATTTAATAAAGTTAGTTACAATTGCATGATACCCACACTTAGGCTACCAGAAATTCCACGTACTTATATTATGACATCAAACATAGACATAAACACGGGGGAAACATAATAAAGACTCCATCCAACATTCATGGTACCATAGCCAAAGTAACATGGAATTTAGAATGTAGATCCATTCCATCCAAAGTTGGAACCCTGCAAAACAAAGTGCCATTACCATCATGCATCAGCCAAGAAAACAGAACACTTCTTGGGACTAAAAGTAGATCCTAGGAAAAGTGAGAGTTGATGTCAAAAGGAAACAGATGGAATTATCAATTACGGCTTAAAAGGGGCTACACTAACAGTTTAGAACAGGGAGAATTAATTTACATGATCTAGTGCTGGTATAAAGCATGCAAACATTGTGCATATTCTTGACTCTGATAGACCTCAACAAATATGGATAATGCAAAAAGAGACCAGGGGCAATGAATGACCCTTCTTTTCAGGACAGCTCAAGTTTAAACACTTGCCTTAGTGTCGTAGAATTTCAAGAAGAACCGTGATTTGGACACCGACAACTTGGTTTCCAGAATCGAAGCAATTGCAGCACTAAGTTCCTTGTTTGTACTAGGGTTAAGACCACCAATGGACACCAATTCTCCATAAGCTGCAGGCTGCTCAGTTCCACCAAAAGATATGGGTACCGATCCTTTCAGTACAATCATCACATACTGCAAAATCAACAAAATATTAACAAGACTTTGGAACAGTCTAACAAGTCGAAACATGAAAATTTTATGAAGAAGCAAGAAACATACATTATCATTAGCAAAACAACCACCAGCAAAATATTTTACTATTTTAGTTAATTCTCAAGGATAGCATTATAAGATAATACACGGACACAAGAATAAGATACAGTTTAAAAATCATAGGGATCGGCATAGCAAAATAAAAAACATGTAAAATGAATATAAAATATACATTTCTGATTATTTTAAATAACCAGAGAGAGAAATCTTGTTTTAAAAATGGGTATAATTCATTATAAACATAATAAAATGCTAAGGTTTTTATTTAACAAACTTTTCAACTAATAAAAAAAAGCTAGAAGTTAATTAAAATAACTTGCCAAACATATCAAACCTAATTGAAAACATACACAATATAAAGAGTTTTAAACTTTCGTTAAATCACAGATTATCATCGATGTATAGTATGTTTACTTGTACCCTCATCCAATAACAAACTTAAATTAGTTATTATAAAAATAAATAAACTTATTGTATCCAGTAATTTGAGATTTGTTAACGGGGTTTTTTGTACTTTCTCTATTTTCTCTTTATTCAATATTCTAACTAGTCACCTGAACTTTTTGAGTTTTTTTCTTAAATAATTTCTTCAGTAAGGTGTAAGGTGTTGTAGGCAAATAACTTAGAAAACCGTTCCCACCTTATCCATAGTTACCAGCAAGGTCTTTAACCACCGTACATGGCATATATATTTATTAAACAAGAGAAACACTCTAATAAGCGACCACTTCTAAACCTAATTTCGATTTCACATTTTCAGACACAAATTACGAATAATCTGCATAAATAAAATGGCAAAAAGAAGAAGAAGAACGTACGGCCTCGGGTTTTCCGATGATGTTGGCGACGGAGGAGGTGGCTTCGGCAAGGATGGATGAGGTGTCGACGCCGTCGAGGGAGACGTTGGTGGTGAGGTTGAGGCACGGCATTTTTCTCTCCGGTTACCAACTCTGCTGTTGCTCACAATTAGTTAAAATAAAACCCTTACACCACATGTTTGTTTTATTCTTGTTTATAAGGCATCTATGAGAATATCTCTCCGTCCAAATTCCAAAATACCCTCTACCAAACTATATTTTTTTTTCAATTTTGGAATTTTTTTATTATAATAATTAATCTAAAATAGGTTAGGTATTAATTATTTAAAAAAACATTTTTACCTATGAATTGTTTTTTAAGATTAATAAATAGTAAATAAAATATTTGAATGTCTTATATATTTTGAAGTCTAACTTTTGTGTTGTATAAAAAATATTTTAAAAATTTTATTTTGATTCGTTATACAATAAAATTAATAAAAGAAATAAAAATATGTATCATTAATATTAAAAATAATTTAAAAAATATATAAATTTAATATTATTATTTAAATAAATTATTTTTTAAGTACATAAATTAATTGATTGAGTTCTATTAAAAAAAATGCAAGGGAGTAATTATCACGAAGGATATGATATCAGTTCAGGTTTTATTAGTATTAATTATTGATATTAACTAGTAATTTGTTCCCTCGTCACTTTCGCCCATGACATATTTCTAGTTTCGTTATTAAAAAAACAAACGAAAAATTATGGCCTGAGTTTTAATTTATTGATTGTGAACGCTTACCATTACCTTCGATAAAGATAGTTATAAAATTATAATTATTCAGTCACCTTAAATTTGTAAATATATGAAAATAGAGTGTTAACTACCAAGGAAACAAATATGGAAGAAAAAGGACGAAAACTAAACAAAGAATAAAAAATAAAAAGGGTGAAAAAATTAAATTAATTTGCAGGTCAATGTATTTTTGAAAATTTGAAGTAAATTTTTATAGTTAAAAAGTTATAGATGATTTCTTATAATCATTTGAATTAAGCATTTAGTTTCGATTAATCTTTTGATTTAAGACAATTAACAAATCTTTTAATGGATTAAACATATGAGTTAAGATGGTTGCTTAGTCCCAAATAATCAACTTTAGTGGTGAAGATTCTTGAAGTTACTATTCTTGAATGAAATTTATATTCCCTTAAATATTGAGTCATGTCCAGTATATTATTGTAGACGGTGATCTTAGAACTCAATTCTACCATCTAAGCTAAGGTTACTATAATCAATCGAGTGATAATTGAAGACTCTAATAAAGCTGTCAAAGTTTCTAACTTTTAAACTCTTTTTTAGAGCCTACCATTTTTCAATAGAAATAAGTTTTGATTCTTGAAACAAGTTTTATTTAAGTTATACATTTATATTGGAAAATTTTAATCAAAATTACACTGATTTAATTCTTCAAAAGTAGCCTTACAATTTATTGTATCATAAAACTAACCGAAGTTAATTTTCAGAAGCAATATTTTAACAATTTTAAAAATCGGCTTCTAAACACTTGAACATTGTTATTTTAAGCTTCTCCTAACATTTTTGATAGTCGTGGAACGTCTTCAAATAATATTAGAAGAAGATTTAATTATATAAGATAGATAAAATATTCAAGAATTATAATTCAAACTCATTCTTGGGATTTTCTTATTCATTTCATCACACTTCTATTATAAAGTTATTATACTACGACGAAAACAGGATATAAGTGCCTGAGAATATAACTCATATTTAACTTTTATATATACCATTAACACTATAGCATGTAACTATCTTGTATACATTATCATTAATACGGGAAGGGTTAAAGTGTCTTTTGTAAATATCTATCATTTTTCATAATGTTTTAATTACTTTAAAACATTAGTTGATCCCAAGAAAATTTTAACTTTGATATATTAGAGGACATCACTTAACACTCATAAAAATCTCAATCCATTTCAAACCCTCAATAATCTACCTCAAATATATCATTTTTTTATATGCTTGCAAAGCAAAATATTATTACCTATTAAATAAGTCTAAGTAATTACTCTAAAAGTATAAGTATAATAGTACCTATCTTTTCTAAACTGTCACACAAAATAAATAAATAAATAAATAAATAAAATATATATATATATATCTTTGGGTTTTTTAATTAAGCTAAATATACGTTGTATTTTTAATTAACATTGCTTATTTTATTGATTTTTCTTAATTAATTTTAGTTAACATTGTTAATTTACTAATTTTTATAAAAAACACATTTAATTAAAATACATGTAATGTAACGAGTCAGAGGATGAATATATAAATAAATACAGACACTAAAATTATTACAGTATGAGCATGAGTCTAATGTCTAAATAAAACTCTTTTTTCGGCCATTCTCGTTCCTACAGTAACGCTTGTGTTATATCATGTCTTAGATATTTCATTATTAACCATATATATCGTAATAAAATGGGCTTTCATAGGGACCTAAATTGGGAAAAAGCTATTGTGAGATCAAATTAAAAATGGAAAAATAAGTTAAAGAAAAAAACAACTTTTTGCCATTACCATATTAAGTGGAATTGTTAAAATTTAGTGTAAAAAGCAAGAACACATGGGAATATATTAGTAGCAAGACAGACGTTAACTTAAAACTCATCGATAAATGATTAATTAGGGAACATTCTTGTGGCATTTCAGAATCAGATCCAGCATTATATTTTGGATTTAGTGCTATATGCTGCTGTGTCGAAGACTTTGAGAATAAATCGTGTTCTTGGTATAGATAGGTGGGACTGCAATATGGTGCCAATGGTACTAGTTAGCTTCTTCTCCACTTCTGAATTTATGCCACCCATTGGAACTATCTCAGCATATGCAGCTGGTTCGTTGTTACCAGCAAAAGATATTGGCACTGATCCCTTCAATATGACCATCACATGCTGCACATAAATTAATATAGTCATAACACAGGGTTGAAGTATGAAGCCATTTAACATTCTGTTTCAACGTCTTTAGGAGTGTTTTTAAAAAAATCAATGAATTAAATTTATTTCGTATAATTTTTATAAAAATTATCTGAAATCTAAAGTAAATAAATTAATTTTAACTTAAAAAATTGAATTCGTCTAATCTTTTTTCCTATAAGTATTTATCTTCTCTTATACATTTTTACGAAGAAATTTATCTAAAAAATCTTAACTTTTATATTATTACTAAGTACTAACTCTACCATGAAAGATAAAGGAGATTCAAATTAAATTTTGGGCCATAGTACATTGTTTACCCTGAAAGACAACCATATCCAAACTAAATTTTGGGCCTTAACAACTTCCCTATGTTGTTTGCGTTGAGGGTGAAGAGATTTCACTAGCAACAATAAAAAATCAAAAGACCTTATTATGTTTCTACGAGTTAATTTAGTTAGTTAAGTTACAGGACATGAGTTGTGAATCCGTGAGTTCAATTATTCACGATGTACTATGGATCCTTTCTTTATGTCTTCCCAATTTAATTTTTCAAACATCAAAACAGTCCATTAGATGTATTTGGATAAATAAGCATTGAAATTATTATATAATAATAATTTTTAATTACTTAACCAAAAGACATTCACTTGCTTTAAGAATAATTTTAAAAAATATTTTCATATCTTTTCCCTTATTTTTTTACTTTTACGTCCAACTAATTATTGACGATCTTCCACCTCATCAGTTAATATAAGTGCAATCTGTAGACAAATGCACTACTTCCACTACCCTCCGTTTCTCTTTCCCACGTAATAACATAGGAAGGGAGAACCTCGAAAGATCCATGGCACCCAACCATCTATTATCTTACATTTTTACATCTTTTTAATATTATTTATTATTAATTAAAATTTATTAAAAAATTATAAATTTTAGTAAAACTTATTTTTATTTAACGGGTCTTTCTCTTATAATTTATTTGTAAATCATATTAAAATTTGTAATTCTAATAAAATTTTAACAAATATTAGAAAGAGAATATCAAAGAGTAGAGATGGCAAAATGCCAAACTTAATGTATCAAGGAGATAAAACAACCAAGCTTAGTCTCATCCACTTTTTATAAGGGTTATTATTTTGCTTGTTGGGTCAACCAATTCGGCCAACCACTTTGGACTTGATTTGTTTTTTTTTTTTTTTTTTTTAAAATACCTAAAGCTTTAAAGGAAAAAATTAAGAGTCATTTTTTTAGCTAACTTTCTTAGTGTCGGCCTACTCTGACAGTCAGGTTATATTAGTTTTGTTTTATTTGGATCGGATCATTTTATCATCTCTGTCGGAGAGATTATTACTAGCATTTTTTTAAAACTGTTTTCATCTAAATCATATATTGTTATAATTAAATTTATTTTTATAATAACTTCTAAAATTTATACTAAACATAATTTTTGAATGATTAATAGTGTAAAATTTTTACACACACAACATTTATGCTTATTAAAATCATATTTTTATTCTGAAAAATAACACAAATTTTCGTAATTCTTATAAAAAATTTATTCAATTTTAATTCTTATATTCAATAAAATGATGTGTAGTTTTTCAGTACACTATTTTAGTTTTCAACAAGAGACTGAAATTATATTATTTTATTAAATATAAAAGCTAAAATAAAAATAATGATATTTTCACATATAAATAACATTTAACTCGTCATTTAATTACTTAAACATCAATCATTATACTTTTCTTACCTAAATCCTGACAAAATTTGCATTATTTTATTCTAGTGATCTGGTTTCATATCAGTTCACACTATCAAACAGCCTTGCACTCTGCTCGTGCCCTACAGTTGGGCAAGGTCCCAACTTGCCCGTCTTTTTCTACCAACTTGTTTAATTGCCCATTTGGATTAGTTTATTTCATTTTCTAAATACTTTATATATTCGTAATATTTCGATGTTTGACTGACCTTATTCAACTTCAGTGCTCTTTTAATGACAAATAAGATAGTGAAATTAAATTAATTATTGGTTAAACTATTCGATTAGTCTATATAATTTCCCAATTTTACATTTTTAGTATTCACACACAAAAAAATTCTATTTTAGTCCTTACATATGTAAATTAATTAAGTTTTAGTTTCTATCACTATTATCATATAAGACAATTTGAGAGTATAAAACTAGTACACAAAAACTTTCTTACAATAATAATAAACTGCTTAAAAAAAGACTATGCAAAGACTAAGACTTCAAATAAGAATTATTATAAAATGAATAATTAAACTTTAATTATTTTATACCAAATTGCATGAAACTTAGTAATAGTAACTATCAATAATTATTGTCTGAAATAGTCTTGAAGCTCTGATTAGACTAAACAACAGAAAGGGTGAATGGAAAAGGGGGCAGTTCCCCATTTGCCGAACAATGAAAAGTGCATACTTCTGGACATTTCATAGTAAACAAAAATCTGTTAAGCTTAAAGTTGTGTCCAATTTTACATGCAATTCAGTCAGATTCCTTTTGCTATAGATTGAGTTGATGGGAGTAATCTAGCAGGGTAAAGCTAAAATGTTGGACCGTTAACTGAGTTGCGTTTTAAGATCAAACAAAGAATAACAATCACTTCTATTAAAAAGCACCATAATAACCAAACAGACAATCAACAAAAGCCATATATAGTTAATAATATTTTTGTCAACCCTAAAAGAATTTTCACACAGCTTGAGAATTGAGACAAATTAATTGGAAAACAGTGATTAGAGAGATTAGTGTATCATACCTTCGCTGGTTTGCCGATGATTCTTGCGACCGCATTGGTGACTTCCGAAAAGATGACATCGATGTTAACTCCATCTAAGTTCATGTTGGTGGAGATGTAAAGGCAATACATCTTCTCTTCCCCCTTTTCCCTGTGACTCTAACTCTTTCTTATTGGGAACCCAACGGGTTGGTTTATTGCAATCCCATCTTGTATGTGTATATATATATATATAGTGGAAAAGCTGACTTTTCACTGTCAATTGTCAATGGATTGCTTGGCTTGGACAGCGACATTCATCACAACCTTTCTTTTTTATTTTCATAAAAAAACAAAAATAATTGTTTTGTTGACTTGGTCCATAGCTGGGCTAACATGGCTCAATTCTCGCAAATAACGAATAATTCACGTTAGTTTAAAATAGAATACAGTGTAAGATAATATATTATATAGTAGTACTATAAATTTATTTACTGATAAAAAAAGTTATTAAATTTCATGCATGTAATTCAATAGAATTGCTATGAACGTACCTTCTAAGCCAACCTACATCTCGGCATTCGACTGCAATAAGCTTGTTTTTAGTTGTTAATTCAGTTGTAAAAAATAGCTTAGATTTCTTATGATTTAGGTAGTATTGGGACAACTTAGCTCGAATCTCTCGAACACACGTTATTCTTGTGAGGTCTAGTGTAAAGGACTGAGAATCATACAAAACCGGGAGTACAAAATGCAAACTCGGCAAATGAAAGTAAAACAAGGGGATTTGTTGACATTGTAAAGTAAAGCCAGAAATTAAGCTACGAGTTATGAAAATAAAGATACCAAACAATTAACAAAGCATATATTTATCATATCACTATTGGGTTATTTTTGGGCTCCCAACTATGTGGACAAAAGCCCAATACTCTCAAGCCCACTAGGTCTCTCTTTATAAGAGGAGAAGGGGTCAAGTCTGCACGTAGAGATTCAGAGAAAGTAGATTTCTCAGATAGAGAGAGTGTATTTATCATAGAGAGAAAAAGTGAATTATTTCACAGAGTGAGTGAGAGATATAGAAAATAACTCTTGTACTCTTAATTAATCATAGTGGATTAATTTCTTTGGTTTGGACGACCCGTGGTTTTTACTCCTCACGTTGAGGGAGTTTTTCCACGTTAAAATATTGGTCTCTCTCTTGTGTGATTCTTCTCATTGTCACTATCATTTGCATTTGTGGTTACTCCTTAGCGATTCTTGCAAGTTAGGGAAATTTTTATCCGCTGCATTGTGTCACCACATTGGTGGTGCCTTATTGGTGGTACCGTACTACCTTCCCATCACCAAAGTGGTGGCCTATTTCCCAACAGGGTGGTATCAGAGCTCTCTGGTTTGAAGGGTGTTCTGCTTGCTAGAATAATGGAGGTTAATACAAATAGAATGGTGAGTCTGAATGATACTAATTTTCACTTGTGGAAAGGGAAGATGAAAGATTTATTATTTGTGAAGAAAATGCATATTCCTGTTTTTGCTGCTTAGAAGCCAGAATTCATGTCCGATGAAGAATGAGACTTTGAGCATCAACAGGTATGTGGATTTATCCGACTTTTTGTGGATGATAATGTTTATAATCACATTGCAAGTGAGATAGATGCCAAGACTTTGTGGGAGAAGATTGAATCATTATATGCCGCAAAGTGTGGGAACAACAAATTGTTTTTGTTGAATTCTATTGTGAGTTTGAAGTTCAAGGAAGGCACTTCACTATTAGATCACTTGAATGAATTTCAAGGGATTATTGATCAGATGTCAAGAATGAGCATCAAGCTTGAAGATGAGATTTTGGGATTACTACTCTTGAATTCTTTACCCGAGTCTTGGGAGACTTTTAAGGTCTCTATCACAAATTCAACCCCTAATGGTGTTGTCTCTTTGCAAATGGTAAAGGGAAGCGTCCTTAACGAGGAGATGAAAAGGAAGGCACAAGGTTCTTCATCTCAATCCGAGGAGGTACTTGTCACTGAAAATAGGGGGAGAAGTCAGAAAAAGGAAAGAGAAAAGAGTAGAAGTAAATCCAAGTCTAGATACAAGAATGTGGAGTGTCACTACTGTCACAAAACATGGCATATACAGAAGGAATGTTTCCTGTGGAAAAAGGAGAACAAAGGCAAAAATGGTAAGTCAAAAGAGAAGGATGATGATGATGATGATGATGATCGTGTCACCCTACTACAAGTGATGATCTTGTCATTCTTCGAGACTTTGAATCAGTTAATTTTGTATCCGATGAGAGCATGTGGATTATTGATAGTGGTACTACATTGCATGTTACACCAAGGAAGGAGTTCTTTACATCTTACACTGTAGATGATTTTGGAGTGTTGAAGATGGGTAATGATGGTGTGACCAAGGTGATCGGTGTTGGTGATGTTTGCTTGCAAACCAACACAGGAATGCAGTTGTGGCTTAGAGGAGTAAAACATGCTCCAAATGTTCGCTTTAACTTAATATCTGTGCATATGCTTGATGATGGTGGTTATGATAATCACTTTGGTCATGGAAAATGGAAACTCACCAAAGGTAACTTGGTTGTGGCCAGAGGGGAGAAGATTTCTAAACTGTATTGGACAAAAGCTTTGGTTGCTAAAGACAGTGTGAATGCCATGGATATGAAGGCATCTTTGTGGCACCGAAGGCTTAGTCATATCAGTGAAAAAGGGTTGACTTGTTTAGCCAAAAAGGACATGCTTCCAAGATTGAAGAATGCAGAGTTGGAGAAGTGTTCTCATTGCATGGCTGGTAAGCAAACCAGAGTATCCTTTAAGAAGCATCCTCCCTCAAGGAAGTCAGAGTTGCTAGAATTGGTGCATTCTGATGTTTGTGGCCCATTGAAGGTAAAGTCATTTAGTGGTACACTTTATTTTGTTACCTTTATTGATGATTGTTCTAGGAAGCTCTGGGTTTATGTTTTGAAGACAAAGGACCAAGTGTTGGAGAAGTTCAAACAATTCCAGGCTTTGGTTGAGAGACAATCAGACAAGAAGGTGAAATGTATTCGCTTTGACAATGGTGGTGAGTATTGTGGACCATTTGATGTATATTGCAGGCAGCAGGGTATCAGACATGAAAAGACTCATCCTAAAACTCCTCAGTTGAATGGCTTAGCAGAAAGGATGAACAGGACATTGATTGAAAGGGTTAGGTGCATGCTTTCTGAAACAAGGTTACCTAAGCATTTCTGGGGTGAGGCACTTTACACAACAGTACAGTTGCCTTGAATACTAAGGTGCCAGACAAGATTTGGTTTGGCAAAGATGTCAAGTATGATCATTTGCGAGTCTTCGGTTGTAAGGCCTTTGTGCATGTTCCAAAGGATGAAAGATCCAAGTTGGATATGAAGACTAGGTAGTGTATCTTCATTGGGTATGGCCATGATGAGTATGGTTACAGGATGTATGATCCTGTCGAGAAGAAACTTGTCAGAAGTCGTGATGTGCAATTCATGGAAGATCAAACCATTGAAGACATTGTTCAGAATGGTGAGCAACATAATGTTGGTGATCAGCAGCTTGGAGATGGCTTTGATGTTCCTCTTGATGATGATGCTGAAGAGGAGCAAGAGATGTCATAAGATGAGAATTTGGGTGATGCTCCTGAATTGCCTCCAGTTCAACTTAGGAGGTCTAATAGGCAGAGACAATCATCTACAAGGCATACTTCTAATGAGTATGTGACCTTGATAGATGAAAAAGAATCTGAATGTTATCAAGAGGCCATGGAGAGTGAAGAAAAGCAAAGTGGATGGATGCAATGCAAGATGAAATAAAGTCTTTGCATGATAATCACACTTATATTTGGTGAAGTTGCCTAATGGCAAGAAGGTCTTGGAAAATAGGTGGATTTACAGGATAAAGCAAGAGAGTAACTCTTCATGTCCAAGGTATAAAGCCAAACTAGTAGTGAAAGGCTTTAGACAGAGAAAAGGTGTTGACTTCAATGAGATTTTCTCTCCTATGGTGAAGATGTCATCCATCAGAATTGTGCTGAGTTTAGCTGCTACCTTTGATCTGGAGGTTGAGTAGATGGATGTAAAAACAACTTTCCTTCATGGTAATTTGGAGAAAGAGATATACATGAAGCAACCTGATGGTTTTCAAATTAGTGGAAAGGAAGACTATGTGTGCAGGCTCAAAAAGAGCTTGTATGGTCTGAAGCAAGCTCCAAGACAGTGGTACAAGAAATTTGAGTCTGTTATGTGTGAGCAAGGCTACAAGAAGACTACTTCTGATCATTGTGTATTTGTTAGAAAATTTTCTGATGATGACTTCGTTATCTTGCTGTTGTATGTTGATGACATGCTTATTGTTGGGAAAAGTATTTCTAGAATTGACAGGTTGAAGAAGCAATTGAGCGAGTCATTTGCTATGAAAGACATGGGAGCTGCTAAACAGATTCTTGGTATAAGAATCTTTCGTGATAGACAAGCAAAGAAACTTTGGTTGTCATAGGAACACTATGTTAAAAGGGTTTTGCAAAGATTCCATATGGAAAATGCTAAAGCAATGAGCACTCCTCTTGCTGCTCATTTTAAACTGAGTTCTGAACATAGTCCTTCAAATGAAGCTAAGAAGATTAATATGAGCAGAGTTCCTTATGCATCTGTAGTGGGTAGTTTGATGTATGCAATGGTGTGTACAAGACCAGATATTGCACATGCTGTTGGTACTATCAGTAGATTTTTGTCTAATCCAGGTAAAGAGCATTGGAATGCTGTGAAATGGATCTTGAGGTATCTTCGTGGTACTAGTGATTTGAGGCTTTGTTTTGGAGGTGATAAGCCTACTTTGGTGGGTTACTTAGACTCAGATATGGCTGGAGACATTGATTCAAGAAAGTCCACTTCGGGCTATTTGATTAAGTTTGCAGGGGGAGCTGTGGCTTGGCAATCTAAATTGCAAAAGTGTGTTGCTTTGTCCACTATTGAGGCAGAGTTTATTGGCATTACAGAAGGATGCAAGGAATTGCTTTGGGTGAAGAAATTCTTGCAGGAGCTTGGTTTTGTTCAGGACAAGTACTTGTTATTCTGTGATAGTCAGAGTGCAATTCATCTTGGTAAGAATTCAACTTTTCATTCTAGGTCCAAGCATATTGATGTGAGGTATCATTGGATACGTGATGCTTTGGATGCTAAGCTGTTGGAGTTGGCTAAAGTTCATACTGATGATAACGGTGCTGACATGATGACCAAAGTAGTTCCAAGAGGGAAGTTTGAAGCTTGTTGTGAGATCGCCAGACTGGCGATTACCTCCACATAGTTGTGAGGGGGGAGATATGTTGGATTATTTTTGGGCTCCCAACTATGTGGACAAAAACCCAATACTCTCAACCCCGCTAGGTCTCTCTTTATAAGAGGAGAAGGGGTCAGGTTTGCACGTAGAGATTCAGAGAGAGTAGATTTTTCAGATAGAGAGAGTGTATTTCTCATAGAGAGAAAAAGTGAATTCTTTCACAGAGTGAGTGAGAGATATAGAAAATAACTCTTGTACTCTTAATTAATCATAGTGGATTAAGTTCTTTGGTCTGGACGACCCGTGGTTTTTACTCCTCACATTGAGAGAGTTTTTCCACGTTAAAATATTGGTCTCTCTCTTGTGTGATTCTTCTCATTGTCACTATCATTTGCATTTGTGGTTACTCCTTAGCGATTCTTGCAAGTTAGGAGAATTTTTATCCGCTGCATTGTGTCACCACATTGGTGGTGCCTTATTGGTGGTACCGTACTACCTTCCCATCATCAAAGTGGTGGCCTTTTCCCCAACAATCACTTCTGGTTCCAATTAATGCATGCGATTCCACACCAACCTATGTCATAAGACGATCGCCTAACATTCGTCTGTGCCTACTGAGAGCTTACACGATCGCGGCCTCGAGTTAGCAGGGATTACGCCCGTGGTTGATGTAGGTTTTCTATCGATTATAATGTTACTTATATTGGTTGCGATCGGCTCCTAACCTAGCATAATCTATTCCTACCATGCATGATTGTGACACAAGCAAAGACATAAAAACTAACAGGAATCACAAATAGAAAAAGTAAGGAAATGCAAACCCATTTCATTGAATAACCATTGGAGCGATACATGAAGTGAAGTGTGGATACATGGAAAGGTGAACTCAGCCCCCTATAACGATCCTTGTGGCAAAGCTGCAGTATTCCACTAGAGATGACCAGGTACAGAGGGGTTAGTCTACCAGAGCATGACATGAAGATAGACAAATCTGCCCCTCCTGGTCAGTCCTCTATAGAACCCGGCCGCTATCCAGACCCTGGTCCTGCGTCCACTCGATCGACTAGATGACATTTGAGGCACCGTGGATATACTAAGGAATGGAGTGAGAATGTAGGTGTGAACGACGGAGTATAAATGCGTGTGTGTACGTGACTTGGCTAGCTAACCATGAACGAGCTACACCTCCCTATTTATACACGTTTAGACAAACTAACTCTCTAACTGAATTAACAGAAATAATTGTCTTAACTAACTGACATAACAAAAATAACAGACATAACCACTATCTAACTAATTCCTAAATGACAACGTGCTTGAAATCGCTAGAACAGAGTCGGTCTTGATGTCGGGAGGGATCTGGATGGATGGGACGACTTCGGTGTCTAGAGTCGGCTATAGGAGTTGAAGTCGGCACGTTGACTTGACTATTGGAGACGGAGTTGGCATGCAGACACACTTGTCTGGCCGAGACGACTTCGATCTAAGCTGTGTTGACTTCATCTGGACTCTAGTTTTGACCTACAAAATAACTTTATTCTTTTTGTTAGCTAAAATCCTCAAATTAGCATAGATTTATATTTTCCCTGTTTTTACTTTGGAATTTGAATCTTAGTTGATACGTGATTTTTAATTACAAAATAGAGTTTACTATGCCCATCTTAAGATCTTATTGGGTGTCTAAAATATGAATTATCAAACCACCAATTGGACTACATGCGGACATACAGCTTGACTCCAATTGGACTACATGCGGACATACAGCTTGACTCAAGAATCACTAACTTGCACATATAATACTAAAGCTTCTTTCATAGGCAGTTACTTGTTTTTCCTCTCCAACTCATCATGCCATTGTTTTGAATTTTCATTGATTGGGGATTTAGGGTGTGAATGTACTCCACTTTGAACCATTGCAGTTCACATTGGTTAAAGTCCAAAACAACAATCAAATTAAAGAACACCTAATTTGAACGTGGGTCAACCTCCTTAAGATTGCTTTCATTATCGTATATAAAACCTTATATCAATTGTACATTGGTATAGATACCGAACACAGAGTGTGATAAATTTTTATATTGAATATTAAACTGATATAAAAATTAAAATTTACATTGGTTATAAATATAATCAATAATCAATGTAGAAAGTATTATATTATACATTAGTTTAGTTCATAAATAATGTATAAAATAATCATTTTAATCATTTTTGTTGTACTTTCTATATTAGTGATTAGTACCAATGTAGAAAGTGGTTTTCTACATCAATTTTAGAGAGTGTGAGACAAATCGAACCAGTAAGAGAGAAAGAAAAATTGAAGTTGTAAGAAAGAGAAAGACAAATCGAAGCAACAAGAGAGAAAGAGGAGAAAACACTTACTAGCTTGTTACAACAGGGATAGTAGCACCAATAAGAGTAGTGAGGAGAGTGGCGAGAAAATCTTTGGTCAAGCCTCAAGCAAAGTATTTTTTACTAGAGCATCTTTGGTCAAGTCTCGATTAAAGCATCTTCAACTAAAACATTTTTGGCTAGGTCCCGATCAAATCATCTTTGGTTAAAGCATCTTTGTCCAAGCCTTGACTAGAGCATCTTTAGCTGGAACATCTTTGACTAGGTCTCGATCGGAGCATCTTCAACTAAAACATCTTTGATTGAGCTTTAGCAAAAAAAAATTTAATTTAGGTCTCAACCAAGCATCTTCAACCAAACCTTGGCCAAAGGATCTTTAGTTGGACCTTGGTCAAAAAATCTTTAAGCAAACCTCAACTAAAGCATTTCCGACAGAGACTTGAGCTAGAAAATCTTTAGTCAAGCTTTAACCAAAAAAATTCAACCTCATTCAACATTGTTTTTTTTAATGATTTACTTTTTGTATTTAATATAATGTAATGTATTTTAAAAATTAGTAGATGAATCATTCACAATCTATAAAATTAAATGGAAGATTAGATCCAATTCATTTGTTTTTGTAATGGACGAATCAAATAGATTTCTTGGTGGATGAATTGGATGAATGATGGATAAATAAATTATTTTTCCACTTAAAATAATTATCTATTTAGTTATCATCTATTTGACCCATCCACTTAAAATCTAATCCATTTCATTCCATTGTTAAAATAAAAAAGACTTAGATCAAATTGGATGGATAACAATTCATCCTCTTTTATTTTCAAATCTAATAGATAATCTAATCAAATACTTAATTGATTAAAATTAATCCATCGCAATATTTTTAAAACTCCTTTCCTTTAGATTGATAGATCATATAATTAAATGGATAGATAATAATCCATCCTCTTTTATTTTCAAGTCTAATTTATCATCTAATTAATATTTAATGGATCAAAATCAATCCATCACAATTTTTTAATACTCTTTCCTCTCTTTTCCTGTTTCATCTCTCTCACTCTTTTTTTTTTTTTTCTCTTCTCTTCATAGTTATTTCATAAGATTTGGTGAAGCTAATTAAATATAATTATAAAAAATAAAGTTACAACAATTAAAAGTTAATATCTATAATGATTTAACTTAATAAATTTATATACACCCAATGTGGGAATATGATATTTTCACATTAAACTCATATTTGACTATTATATATATCATTAACACTATAGCATATAAGCATCTAATATACATTATTATTAATATGAGAATCTTACTAAGTTTTAAAGTGTCTTTTGTAAATATCTATCATTTTTCATAATGTCTTAGTTACTTTAGAACATTAATTAATATTAAGAGAATTTAAATTCCGATCCATTAGAGTATATCACTTAATACTCAAAAACTCAATCCATTTAAAACCCTCAATAATCTATCTCAAATACATATTTTTTTTATATGCTTGCAAAGCAAAATATTATTACCTATTAAATAAGTCTAAGTAATTATTCTAAAACGTATAAGTATAATAGTAACTATCTTTTCTAAACTGTCACACAAAATATATATATATATATATATATATATATATAAAAAAGATCTTTGGGTTTTTTAATTAAGCTAAATATACGTTGTATTTTTAATTAACATTTCTTATTTTATTGATTTTTCTTAATTAATTTTAGTTAACATTGTTATTTTACTAATTTTTATAAAAAACACATTTAATTAAAATACATGTAATGTAATGAGTCAGAGGATGAGTATATAAATAAATAAATACAGACACTAAAATTATTACAGTATGAGCATGAGTCTAATGTCTAAATAAATGTCTTTTTTGGGCCATTCTCGTTCCTACAGTATCGCTTGTGTTATATCATGTCTTAAATATTTCATTATTTATATCTGGTAATAAAATGGGCTTTCATAGGGACCTAAATTGGGAAAAAGCTATTGTGAGATCAAATTAAAAATGGAAAATAAGTTAAAGAAAAAAACAACTTTTTGCCATTACCATATTAAGTGGAATTGTTAAAATTTAGTATAAAAATCAAGAACACATGGGAATATATTAGTAGCAAGACAGACGTTAACTTAAAACTCATCGATAAATGATTAATTAGGGAACATTTTTGTAGCATGTCAGAATCAGATCCAGCATTACATTTTGGATTTAGTGCTAAATACTGTTGTGTCGAAGACTTTGAGAAAAAATCGTGTTCTTGGTATAGATAGGTTGGACTGCAATATGGTGCCAATGGCATTAATTAGCTTCTTCTTCACTTCTGAATTTATGCCACCCATTGAAACTATCTCAGCATATGCAGCTGGTTCGTTGTTACCCTCAAAAGATATTGGCACTGATCCCTTCAATATGACCATCACAAGCTGCACATATAGTCATAACACAGGGTTGAAGTATGAAGCCATTTAACATTCTGTTTCAACGTCTTTAGGAGTATTTTAAAAAAAAATAATGAATTAAATTTATTTTGTATAATTTTTATAAAAATTATCTAAAATCTAAAGTAAATAAATTAATTTTATCTATAAAAAATTGAATTCGTCTAATTTTTTTTTATCCTATAAGTATTTATCTTCTCTTATACATTTTTACGAAGAAATTTATCTAAAAAAATCTTTTTATATTAGTACTAAGTACTAACTCTACCATGAAAGATAAAGGAGATCCAAATTAAATTTTGGGCCATAAAACATTGTTCACCCTGAAAGACAACCGTATCCAAACTAAATTTTGGGCCTTATTAACTTCCCTATGTTGGTTGTGTTGAGGTTGAAGAGATTTCACTAGCAACAATAAATAGTCGAAAGACCTTACTTTGTTTCTAAGAGTTAATTTAGTTAGTTGAGTTACAGGACATGAGTTGTGAATGCGTGAGTTCAATTACTCGCGATGTACTACGGATCCTTTCCTTATGTTTTCCCACTTTAATTTTTCAAACATCAAAACAGTCCATTAGATGTATTTGGATAAATAAGCATAACCAGAAGAGATTCCCTTGCTCTAAAAATAATTTTAAAAAATATTTTCATATCTTTCCCCTTATTTTTTTTACTTTTACCTCCAACTAATTATTGACGATCTTCCACCTTATCCGTTAATATAAGTGGAGTTTCTGTTATTCTTTTCCTCAAATATCCAATCCATCTATGTGATGTGAATGAATGGTCAGATCTCACCTTAATATTTCAAACAAATATTAGTGAGGTTCACGTGGACAGGCATTTAGATAATAGATTGTGACGTGTCTTGAGGATCGATTCACAATAAAGATGAGGTGCTTGTACTGCTCCTGATCAGTGCAATCCGTAGACAAATGCACTACTTCCACTACCCTCCGTTTCTCTTTCCCACGTGATAACATAGGAAGGGAGAACCTTGAAAGATCCATGGCACCCAACCATCTATTATCTTACATTTTTACATCTTTTTAATACTGTTTATTATTAATTAAAATTCATTAAAAATTATAAATTTTAGTAAAACTTATTTTTATTTAACGGGTCTTTCTCTTATAATTTATTTGTAAATCCTATTAAAATTTATAATTCTAATAAATTTTAACAAATATTAGAAAGAGAATATCAAAGAGTAGAGATGGCAAATGCCAAACTTAATGTATCAAGGAGATAAAACAACCAAGCTTAGTCTCATCCACTTTTTATGAGGGTTATTATTTTGCTTGTTGGGCCAATCAATTTCCACTTGATTTTTTTTTTAAATACCTAAAGCTTTAAAGGAAAAAATTAAAGAGTCATTTTTTTAGCTAACTTTCTTAGTATCGGCCTACTTTGACAGTCAGGTCATATTAGTTTTGTTTTATTTGGATCGGATCATTTTATCATCTCTGTCGGAGAGATTATAACTAGCATTTTTTTAAAACTGTTTTCATTTAAATCATATATTGTTATAATATAAATTTATTTTTATAATAGCTTCTAAAATTTATACTAAACATAATTTTTGAATGATTAATAGTGTAAAATATTTTACACTCACAAAATTTATGCTTATTAAAATCATATTTTTTTATTCTGAAAAATAACACAAATTTTCTTAATTCTTATAAAAATTTATTCAATTTTAATTCTTATATTCAATATAATGGTGTGTAGTTTTTCAGTACACTATTTTAGTTTTCAACAAGAGACTGAAATTATATTATTTTATTAAATATAAAAGCTAAAGTAAAAATAATGATATTTTCATATATAAATAACATTTAACTCGTCATTTAATTACTTAAACATCAATCATTATACTTTTCTTATCTAAATCCTGACAACATTTGCATTATTTTATGCTAGTGATCTGGTTTCATATAAGTTCAACACTATCAAACAGCCTTGCACTCTGCCCGTGCCCTACAGTTGGGCAAAGTCCCAACTTGCCCGTCTTTTTCTACCAACTTGTTTAATTGTCCATTTGGATTAGTTTATTTCATTTTCTAAATACTTTATATATTCGTAATATTTCGATGTTTGACTGACCTTATTCAACTTCAGTGCTCTTTTAATGACAAATAAGATAGTGAAATTAAATTAATTATTGGTTAAACTATTCGATTAGTCTATATAGTTTCCCAATTTTACATTTTAGTATTCACACAAAAAAAAAATTCTATTTTAGTCCTTACATATTAAATTAGTTAAGTTAATTTTACATTATAGTCTTCACACAAAAAAAATTCTACTTCAGTTCTTACATATGTAAATTAATTAAGTTTTAGTTTCTATCACTATTATCATATAAGACAATTTGAGAGTATAAAACTAGTACACAAACTTTCTTAAAATAATAATAAACTGCTTAAAATAAAAGACTATGTAAATACTAAGACTTAAAATAAGAATTATTATAAAATGAATAATTTAACTTTAATTATTTTATACCAAATTGCATGAAACTTAGTAATAGTAACTATCAATAATTACTGTCTGAAATAGCCTTTAAGCTCTGATTAGACTAAACAACAGAAAGGGTGAATGGAAAAGGGGCAGTTTCCCATTTGCAGAACAATGAAAAGTGCATACTTCTGGACATTTCATAGTTAACAAAAATCTGTTAAGCTTAAAGCTGTGCCCAATTTTACATGCAATTCAGTCAGATTCCTTTTGCTATAGATTGAGTTGATTGGAGTAATCTAGCAGGGTAAAGCTAAACAGTTGGACCGTTAACTGAGTTGCAACGAAAGATCAAACAAAGAATAACAATCACTTCTATTAAAAAGCACCTTAATAACCAAACAGACAATCAACAAAAGCCATATATAATTAATAATATTTGTGTCAACCCTAAAAGAATTTTCACACAGCTTGAGAATTGAGACAAATTAATTGGAAAACAGTGATTAGAGAGATTAGTGTATCATACCTTCTCTGGTTTGCCGATGATTCTGGCGACCTCAGTGGTGGCTTGAGAAAAGATGAGATCGATGTTAACTCCATCTAAGTTCATATTGGTGGAGATGTAAAGGCAAGGCATCTTCTCTTCCCCCTTTTCCCTGTGACTCTAACCCTTTCTTATTGGGAACCCAATGGGTTGGTTTATTGCAATCCCATCTTCTATGTGTATATATATATATGTATGATTGAGTCGAAAAGCTGACTTTCACTGTGTCCACCAATTTGCAATGGATTGCTTGGCTTGGACAGCGACATTCATCATACCCTTTCTTTTTTATTTTCATAAAAAACAAAAATAATTGTTTTGTTGACTTGGTCCATAGCTGGGCTAACATGGCTCAATTCTCGCAAATAACGAATGATTCACGTTAGTTTTAAATAGAATTGCTATGAATGTACCTTCTTAGCCAACCAAGATCAATACCTACATCTCGGCCTTGGACCACTAATTGGACTACACCCGAACATGCACCTTGACTCAGGAATCACTAACTCGCGCATATAAGTACTAAAGCTTCTCTCAGCACGTACTTGTTTTTCCTCTCCAACTCATCATGCCATTGCTTTGAATTTTCATTGATTTGGGATTTAGGGTGTGAATGTACTCCACTTCCCACCATTGCACTTCACCTTGGTTTGAGCCCAAAACCACAATCAAATTAAGGAACACCTAATTTCAACCTCCTTAATATTGCTTTCCATACCGTATATAAAATCTTTTATATTGACTAAAAATGACTTTTTACATCAATTGAATATCAACATAGATACCAAACACATAGAATGGGATAAGTTTTTATATCGAATATTAAACTGATATAAAAAATAAATTTTACATTGATTATAAATATAATCAAGGTAGAAAGTATCATATTATATATTAGTTTTGTTCATAATCGATGTATAAAGTAATCATTTTAACCATTTTTGTTGTATTTTCTATACCAGTGATTAATACCAATGTAGAAAGTGATTTTCTACATCAATTTTAGAGTGCGAGACAAATCGAAGCAGCAAGAGAGAGAAAGAAAAATTGAAGTTGTAAGAAAGAGAAAGAGATACCGAAGCAACAAGAGAGAAATGGCAGCACTAGTAAGAGTAGTGACAAGAGTGGTGAGAAAAATCTTTGGTTAAGTCTCAAGCAAAGTATTTTTTACTAGAGCAACTTTTACTAGAGCATCTTTGGTCATGTTTCGGTTAAAGCATCTTCAACTAAAACATTTTTTTGCCAGGTTCCACCCCTAATTCAAATAGACAAAAACAGTCAACATTCAAGGAAAAGACACATGCCCACATTCAAGGAAAAGACACATGCCCACTTTTAGGGGTGAAAAAATTATCTATTTAGCCATCATCTATTTGACCCATCCACGTAAAATCTAATCCGTTTCATTCAATTGTTAAAATAAAAAAGACTTGGATCAAATTGGATGGATGATATAATTAAATTGATGGATAACAATTCATCCTCTTTTATTTTCAAACTAATAGGTGATCTAATCAAATACTTAATAGATTAAAATTAATCCATCACAATATTTTTAATACTTCTTCCTTTTGGATTGGATGGATCATATAATTAAATGGATAACAATCTATCCTCTTTTATTTACAAATCTAATGTTTCATCTAATTAATATTTAATGGATCAAAATCAATGTATCACAATTTTTTAATACTCTTTCCTCTCTTTTTCCGTTTCATCCCTCTCACTTTCTTCTTTTTTTTCCCCTCTTATCTTCATAGCTATTTCATAAGATTTGGTGAAGCTAATTAATTATAATTATAGAAAATAAAGGTACAACAGTTAAAAGTTGATATCTATAATGATTTAACCTAATATTTTCAAAAAAAAAATTACAAAGAGTTTTTTTATATCTATGTGATAGGTATAAAGTATTCACTGTCAAAAACAATGATTAATTTTTGTCAAAGACCATGAGCCCACCAAATGATGTATAAAAGTTTATTACTTTACTTAGATTTCAAAATTGTGTTAGTTTCATATGTTCAAGTGAGATTTTTTTTAGTTCTTAGATATTCACATTTATTTATTTAGGCAACTATACAAATTCATATTATGGTCCATTCCTTTTGATGCATTAGTGTATGACAACGACCAATTTGTAGCTTTCTTAACCATTTTCTAATGTCACAATATGATCTTATGAACAATAATTATATAAACTAATTTATGATTAGTGCACTGTCCATTGAGTAAAATATGCAACTCATAATAGTTAATTCAAATTAATAGAGAGTGAGAAAGGAAATAGAGAGGAGAGAGAGGAAAAATGAATTTTATTAAATGGATCATGGATAGATTGGAAATTTTAAGATATGGCTCAATTGTATTTTTTGTTCCTCAAGTATTTCAATTATGTGATTTTGGTCCATCAAGTTCTAATTGTGCCAATTGGGTTCCTTGAGTATTGCAATTGAGCAATTTTGGTCTCTAAAAAAGTTCTAATTGTGCAAATTAGATTCCAAAGTATTGTAATTGTGCAATTTTGGTTAATCTACTTGTCTATAATTAAATATTTTACGAATTTTGTTGATGTGATACTAATGGCTAGTATGACAGATGATGTGGTATTAACAATTGACATGATAGATGACACAAATGCAATATTAAATGATGATAGATGACATGATAGATGATGAAGACCAACAAAGTTTGTTAAATATTTAATGAAAGGTTGACAATGATATGGTTCGGATTCCAAAGCTTAGGCTCGTGATCGCATTGAATTGGAATCACACTCGTGGATTGTCTTAGCTCAACCTAGATCTTCCACTTAACACAAATGCTATTGCTATGCAAAAATTAGAGATAAATTTTTAGTGATTTTTCGAGTAATAATCGCAAAATTGGAACCCAAGGTAAAGAGAATTGAAAGTAGAGAATGAATAGATTTAGAAATGGCTTGCCACTTATTTAAGAGAAATCAGATAAGAGGAATCGAGATTCACCACAAGCTTCATAAAGAACTTGATAAAAATTAAGTGCTCTAATCTAAGAAGTCGAGAGAACTCTCTCAAATGTTTGCTTAAGTGAGTTTCATTAAAATAAACCAAAGTTGATACAATGTGCCTAAAATAAGCTATTTATACATGCACGAGGCGCAAAAACATTTGAATTAGCCTAACTGGACCTTGGGCCACGACTTGTAAAGGAACTCTCACAAACCTTCCAACAAAGACTCACCTAGTGGGTCGGCGTCCATAGGCGAGAGGCTCTAGTGGACACATCCAATTAACTCTAGGCTTCGTCCATGGTCTAGAGTTCTCCTGAGGAGTCATTGTCCAAAGGAAAATGGCTCAAGAGGTCCATCCCTTGAAGAATGCCTTCCATCGTTCAAATGAAGTCATTATTCATATAATGCTTCCATAGACGCTGAGTGCATCCAAAGGTGCTGAGTGATAATTCCTATTTTAGCCCCTAATAAGGTCTTTAGATGGGTACAATAAACTCTAAATTGTAGTTAAGAATCACATATTAACAAAAAGAGAAGTCTTATTTTGTAGGTAAAATTGGAGTCCTAAGTCGTCCCAACCGAGACCGAATGCGTCTTGGCCAATCGAAGGCATCTCGGCTAACTGAAGCCGAGACCGAAGGCATCCCAGCATTGAAGACATCCCGGCCAAGACGAGTTCCTCTCTTGGCCGACTCCATCTCCAGTAGCCGACTCTGGTTCCTCATGCTGACTTGATCGACAATGTCGACCCTGCATGGCTAGTTCTATATAGTTGACTCTGCATGAAGGCTTCGTATGCTAACTCTAGACTACTGACTCCAACCAAACCAGAAGCATCCCGATTGGACCAAGCCGACTCCACAAGGCCAACTCTATCACCAGCAGTCGCATGTAGAGTCAGCACTGTCATCCAAGGATTAGAAGAGGGCCGAGTCCGACTCCATCTCCCGCAATCAGAGAGGAGTTGAGTCCGACTCTAGAAACCAGGATGAAGCGGAAACCAACTCTAACATCAAGGAGGAAGCTGAGGCCAAGTCTAACAACTTGGAGGGAGTCGATTTCGACTCGAGCAAACAAGAAGAAATCGAGTCCGCTTCTTGAAGCCAAAACCACGAATAGGCTGAGATCGAGTCTGTTTCGGATTGCTGAGTCTGCCACCAATCACAAGCTGAGTCCGGTCTTGGTAAACAAGGCCACAACTAGACAAAAGTCGAGGCTATGCCCGGTAACCAACTCTACACGTGGACCACCAGGACAACACTAGGGTAGCCGATTCTCCACGCGGACAGCCGAACCTAATCCCGACAGTCGAGTCAAGAAGAAGATAGTAAATCTTCTTCATTTCCCTCACCAGCAGAAAAATCAATACCAGTGCCATCCATGGTGCAGCCGTTATAGGCCTCAGCACAATTGCATTTTGAATTGTCTGAAAACTTTGAATTTGTTGGATATTCTGATTTTATGATTTCTATTAACTATGAATATATTCCTTGTGTAAAAATCAACAATGCTACTAACAGGAGTACAAGGATTTTAGACAATGCAGGTACTATAAAGGTTGTAGTAGTACAAGTCCATTTGGCGTCCAGGGTGCCGCCAATACAAGTTCTAGTAAGTATAGCCAACTAGCTCCTGGTAGAAGAGCTATTACCAGACCTGAAGAAGCCGAGAAGCTTCCATGGCCACTTGGTCCAGCAACTACCAATTATATTTTTTTTCCTTGTCCATCTGTACTGTTTTTTTCTTCATTTATTTTTACTGTTTTTGTTGTCCATACGTTGCTGTTGGCCAAGTCTGTGCCAACTCTGGCTCAATTTCTGCTGAGTTTGGGCCAACTCCAACTCTATTGGGTTTTGTTTTTTTTATGTTCATTTTTTTGTGATGATTTTCTGTTTTGTTTTGTTTTCTCTAGTTGTTTTTTTGTGTTTCTATTTTTTTATTGTTGAGAAAAACTATTTTGCAGAGTTTAAATGAATTTCTTTAGGATGAATAAAACATGAAGAAGTAGTGCATAATCCCAGATTAAGAGGTTTCACAACTTGACATGGAACAAAATTTTTGCATCCTTAGTAAATAAGTGACTAAAAAATTAAAGTTGAAACCATTAGTGTGATAGAGCAAATTAGTCGTGTGAGAGTTTTTGGACCTTATATGAAATGCCTTTACATCTTGCCATTCTCTTCTTTCTTGTGTGATTTTTGCATCTATGTTGCTAGATTTCTCTGGGTTTTGCCTTGACTCTCTTTTATATTACTTGTTTCACATGCATTAATGACATGATCTTGGCCATTTTTTTTCACAAGCTACTAGCCAAATAAACCTACCTTGCAAATAAAAATCCCTTGTTTACCTTCTTTGGGCCTTTATAACCATTTTTCTTGTGGTAGCTCATTACAAGCCAAAAGTCGAAAAATCATGTTCCACTTCAACCGTGGGAGTCAAAGGAGCTTTTGAATTATTTTGGAAATAAGTTCCATATAAGTGTGGGGGTAGAACCTCGAGGTGTTGCGAATGGTACATTGAAAGATTGGCTGGTGCCACGTAATATGTGTATGTGGTGATAAAGGGCTGATGAAGAAGAAAGAAAAAGGGTAAAAAGGAAATAGAGGTTGAATCAAAGAAAAGAAAAGGTAGCAAAAGCAAAAAGGTAGCAAGAAAAACATGCAACACAAGGTCACAACAATACAAAATAAAAAGTGAGAAAAAAGAAAGAAAAAATAAAGGGAAGGACAACGAGTGTTGTGTAAAATAGTTTTGTGGGGTTAGTCTCCATACTTAGGGACTTATTCCCCATTGCTCATCTCTCCCCTTTGGTTATTCAAGCTCACTTCACCTCTTATATATCCTACCTTACCCTAGCCATGTTACAACCCTAATAAAGTCCTAGTGATCACTAATTGCATGTGTTTTTAAAGTCGTAAAAATTAGAGGCTAGTCAAAACTTGGTAGTTCTAGTTAACATAGGATGTTTGAGTGTAAACACCACCCCAAAACACTTGAGAGATTGAGAGCACATGCTGTGAGGAAGCTCTATCATTTTGTGGTTGCACTTTAAATTTTTTGTGTTTGCTTGTTCACTTGGGATGTTGAAGAAAGTAATTTCATAGATTGATTGAGTACCTTGATTCGGAGATGAATGTATAGTTATTCTATTTTGTTAACTTAAATGTTTCATTTAAAAATGCATCTTATTCTCATAATCATTTGTTTTCATTTTTTCCTTAAAAGATCTGTTCTGATTTTGCCCAGGAGTGCAAAAATGTAAGTGTGGGAGTCTGATAATTCCTATTTTAGCCCCTTAATAAGATCATTAGATGGGTATAATAAACTCTAAATTGTAGTTAAGAATCACGTATTAGTTAAGATTCAGTTTTCCAAGGTTAAAATGGGAAAATACAAATTCATGCTAATTTGATGATTTTAGCTAACAAAAAGAGTAGTCTTATTTTGCAAGTAAAACTGAAGTCCCGAGTTGTCCCAGCTAAGATCGAATGCATCTCGGCCAACTGAAGGCGTCTTGGCCAACTGAAGCCGAGACTGAAGGCATCCCGACACTAAAGACATCCCGACCAGATGAAGTCGTCCCGACCAAGACGAGTACCTCTCCTGGCCGACTTCGTCTCCAGTAGCCGATTCCACAAGGCTGACTCTATCACCAGCAGTCGCATGCTGACTTTTGTAGAGCTGACTTCGCAGGCCGACTCCATGTTCGCATATAAACCAGATGTCGATTCCTAATTGATACCGAGTCCAAATTGAATGTTGACTCTTGAGAGGCCAACTCCATCTACCGACTCCCATCCGTCCGGATCCGTCTTGGCAAGCAGAGACCGACTCCACTCCTGTAATTCCAACACGTGTCATTTAGGAAAACCATTAGTTAGTTTAGTCTGTTAATTCTGTTACGACAAGACTGTTATTTCTGTTATGTTAGACGGTTATGACTATTATTTCCGTTAGAAAGTTAGTTAGGCTATACATTATAAATAGGTAAGCCAGAAGCGAAGTACACAAATACACTCAGCCTTACACATACACATTCTTTGTTCTTGAGCCTAAGTTCACTTCCTTCCTCTTTGTTCTATGATGCTTCAAAGAGCATCCAATCGATCGAGTAGGTGTAGGACCAATGTTCGAGCAACAACTAGTTGTTAAGAGGGGACTGTCGGGGCGCGCTGACACACTACTTAGTGATTCGACCCCCCTGTACCTGGCCAACATAGGTGGAACACTACAACTACTACTGGCGATTATCGTGGGAAGTTGATCCACACTCTATCCGCAACATTACGCTTTTCTTTTGTATCACATTCTAGGTTAATCAATGAATGATCAAGATTTTGTTTTTGCTATGTTTTGATTTTTGTTAGCATAATCTTTTCTTACTTAATCACGATTATGCGTAGTAAGGGATAGAGTACATTAGTTTAGGGGCTGATCGAAACCACTCTAATAACAAAATAGATAATCTACATCAGCCAAGGGCGTAATCCCTACCAAACTCAAGGCTGCAATCGTGTAAGCCCTTAGTTAGCACTAGATGAATGTTCGGCGATCGTCGTAGGTAATTGGGTTGGTGAGAAATCATTGGTATAGTAAGAATCAGAGTTAAAATCAGCAAGTGATAAATTGGGATAAACGGTAGGATAAATATGTCGTAGTAATATTGATAGTCTTAGTAAACTTAGTAATCTTAGTAATTGTAGGTAATTGTTAATCTTTACTTTTCTTTACATGCTTTAGTTAATCTTTACGTTTCTTGTAAATTTACTTTCCCTATTAGCAACCCCCCATTTACGTTTTCTGTTGAGTCAGAATCCTACATAACCAGTTCAGCAACCTTATCAGCCTTATACACTAGAAAATACAAGAACCACATGTCCTTGAGAAGAATGACCTAGGTTGACCTTGTGCTACCTTAACATAGGAAAAATCTAGTATTTTGATAAGAGAAACGATGACTAAATCTCAACCTATCACTGAGCGCATCCAAGGGCGTTGTGTGCATCCAAAGGCTCAAACGAAGTCTTCCTACTTATTATAAGCTACGTATAAAAAACATACAAAACTCTTAAGCTATGCGGGGATATTCTCGATGCATAAACAAAGATGAGTCTGTTTTGGACACCCTTTGCCCTCTAAGAGGGCCCGTGTTCTTATGGACACTAGCTTCCAGTCTCTTCAATCTGCCTTTGGCTAAGGGTCCTTGAAGGGCTTTAGTTGCCTAATGCTCAATGTCTTTTCTATGCTCTTTATGCCTTCCCAATTCGTATCAAACAAAGAGACACAAATCACACAATTACAAGACTTGGGGGGGGGAGGGGCGAGTCTAATTTGCATGATTAGAACTTGAGAGATCAAAATTGCTTAATTATAATACTTAGGAGACTAAATTGACAAAATTAGAACTTGAGACATTAAGATCGTATAATTACAATACTTGAAGGACAAAAAGTACAATTAAGCCTAAAGATAACAATAATGTAGGAGAAAAGTGGGTGAGAGCATAAGCAAAGAATGAAGCAACCCTGATTTATACGGTGGTAAAAAAAAGTTCTTGAAAGAAGATGTGTATATGGAACTAGAGAAAGGGATATGAGAGAGAAAGTATAGTAAAGCAAACAGTCTTTTAAATGAATTTTGGGTTTGGGTTTGTGCATGCGTGCTTTTCATACAACAAGATGCATCCACCACTTTATTACATAAATAAATAAAATAATTAAGACCTAATTTAGAAATGAATATAGAAATTTGTATCAAATTTGAATAGTTCCAACATTGAAATATTAAAAAGAGTCATTAATAAATTAATATTTTGTACGATAATGTTGTATTTTTTGGGTAAAATCTTGAATATTCTTTACAAATATCATGCATAATTTATTTTTTTTCTTGATATTTGAATGCAATACAAGCCTACAAACAAAAAAAAAGGAAAAAAATACAACAAAAATCAAGATGTTTGGCAAAAAAAGATAAAATCACATAAGTTCAAAAATAGTCATGCAACTTTATTTTTATTTTATTTATCTTTATCTTTTATTTTATTTTTATCTCTTATTTTATTTTATCTTTATCTCTTACTTTATTTTATTCTTATCTCTTATTTTATTTTATCTTTACCTTTTATTTTATTTTATCTACATGCTATTTTCTTTTATTTGCATGCTATTTTATTTTATCTCATCGCCCGTGCAAGCCCCTAGAAATACCCACTTTGTACAATATAAAAAGCGGAAACATGGAGGATGTCGAGGTGACTTTTGTCACTCCTGACATATGCCATTCCACTCCATCCTTCCATACTCCACCACCTTCATTCTTCCAAGTGCTCCCCTCGTCCTCGGGGCTCCATGGAAGATACTTGAAGATAAGGAAGAAAGTGCGACATAAAACAAAATAGTAGAATCACAAGCTTCTATGGGTTCTAGGTTTCTTTTTATTTTTTTTAATTATGCTTGCCTATCTTTTCATCATGTGTATTAGTAACTTGGTTTATTTTTAAGGGTTATGGTATAGTTGTGGTTAAAACCCTTAATTACTCTTTTGAATGCAATTTTCTACTTTTCTTCACCATTTTAATTATCATGTTACTTGCTTTATAAACAAGTCTTTCTTGCTTGATAATTAACTAGTTAGAGACGATTGTACCTTAACTAGTTTGTGGAGTTAAAGATAGTTGAGTTTAGAGGAATTGCATGACCAACATTTTTCTTAGGCTTTTGATTCAACTAATAACAGTGGCTTCTATGAACCTCCAGCTTATTGAAGTATGCATTTCTAAATGACTAAATAGGATCCATCCTAAAGTAAAGGATATTAGGGTGCTAGACCAGGTTTCCTAACAACATTAAAAAGTATAATTAGTAACGCATGAAGGTAAGGTAAGATAATAATATAATTTGAGGTAAGAGAGAAGAGCATAACGAAACCAGAACCCTTAATTCCAAAAAGAACTAAAAACAATCTCTCTCTTTTTTTCTTATCATTTTCTTGTTTTTACTTTACTTCGTCTGTTTAAATCTTTTCTAATTTTGATTATCTAATCTATACAAATTTTTTTTCAGAAATTGACATACTAGTCCCTTGGGTATGATATCTAGACTAATGTCCTTATTACTACCATGATAGGATTCGCTTCCTTTAAGCATTAACTAGATTGCACCAAGTTTTTGGCGCCATTGTCGGGGACTGATTGGGATATCAAAATAAAAGAATTCTTAGTAGGATTAAACTTCCCTTTCCCCCTTTCACTATATGTTACTTGTGCATTTCTAACGTCTATTATGCTAAACTGATGTTAGAGGTCACAATTAGTCATATAAGCAAAAAAATTCTCAAAAATCTTTGATCATAAAACATATAATTATCACTATAAATAAGAATCAGAATATCAATCAGAATATCAATCATAATAATTAATATTGATATAATAAAAGTAAGTAAATCAATTAAGTAATTAAACTCTAAAAAAAAATATTTATAGTTTAAGACCATATCTATTTTTACAGTTAAAAATAAAATATTTAAATAATATCACAAATGACAAAGATATTTTTGTTGTTGTTGGAAAAAGTAGAAGTCCCATTTAAAAGGCACAGACATAATAATGGTGTAGCAGGAAATCGAGTGAACATAAACACATAATGAATTAACTAGGATATGTAAGGTGGTGAGCTTTTGGAAATAAAATGGCGTGTATGTGAGACTAGAGAAAAGGGTGTCTCACAAGTAAATTGGGACATATACGATTACAAATCAATTAAAAATAAAATGAATTTGAGAATGAAATTAAAGTTAGAAAACTTATAAAGATAATTGAGGTGCGAGATAGAGGTTGAACTACATGTGTTTCACTAGTACCGGAAAGTGGTTGTTGTTCAAGTCGAACTTTGTTGGGTGTTGTGAGATAGGAGCCAGTGGCGTTGTTGTCGTTTGTGAGAGTTGGGAGAAGAACATAAGGTTTGGAATAAAGCAAAATATGAGAGTGATTGACAAAAAGTAGGAGACATGGGAAAGAAAAAATGAATTACAAGTATGAGTGTGATGATTTTTGTTCCTAATATAACGCTTTAGCTTGTGGGTTACCATAAGCAACATTTATAATTGTTTCTAAAATATAATAATATGATTATTTTTATATTTGAATATGAAACGGTTTATAAATGTTATGTAAAAAAAAAAAATCAACCATTATTAGAGAATAATTTAAGATGCAGTCTATAAAATTATAAAATTTTCTGAAAAATGCAAATAATATATAAAATCGTTATATATTATAATTTAATATATTATTTTTCTATCATTAGGACAGATGTTGTAGGCGAAAAATGTTGTAGTGTGTACAACTGCATTCTTAAGACAAATATTAAAATTAAAATCCTAAATAATACAATTATATATTGCAAAGGATTTTCAATTATGAAATAATACCCGAAATATTTAGTTCCAAAAGAATGCTAGTAGAGATAGGTCAACATAAAAAAAAAAACTTTATGCTTATCTTTGTATACAATAATTGAATTGAAAAATTAAACTAGCTAGTAAGACCTGAGTTATAGACTTGCAGTTCAATTAGTTTAACCAAATGAATTTGTAATTGAATTATGATTAATTCAAATAACATTCAAATTAAATTAGTTCATTGTCTGAGCGATCTCACTTTTAAAACATCAAATTTGTAATTTTTTTAACTGATCGATTAACCAATCACACACAAACGCTCATTTCATAAAAAAAAAAAATCATAGCACTCTCCCTATCACATAGCACAACAATCAAGACATTATTAATGTCTTGCCTCTGATGGCACACAATAACATTGATCCCTTCACTGATTGAGTTGACTAGGATTTTCACGTGTATGGAAGATTATTGTAAGAGAAATGCTGAAAGTTTATTCTTTCATACACTCTTTTTTAACACCTAGAATAATGGATTGAAATTTGTTAATCAAAGTTTCACCATTGAACTCGTTAATCAAACTTTGAGACTTGATTCTTAGTTTGGATACGAAGATATCACTTTATTTTTAAATAGGTTAATCGATGGGAAATTATTAGAAAAATATATATTATTAGAAAAAGTAATACGAGAAAATGAGAGATTTAAGAAGAGAAATGAAAAGAAATAATATATTATAATTTTTTACATAATTTTAGTTATATATTTTTTTATATAAATTTCTAAAAATGAAATTCTGAGTGGTTGCTCCCTTCGAGACTATCACTGGTTTTGACTTATATTTTATTTTAAGACTAATGTATGATGATTTGTGATTAAAATTTCCAAACGAAACGTTTAAATGGGAAATCCCAGTAGATTATTTTACTAGATTTTTGAGTTTAAAATTATCACAAAATATATCTAAAAACATGACTCGTTAATATAAATTTTTTAAATTTAAAACTTTCATAAATTATATTTTAAAACTGTCAAAAAACATATTGTTAATTACGTTAGCAGATATTTTAATAACGTGAATATAAATTAATATTATATAATTTGAATTATTTTATTTAAAAAATAATTATTTTCTAAATTCTCATTCGTTAAATTTTTTGAATATTAAAAATAAATTCAGAAATAAATAAAATATTTTAAAATAAATTAGTTAAAACTTATTTATTTATACTTAAAATTAACGATTTGTTTTTCATATATTTGAAATCAGAAAAAAAATGCTTAGGCTGTAGTCTACCTGGTTTTATTCGGAAAGAGTCTCGGCGCCCCCACTTTGCCTGCTCTGCATATTACAGGAGATGCCTTAGGCTGTACTCTACCTCGTTTTATTGTTAATGATGGTTAGCTCGTTGTCTACTTTTCCTTATAGATCAAATAATAATAATTAAAAATCCCTTCTCTTTCTCCCATGATTTGTGTGTGGACGCAAATTTCAGATCTCTTTCAATTTTAACATAAATCTATGATATCTAAGTTTGTCTACCAGGACCCTGCATTTGATTCAAGGAGATATGTTCTTCCTTTCAACTATTGTCATTGGATGTGTGTCAAACTTGTTTATCATATTTGCTTGGAACATCGTGTCACATTAATCGAAAGGATTAAAAATGGGAATAAATTTAGTGCAATCATAAATATTAATGCCTGATTGCAAAGATAAATATGGTTTTAAGTCTGATTAATTCTAATACTCAAACAAGTAACGAGGTTGTGTATGTAAATATTTTTTAAGTCTAATTCATTTTAATGCTCATAACAATCTCTCTTGGATGTCTATTATATGAGAAGGTGTTTAGTTAAAATCTTACTAAAAATATTATATTTTTTAATATGTTATCATCTGTCTCATTAAAAATATTATGAAGAAAATTCAATGAGATAAAACTATGACAAAGGGAAAAAATTGTTAACATATTTATCTCTCCTCGTCATGTAGACAATCATCTTTAAGACAATAAAATCCAATTTTGTGTATCAATTCGATAGTGACTTTGTAAAGAGATCTTGCTAGATAACGAAGTTATTGAATATTTATCTTTTGAAGATCATGAGCGAAAATGAATTTTAGAAAAATATGCTTTATTTTATCTTCTTTAATGTATCTTTGTTTCGATTGAGCAATACATGCAACATTATTTTCATATATGATTGTTGAAGGCATCTTTCCTAAAGATAAATGACAAGTTTCTTACACGTTATATTATATATCTCAACCAAGTACATTCACGACTTGCTTCGTGTAATGACAAATAATCTCTAAGATAAATAAGTATGTGCTTGACTTAATTATATTATCTTTATGTATGTGAAAAATTAAATATTGCTAGTAAATTGACAACAAATAATATGTTAGTACATGTATCATTAGCAAGGTGTTAATGCTCTAATAGGACTAAGATATGGTATTTAAGGACCAAATAGTTATCTATCATTTTGTTGAAGACTAAAAGGATCTTTATTCATATATAGATACTTTATAACCATTATATTGCACAACAAATATGATTTATCCATTAGAACCTTTTAAGTACTTTTGATGTATAAGCTTCTTAGTGCGCCAAAATTCCATTGTTAAAATATTTAATCTATAAACCCAAGAATAACTTTGACCTTCCTAGTCCTTCATCTCACACTCTTTAAAAAATATATAGCTTTTGCAAGCTAGTTCCAAAAACCTAACTTATTTTACATCTTCAGGTGTATGGACTATAGGTCTAAAAATGCTAATTCATTTTTATATTTTTAGATGTACGATCTGCGAGTTCAAAAACTTATCTGGTTTTACATTTTTAGGTATATGGACTACATGTCCAAAAACCTAACTGGCTTTACATCATTAGGTGTATGGACTACAGGTCTAAAAACTTCTTATTTTGCTTGGTAAACGAATCTAATTTTGCCTCAATTAAGCCTTTCTATTTTTGTCAATCATTTCTTTGTCTACAATACCTAATAGACTTTGATTCTTAATCTTCAATATCATTTATTGTATTTAGCACTACATTATATGCTACACATTGTCAACTTTGACTTCATTTTGGTTCCATCGTATTTCATTCATGACATAATTTGAGATCTCATTATTTTCACTAGTTTCAAGTACCCAAGTTCTTTCGGAACTAAAATATTAATTATGTTAGAGGAATCTTTTGGAGTTTCCATATCTTCCAATATAGTCATCTTACTTTTTAGCTACTTTTCTTATTTGTGGATTTTATGTTTGTAACAATAGATCTACCACGCTCCATGTGTATGTTAAAACTTGTATACAATACTAGATTGTTTAATAGGAACATCAAGTTTTATTGGAGCCTTAATAGTTGGTACATGTGTTTTAGTGATTCCTTTTACTTAAAATGTATCAATAAATTTTTGAACATCTACTTCACATTATTTTGTATGAGGATCAAGATAATGATAATTTATTCCAACTAATTTTTGAACATCTAGTTCACATTATTTGCAAATATCACCATGTATATTTCTAAAAATATGATAGTTTCCTTCTAATTTTTTTTTTGGTTTATAGTCGAATTATGAACTTCCCTTTGGTACAAACACTACATGGAAATTTATTGGTGTCGCGACCTAAATTGCGACGAGGCGAATTTCGCATAATAGAATTTTTTGTTTCGAAATTGGAAGTCGAATCTATCCCAGAGGTAGAATCGGCTATGCGGAGTCGGAATCGACTCGACCAATCCGGGAGGTATTGATCCGGCTCTAATAGGATTCACCACCAGTACTTTAAAGGGAACACTGGAAACCAAGAATGGATAAGGCAAGTCGTGAATCAAAGTCTGGACAAAGAGTTGGTTACACGTAGGGACAACATGACATCCCCTACGTCTATCACATGATAGTTACCCAAATTGGCTGCATAAGCTAAAAGGACCTTCACATATTCACTATTTTAAATGAATGGTTTAATTTACAGAGGAAAACGTATATACAGGGTTTAGGCGTCTTGGGATGAATAACTTGACAAGAGTGTGCCTTTTACTCTTATGTACCTCTTTTTAGTAAGAGGAATCAAATTTCATGTAGTTCTGGATATATGATGCAGAGTAGGAGGAAAGAATTATCCATTAGGCATCCAGGTGTAGGATGACTTTAAGAGGGAAGTGTAGACTATCCATTAAGCGTCTAAATGTATAATGACTTTAAGAAGAGAAGTGTAGACTATCTATTAGGCGTCCAGACCTTGAATGACTTCTAAAAAAGAGTGTGGACTATCCATTAGGCATCCATGAGAGTGTAGAGACTGAACTATTCGTTAGGCGTTTAGGAACATAATGACTTTAAAAGAGAAGTGTGGACTATCCAGTAAGCGTCTGAACCTTGGATGACTTTAGAAGAGAAGTGTTGACTATCCATTAGGCGTCCTTAGGAGGAGACTGAACTATCCATTAGGCGTTCAGGCGCAGAATGACTTTTAAAGAGAAGTGTGGACTATCCATTAGGTGTCCAAGCTATGACTGAAAGAAACTTTAGGTAAATGTTATGATGTTTGGTGACAAGCATAGGAGGTAACCAAGACCGACTCGATTTCGGATGTGTCTGGATGCTGAGACTGGTTCGGCTAACGAATTGGATGTCTTCGGCTATATAGAGCTGGGATCGGCATAGACTGTTCAAATAGAAGGAAGTGTGACTCTAATGGTCTAATGCAAGGAGATAGAGGACCGAGATCGACTCGGTCCTTGCAAAGGTTGACTACATTTTAGCTGAGCAAGGGACTTGACCAGTGCTTTGGTGTAACCGTAGTGTAGATATGAAGGGAAAGCCTATGGCATGAGTGACCTACCTTAGCTTATGCAGAGATGTTTAGCGGACTAACTTGGTATCCAGAGAGTTTGATGTCTTTTCTACTCTATTTGGGTTGCGTCCTAGATCGATAGTATGGCCTCCTTCTCCCTAGCTTTCAGCTTCAGACTTCATACCTTCCTGCTTGCTTCTGTCCTTATTCACTAATTCCCTTATGCTCTAATTCCCTCTCTTCTTTCAATTTGAAGTTTCACACTAATACCTCTTCTTTTGACCAAAGAACTTTCGACCTTGTGTTCTTCGTCCTAAGGCCTTTTATAGGCTATGCTTGGAGTCATGAGTGCATCAGATCTGACCACCTGGATCAACCCAAGCCCTTTGATCTTTTTTTCTTCTTCTTCTTTCTGATTTCACACATGCTTTAAGTTGTGTACTTTGAACCTTGTGCCCGTTCGTGGCATGTTCTCGACAGCCACTTTAGGGTGTGACACCCTTCTACCCCGAATACTTAAATTAAAATAATCAAGAAAATAAAATGAAGACAGGGTAATAGTTAAAACCAAAAAGCACAATTTGTATTAAGGATAAAAGGTTCACATGATAATTAAAAGGTAGGCACAAAGTTTTCAAGGAGGTTTTAGATCTAAACATTATAATTGAGAAAACTAAAGTCATCATCATCTTTAAAATAAGTCATTCAAACATCAAGGCATAGATCAACTATTCTAACTCCTAGAACCTCGATGTCACACTAATCAGAGCAAGACCCCGCCTTTTCAAAACTTGGCACCATGAGTGCCCTCAACGTTACCTAAAAGAAAACAACAAGAGAAAGTACGGTGAGAAATCGCATTCAATTATATATAAAGGCAGATAATGCCCCAAATCCCACCCATTACCGTACTCAATTACTAACAGTTAACAGATGCTCATATATTAATCACATTTCGTTCATTCAAAATCAATCACAGTTCATTCATGTTTACAAAATGCACGTGCTCGCACAATGCATATGCTCATCACCACACCTAAGAGTCTCGAGTCGGAACTCCACAGCATGGGCGAACCTCCTCAATCCCCTTAGTTATCACTAATGATGGCCACACCGTTAAACACCACCTATGGCCCGTGCGAAGGCATTCCACACAACCGTTAAACACCACTTATGGCCGGCGTGCAGCATGGTTAAACACCACCTGTGGCCCATGCATATGATTGTCCCCCATTATTAGTCCCTCCTGTTAAACACCACATATGGCCAGGGTATTATAGTCACGTCGGGCTTCTCATGCATCTCATGCCTCTCATGTGCATGCCCAATGCATTCTCATCCACACTCTTATTCTCATGATTTATTTATACATCATTCGCACAGTCCACAATCATACCCAACCATATTAATTTAACCATCATTATTATAAATCATTCATCAGAAAGCATAGAAACACATATAAAACACCATTGAATTTCACCCAGTTTCATCATTGCACACAAGAGCCTCAAATCATGAACAACCATAAACAACACAAGAATCAAGTAATTAGGGCAATTAATCATACAGTTTCCCAACAAAAATCACATTAGGACAAGACGTTAATCAGATCACAGAGCATATTGACAAATTTTTTCTACCGATTAAAATATTTTTAAAACATAATAATCAAACGAAATTGAGAATTTAGATCCTAGAGGGACTTAGGGATTGCCCTCACTACCCGTACACTCCCGCATTCATATATGATCAAACCCATCTCCCTCGTACCTTAAATGCGAAGAATAGTGATGATCTGATGCGGCTCTAGGACAATCTGAACACCCTAGCTCCTCTTCCTTGCAGGTCGGCATTCTCTCTCCTCTATGTCTGGCTGTCTGACGCGTAAAACACCAATTAGGGTAAACTGATTACCCCTGTCTAATATTCTAGCTGGGTCGGGTCAATCCCGACCCGCCCGTCAGCCTACCCTGTTAATTCAATTAATTAAATTAATAAATGAAAATAATTTAGATAAAGCCTCATCAGTTTATAAAATCATTAACCCCTCTATTAAAATAAAATTGATAATAATAATAATAATAATGTAATTAATTTCTAAAAATAATTAAATAAATTTTAGGATGTTACATAGGGAGAGTTGATTCACGCATATTCTTGTCCCCTGATGCTGATGTGGTTGGGTCCAAGGATCTCACTTTCTTGGGGTGTGTGAGATTCTTGTCCCCTAGTGCTAAGTTGAACATGGATTTTTGTCCCCTCCTTGCTAACTTGGCTACATCCAAGGGTTCTTTGTTGATCTATGGGAATCTGATGGTCCCGAGCCTCTTGAATTTCGTGGGGTCTTGTCTCCCCTTATTGAGGTGGCTAATTTTGGTGACCCCCTAGCTAACCTGGTCGGATCCGAAAGCCCTATTGTACGAGGTAGGCTAGTTTGGGCCTTTTCCTACCCTCTGGGGGCCAAGTTTGATGGCCTTTCTTCATGAGGTGAGCCAGCTTGGGTCCTCCTTTCCTATTGGATCGAATACGGGCCTAATCGGCTTGGACAAACAGATTTGGAGTCCTACAATTGGATTGAAATAATTTCTTGGCTCTTCAATGAGTGTTCACATGGATGTGTTTTCAATGATTTTTTTACATCATTATAGACCAAGATGATTCAATTGATCATGCCAAATAAAAAATTTATTTTGATTCATAAACTTTTGGTTTACAATACTACGAGTTTCAATTGTACTAATATACATGTAGTACTAATCATAAAGAAAAAAAAAAGTCATTTTTTTTCAATGCACATTATTTGTAGTACATAATATTTACCTTTGTTTTTCTATATAATAATGCTTTGGCTCTTTTAGAGCCTTTAATTATCTTTATAGCACTAAATATAGTACTAACATTAATTTTTTACATTATTCAATAAGAAAAACTTATTATTAGATTTTAATTACATAACATCATAATAATTAAAATAAAATTGAACAATGATGAATTTGAAATTGAAACTATTGATCATATAATAACAATTGAATAATAATTTCTAATCAATTTGAGACATTCAAATCATAAATAATAAAGTGTTAATTATATTTAGTACAATATAATTAACAATGATAATGTACAATTAAACATGGACACGAACACATTAATATTCATAATAAATATTGCATTTTATCCTCTTAAATGCAATCTCCTCACTCTAGAGTCTCTCTCTCTATATATATAATTTTAATACATTATAACAAATTTAATATAATAATGCTAAAAAAATTTATTATTTATGTTTATTTAAGTAGGTTAGTTTGTTAGGCCAACAAGTATTTTGAATGGTTTAAAAGTGTTAGGCCAACAAGTATTTTTTAAAAGCTTATGTCTAATTTATTTCTTAAAAAGGTTTGACTTGATATAGGTTACGAGGAGTGTAAATAAGTCAAGCTAAGTCGAATACTTCAAACTTAGGCTTGGCTTGTAAAAAAAAAGTTGGTTAAGTTTGGCTCATTTAATTAAATGAGTTTAACTATAAATTTAAGTTTGACTTGTTAAAAAAAAAAGCTTAAGTTTGGCTTATTAAAACAAGAAGCTTAAACTTGACTTGTCTAGCTCATTTATAACTATGTTGTTCTCACTTTTATGAAAATATTTATTAAATTATTTTTCAACCTTATCAATTTAGTATTTAATAACTATTCTAGTACTATATGATAATCTATAAATAAAAATATGATCTCAACATGTGATATGCAGACTTCAAACATTATTGGCTATTATATTTTCATAATCCAATAAATTAAAAGGCTGATAAATCTTCATCAATAATTTAAATAAATAAGTTATTCACAAGTCATTAATGTCAAGCTTGTAAAACTTAGACTAGACATTTAAATAGTCGAATTTAATCTCAAATTTGACTTTGTTTATGTAATTAAACAAACAACCTTAATCAAGCATTTAATGAGTGAAGCTAAAACATTTCACAAATAGCCAAGATTGTGTACAGTTCTAGTCTAGATCATATGTCTCTATTGATAAAGGTGTAAGAGTCAAGTTAAATATTTGAAGTTTAAGCTTGACTTGTAGAAAAAAGGGTGGCTAAGCTTCACTCATTTATTTAAACAAGTTTAATAGAAAGCTTGAGCTTGGTTTGTTTTAAAAAAGGTAAAGTTTGAACTTGATTTTGACTTTGTTAGTTCATTAATAACTTAATTATTTTTATTTTTGTGAAAGTTTTTCTTAAATTATTTTTTAACTCTATTAATTCAGTATTTAATAATTATTATAATTCTAAATAATTTTCAAATAAAAATATTTTAATAAACATGTAGTATTTAAATTTTTTAAAGAATCTAGACTATACAAATATTTTCATACAAATAGCAAGATCTATACAATTTTTTTATACATGAGCTGGTAATGTTGAGCTCATAAAAATTGAGTTTAATCTCAAACTTGAGTTTGTTTATTAAATTAAACTAATGAGTTTGAGCAAATATTTAACGAGTCGAGCTTGAGCAAACATTTAATAAGTTGTTGACCTTGAATAGTTCATGAATAGCTTAGCTCATTTATACTCCTTTGTAGTGGAATGATTTAACCTGTTTTCACTCCTAAACATGATATAAAACATTTAGAGTGTATTTGTTTTTAAGGTGTGAATAATAAAAATTGATTTTAATTGTAATCAAACTTGATTTTATAATATATAGTTGTTTGATTATTGCTAATTAAAATTGATTTTGCTTCAAAATTTTGATTTCACTAAAAGTGATAAAAAATAAATTTTTGCATTGAGTTGAAAACTTTTCATAGTTTTATAGATGTAAGTGAGTTGTGATCGACCCATGAACTTGATTAACCAATATTTCAACAAGCTGAGTTAGGCTATTAGGTTGGTTTGTGTTCATTTTAACTAACACAATTATAATTTGGTTAGGTGTCATATTAATGAGTATCAAACCTTATCAGCTTACCCTAACTCGATCATTTTATAATTTTACTAATAAAATTATAATTATTCATTGGTAGTATTACATTTAGATAGTTGAACCTATATTTTAATTTAATCATATATTTGAGTCTTTTATAACATGACTAATTTCTGATTGTGTTTGAATTGGAATAATATATTTCTGAGTTATTTTAAATTTTTACATAGTATATACAATTATTTTGATTGTAATATAATTATACATTATTATTGTTTAGTTAAATTTTGTATATTTTTTTATCTTAATTTTGAACTAGTTAAATTAATTAAATATTTTATTTTTCTGATTTTTTTATATTTTTCTTTAAATTTCTAATATATATTATTATTTTATTCAAACGATAAACATAATCAAATTCGAATTCTGTCAAATTGGGTTAGATTATTTAAAAAAAAAAAAAACAAATTCAACCAACTATTCTTTAGATTAGACTCATCCTAATTTAGCGTGAACTATTTACATTTCTACAAAGCTTTATAGTAAATTCCAATTAAGATAAAAAATCTAAATAAAAATTATTTCACTTAAGAATAAATTCTAAGTAAAATTAATTTTATTTAAAATCAATTTTAAAACTGTGAAACACTTCTCCAAAGTTATTGGTTAAAGAATGAATTAGATATTCTAAAACTATTGAAAGCTGGACTTTATCGGATCATGATAACCCAGTCGAACAAATTCCATATAAAAAATGCGTGCAAATAATTGCTTGCCTATATTTGTTAATTTTTTTGACAGAAGATTTTTTTTAATTCTTTAGGTAATATCTCAAACACTATCTTCCTTAATCAAATAATTAGTAATAGATTAAAATAAAATAAATTTAATGATAATGATATATACTATATAAAATAATTTTATATTAAATTATCTAATCAACTTATCATAAAAATTATAATTAAATTAATAATGTAAAGTTATTTTATATTTTGCATCACCTTTTTTCTCAAATAAAATTACATTAGTAATGTCTTAATTTGCAACAGCAAACTTTCAATTTTATAATTACTAATATAGTCTCACAGTCCTAAAAAAAATTGTAGTATCACTGAGTTAAAAATATATAGTTTTATATACTCCCTTTCCTTCCCATTCTTTCCTTTTCCCACTCTTCATTCTTCATAAACGACTGTTAACTGTAGAAATATTTTAACCTATGTCAACTTATATATTAGTATATATTTATATTTTTATAATATATGAAATTTCTTTCCCTATATTTTGTCACATTACATTTTTTATATTTTTATTTTTAAATTTATTTAAATCATAACTTTATTTATTTTCTTTATATAACCTTTCATTTCACTCATTTGTAACTTTTTGGACTTTTCATTGATTTTCTATCTTTCAAGTTTTTTATATTTAATTTTTTACGGTCGTTTTTTAATATTTTAAAAATAAGTGTTAATCAAATTGTATTAATTTCAAATAAATTTAAAAACATACTTTATTATATATATTAATCTTAAATGAATAAAAACATGCATTAATAAAATGTCATTAAAGATATATTATTTTATTTATTTTAAAATTTTATCTGTTTTTATCTAACCCTTACAAGTTTTAATAAAAAAATTAAATATTTGTTTAAGTTGATTCAGTTTTTGTATATTCATTTGTAATACATTTCAATTTTATTTAACTTAATAATATTATAAAAAAAATAACGCAGTTACACCTACAAATAGAAATATTAAATAATATAATTATTAACTTTAAAATTGAGCATTTCCTTTGGTATTTTATAACATAAGATTAGAACCTATATTTATATTGATCATTTCATACCATTTTTTAAAATTATTTTTAAATTTTCAATTATAAATTTTTCATAAAATTATTAATTTTAATATTACTAAAAAATTTATCCATAAAAACTCATTATTATATACATGAAATTTAATAACTTGTACAGTGACCTTAATTAATATTAATATAATAAATATTGAAAAGATCAAAACTTCTAATAATAATAAACCATAACATTATTAGATAGACGGATGTTATTTTTATTTTAAATGATTCAAACTTAATTAAACTAGAAATATTTCTTTCTTTTTTGGCTGAAAAAGTTTGTGGCCTAAGATCACTATGAGGTCACATGGTTATTACTGTAAGCCGATGGGAGAAGTTAGCATCAAGGAACTACAACCAGTAGTAGTGCTCCACTAGGAGGATTGATGACTGTCTCAATGTCATAGCAGCCTCCAAATGGTCAAACATTCAATTATTAAAAAAATGTTCAACTATTATTTATTACTACTATTTTTAAATTTCCTGTTGAATGGTTTCAACTTTTAATCAGCTGAGTTCAAATAGAATAGACTGACATTATTGGTTTATGCAATTTCCCACCCTACTTAATCAGTAAAATAAGTATATTTAACTTGACAATCAGCTTAATTATAATTGTTACTATCTCAATGATGATTGCAGTTATTTGTATCCTTGTTTTCATAAACTCCATTTGTTGACTTAGAAAACTGTAGAGTAAAAAAAAAGTGACAAAATTAGATTAAATATTGAATAATTAATCAAATTACAATGCAAGGTCTCTTTTTAATTATTTTATTTTATGCACCATTTGACAACAATTGTTATGCAAGTTTCTCATTTCTTTGCTACACACTCGGTGGGCTAATACTAATACTAACTAAAAGAACTACCATAAAATTAATAGACGTACTTACCATATTTATGATGTTCTCTGACTTCTCCAATCACACATATTTCTTGGTAATATCAGTAAAATTTTTCCTTCATTATTTCTTCCATCGTTCCTGCCAAAATAAGGATCAAATACTTTAATATGGGGAACCATTTATTTTGCTTTCATCAAAGTCACTAAGAAAAAAAAAAATCCTACAAAGTGGATGGAAGTTTTGAAGCATATATCTAGCACAAAATGTTTAGAGCAGAGGAACTGCCTCCTCTACCATAATACTAACTATTTATAATATTGTTGGTGACCATATAATTTCTTTAGCAAAATAAAATCAGATATATTTTTTGAGGGGATTAACAACAATTACTACCAGATTGTATAGGAAACTAAGTGTTTTCTTGTTCTTTTTCTTTTACTTTTTAGTAGTAATTATCTTGGGTATTATATGACACTAACCTATATTTGTTTAAGTACATGGAATGTCATTGAAGGAAAATTACAGTGTAATACATTACAATAGTTGAGCCCTACAGATAATTCATAAAAACTGATACTTGTGCAAGTCTTAATTGCAATACAACTAAAATTAAATTAAAGGCAATCAAAGAAGTTGAACTCACAATGTTTCATTTGGAGGAGAGTAAAGCAAAACATTGAGTTCCTCTTCAGCAAGAACAAATCTCTGTAAATATAAAACATTTAGGCTATTCAAAACAAAACAGGCCATTTAATTACTTAAATTATACTATAAAAAAATTACTTATCTAAGTGTATTTCAACTTAACTCCAAAAGTTAACACAAATAATAAAAATTACTTTGCACTGCTCTATTTCTAGACAACGTGTAACTCGGATTCTTTTTCAATAACTTGTGATCTATAACTTAGAAGAAGAAGAAGAGGCCCAGAGTGACGGTTCTCTCTCTATAACTTCATCTTCTAAAAGTGACAATTACATAAAAGCATGAAAGGAATAAGGTCAATTATATAACTTGATGCAAGGATATGAACTATATCACTGAGCTTCCATGAAAAATCTTATACAATGTCTAGTGTTTTCTTATATCAAGACAATTGGAAGGCAACAACTAATCAAAGAATCATCCCACTTGGAATCTTAAAAAATGTAAGTCTCAAAGATAAAATACATTACATCCACAATTATTCCTCTCAACAATGCCCTGAAACATCTATCATATAATATTTTCACTAATTTTTTCCACAAATGGATCATAACATCCATAAACTAGCACACTTTACCTTGTCTAGCATTGAATGTGCAGAGATCCACCTTCCAGTGTCTAAATTAAGCACCTCAGTATCTGAAAAGCAGATAACTATATTGGCACCAACAACAGAAAATACTTTGCTGGTCAAAGAAACTGCTGCCAAGCTTCCTTTTTCTGATTCAAATTGTTGTGAGTTGGGTTATATGATCCAACTATGTATATATATATAAAAGATAAAATAAGTTGACAAAAATTTCATCTCGAATAAAAAATGAAATAGAAAATTCAGTAAGATGTCACGTTACTTAGCTGTAATACCAAAAGTAACCATTCTGGTACCAAAAGACATAAGCCTCACCATTTAGCAGCATTATTGGAGCATGTGAGTGAGCTGAATTCCTAGGATGCATGATTGAAGTATATGAGTGAGCTGAGTTCATAGGATAGAGAGATCTAATCACATTTTGGGAAGGACAGTACAAATTCATAGTTGATAACCATGATTCTCCATCAAAATTCACTTTTAAAAATAATGGCCCTTTAGGGTCCGCGTCCTGTTCAGATGACTGAACGACAGTCTGGTCAAGGCGGGTCAGATGAAGATTAAATGCTGATTCTAACATTGTGCAACGATCCATTAGATGCTGAATTTTCAGTTCTGCCTCCCTCTGGAATGATATAAACCAAATAAGAAACAAGGCTCAAAAGAAAAGAAAAAAGACTTAAGACAAGAAAAACCGAAATTGAGTATATTTAGGGTTACTCCAAATCATGACTATGTTCATCGTTTTAAATTTCTATTTAGATATTTCAATTGAATTTGACTTTAGTTTTAATTCCTTATCCAACCATACATTGACACTTTTTTGAACTTACATTACCCTCATTTTAGTTCGGGGAATTGTTTAATAATTAACTTCTCCCGTGTGACTAAGTTACATATAGTTGAACTTAACAGGAATACAATTTTGGGGTTTGGATCTACAATAGCCGCTGGATGGATGAAGAGAGATAAAAGTTGGTCCCATTTATGAATTGAGACTAAAATTTTATGAGAAAAGTGGCTAAACTAAAATAAAAAAATTGGAAACTGAGTTAACGAGTGAGAACTAAGAAGAAGCAAACCAGCATGTGATTTGCATATTTGATGATTTTAAATAGAGGCAGAAGTTTGAAGTTCTATGCGGTGATGATTAATGAACATGAACCCATAAATTAGTTAAATTAAGAGTTCCATATGTTTAGTCTATGCATAACTATGAACTATGAAGACTATATATATATATATTTTTTTCATGCCAACAATATACTAAAAAATGCAAGACACGAAGAAACAATTGAAAGATACGATCAAATTTAGCTGGCAGCACTAATGATAAGAAAAGGAATACCAGCTTCTTCTCCATGCAACAATTGTTCTGTGTTTGTATTTTTTCAAAACCCTTCAGTTTTTCAACTTCTTCCATCAACTACAAATGCACTAAGGTTAGTTGCATGAAAACATTTATAGCATCAAATATAGGCTTAGACATGTTTTAATGATTTTTTGAGAAACCAAGTGTATATTTTAGACTTAAAACATATTTGCATTCATCGGCCTCAACCACCTGGCCGATGTTGTTTTGATGCTCAACCGGGGGATTTGAGCTCTCTTCCTTCTCCTCTAAATCTGCTGGCTTGTCCACATTGCACATATCACTCTCACCGGGAGTGTCATTTAAGTTATCTGACACAGAAAGGTTTTTGCTTTCATGGCCAAGAGCCAATTCCTTTAGTTTCAGATATATAAGTTTCATTTCATTGTCATTCACCTCCTTCACTGCTGCTTGTGTATCCAATGGCTTGATGTCTCCATCCAAAGAAGTAATTACAGTGGAACCTGTTCTCTTATTTGAGCTAGTTAAATGCTGTGTCTTTGATTTCGATATTTTTGATGTTTTACCTTCCTTGAGAGTTGGTGGAAGAGAAGGAGGTACAGTCTTCCACTTCATATTACAACCAGTGGCGAATGCTAAAGAAGCTAATAATGAAATAAGCTTGTTTGTTTGTCTATGGTCTAATTCAAACCAGAAATGGTTATCGCTGTAGTAATTATCTGCAATTATTTTTGCAAATTTATCTTCAGATAGCGGCTGGCACTGAAGCCGGACACGAAATTTCACCTTAAACATTAAAAGAAGGAAATGTAAGGGCCTTTTGATGAATATGATTACAATTATCTTGAACCATATTATAGCTTGCAAGGTAGATATGGCAGGTGATACCTGTGCAGGATATTGTGTTCTATCCAATTCTGAATAATCATCAATCCATGCATAAGGGTCTATATACATTTTCCCCTTGCTTGATGCCTCAAAAATTCCATGGAGCTTCCTGTCACTATAGTTGAATAAAAAGATAGGCAGGCCAGGATCAATATTCTTCACATAGGAAAAGTGTTGAGCTGGTAAACCTGTTGAAACAAACACAATCAGGGATTTCATTGTTAAAACAAATGATTTATGATATTATCATATATACTAATCATCCTAATTTCAAGCATTAAGAAAATTTTAGTGCTGCATGTTATATGGAATGATGATTTATTTGTGCACAAGTCAAATTTTGAATGTAAAATATCATGGATTCATTCATGCTGTTAGCCCCATACTAATAGTTATCAGACTATTACATATGTAAAAGCAATCAAATGCAAAAGAGTGAAAGGCTAACCAAAGAGTTGTTTTGATTGACATTCTTTCATTGTACTCCTCTTGCAACCAAATATGACCCCACCAAGTTGATACTTCTCCAAATTTCTGCCACATCCTGAACTGACCACTGAATTTGGAGAAAAAGTTTGTGTTCTCTTCCCTGCCCTCATCCTGTCACAAGAGAACAAGGCTTATTTCATTAACAATTTATGGCAAAATCGAGACCATCAATAAATGTAAATTATTAATATGTTGACAATATGAAATGAACCAAAGCTCCAAGCTATTAAAAGTTAAAATAAATATAATTTATTTCATTGTTATTAACAAGAAGGCAAATTCACAAATTTCATTAAAAAGGATGAACATAGTGATGAAAACAATGGACATACATGGGCAAAGGATTCAATAAACAAATTTAATTGAGCATCAATTAATGTTGGCATCACACTAGTCCTTTATTAAGGATTAACATGACAGCAATATGAGGAAGCATAATAGAAACTTGACACAAATAAGGCTGTAAAAAACATAATCCTATTCTAATCGCTCTCTCACCCAACCCCTATGCCAACAAACACTAGAGAAAGCGTTTCAAGCATCAATTCCGACCATGCAACACTGTTCAATCCATAACATGATCAGATAAATAACAAATTCAAGAAAGGAAAAGCACAAGGAAAAAAGTTTCTATTCCCTAGCTACATTTTCTAGGATACCAAACAAAAATAATGATAGGGAAGAAAGCAAAAGAATTGAGTGAAAGAGAGATACTTGAATCAAGTTTTTGAGACACAAAAAACTAAATATTTTATAGCAACGGTACTATATTGTAATGCAAAAGTCTTGGGGCACTTTACGTGGGAAATGTTCATCATAAGTTTATAATGATTAAGAGTTTAATAATCAATCAAGCAAATTAGACAATGTTAAATACTTCATATATAGAAATTGAATAACTAAACACTAATCTAGGATCGATGGAGTTGGAGCACCTTATTTTGTATTAATACGGGGTATGAAATCCTCCTTTAGCACTTATATCACACTAGTATTATAAGAAAAGATGTGCCTCTTAGGAAAAACAGAAAAGCATGGCATAATACTACTTTTATCACTCTGTGAGTTATCTATTAGCACTTTAACAATGATTTAAATACAATTTACATGTTATTTATGCCCGGCATGGATTTGGCATTTCCTTGTGAAATGGCATTGATATGTGATGATACCAACACAAATTATTAATTTTATGATCAGTTAACATGCTGCGTGCATTTATCATAAATGACATTTTTTCTTGAGAAAAACAAACAACAAAATATTAGACACGAATTTGATCAGGTTACAAAATATCACAAGGAATTTTTATTTTCTTAGAAATAGGGAGGAGAAAAAAAATTGATTCCTAGCTTCTTAGTTAGGTATTATAGTGTTAATAAAATCATAAATGAGACAAGTTTAGAAAAATTATTAGGAATGTTGTTGAAGAATTTAAAATTATTTATATTTAATTTTAAAATTTACAATAATAATAATTTAAATTGACCAGTCCATTAGTCATAAAAGAATTTTTTTAATCTTCCTTGTTATTCGTAAGTTACACTGACTCTTACTAACGAGAGTTCAATTCGAGGAACCATTTAATGAAACAAATCTCTTTTAGCACATAACAAAAATAAAAATCAATACCTTGTTCAGGAGAAATGAAATTCTTTGCTAAATGAATATTTTTAAATGATGTAAAACATTACTTTTTAAATTATACTATCTCCGTCTATTAATATAAGATTCTTTTTGTTTAAATTATCTCTTTTTATAAGACTCTTTCTTAATAGTCTTTTGCATTAACTAGTTTTTCACCAAATTATCTTTAATTATTTAACATTAAATCTTATAAATTAATAATATAGATTCAGTCTCCCAATTATTAGGATTGACCAACACACAGTTAATTAATGGGGTGAAATGTAATTAAGTAAAGAGAATGAATTTCAATAATTTTAAAGATAATTTTAAAAATATAAATATAAACTGTTAACCAATTTAATACTATTAACTAATTTAACTTCCCTTTCTTAATGAGTTTGAATGAGTTAAAAAGAGTCTTACATTTTGAGATAGTGATAGTATATTTTATTTAAAACGTTGAATTATTTTATTTAGTAAATAAATTTGGATCAACGAGAATATATAGCATATAATTTTTTACTATTAAGAATATGTTTTATTCATTAAATGAAATCTAAGTATATATGTATACAATTTTTTTATCAATGTCTCTAAAAGGAACATTTTTAAAACCTAAATTAATCGTAATTTTTAAAATTAAAATGTTTGTAAAAAATTTAAATATTTAAAACATAATTGTATTAGAGACACATGAATTTTAAAATAAAATTAAATATATTTTTAGTTTCTATACATGAGACTGAATTTGATTTTAATCATATTCTTTTAATTACTTTTGATCTTTATATGAATAAAAAACAATAAAATAATATAACAAGGATAAAATTAACTTTAACATATTTACAAGAACTAAAGAGATCTTTTACCATTTAATATATTACATACACAAATTATTTGTAAGTGTGATCGATATTTACAATTAATAAATTATTAAATTAAGTTAATTATGTATTTATACATCAATGGTAAAAAAAAACAAATACCAAGGATTAGAAAATGGCACAATTAATTATTTTATTTGAAAGTATCTTTTTATCAACTTTCATTAATCATATTTATAAAAATTTATAATCACATATATATTTTCCTTTAGGTAAAGGGTACGTAAATAAAAAAATATGGTGTTTTTGTTTTAAATGAGCCAAGTAAATTTTCAAGATGCTTTTCTTCTTAGCGTCAGCTTGGTTAGTAAGGTTGTTGGGTTTGTTCTATACGCATTTTCCCCACACTCATATGTGGGTTAAATTAGTAATTTTGAATTTATTAATATTAGTTATTTAAAAACTATTATAAATGCTTTATTGAAAACGAAAATCGTTGGAGTTAATTAATTGGTAGACTTTATATATGCGTCTGAGGGTGGTGTGCAGGTAGAAGAAGAGGGGCTTGACATCATCTAATGAAGCTAAGAAAAGGTGGTGAAGATCTTTGATTAGTTGCCAGAAATGTTTGTTTATACATCTATTGTGTAGATAAAGGGAAAGAAATAAGTTCAATAGTGTAATGCTATCTGTATTCTGCAAATCACCAAATGCATACCATTTCTGCACCTTATCTTGCATTATTATACCGGTAACTGTTTTTTCATTGAACACCTTTATGAATGATGATTGTGTAAAGTTGAACACTTTTATCAAGCAGGGTCTTATTCATTTATTTCCATATCTATGACTTATTTTAGCATCATAGATGGATTTGTCAACGAAGGTGCAATTGATTCTGCATAGTCTACCTACAGCGAGATGTGTTAATGAGGAATTTCACCAAATATTGTCACTTATACTAGTTTGATTAATGGAGTTTGCAGAAGTAATAAGATTGATCTTGCTTTGAGAATGCATGATAATATGAAAAACAAGGATTTGGAACTGGATATTACTGCATATAGTGCTCTCCTTGATGATTTCTGCAAAGTGCAAGACATGGAATATGCATGCAAATTCTTCTCTGAACTTTTGGAGGTTGGTTTGACCCAAATACAATTGTTTATAACAGCATGATTAGTGGCTTCAGAAATTTGAATAACATGGAACCAATACTTCACTTGCATAAGGAAATGATAAATAATAATAATAAAAAAAAGCATTTAAGCACACTGAACTGTTGTCATTTTGTAAATAGGAACTCTTGAATCTTATCCTCCATAGAGTATTTTTTTATATATTTTATAAATATATAGAAATTTACTTTGGAGATCTACTTTGAAACATAAATATAGCCATCCTTAAAGTTAGAGATAGTCACTAGATGCTAATTATTTTAATTTAAGGATATTTATGCTTTTTATATATTTTAAGAATTTTACCTAAGAAATTAATGTTCTTAATATTAAAAATATTTAATTACTTAATAAATTATAATTTAAATGAATTAGCAAATCCGATAGACAAAGTGACAACCAAATTGCATGAATATCCATGTTAATTAGGAACTCTAGATGAAATTGAATGAAACATAATTCCATTTTTTTTTCATTTGATTTATCTCATCATTTACTTTGCGTTTTTGCGTTCTTTTTTTTTTCCCTGAAAACAAAGTCTAAAAAACAATCTTTATTGATCTTTCTAATTTTAATTACAATTCTTAAAAAAATCAAATCCAAACTTTTCTCCATAATTTTATTAGAATTGTCTTTCTAAACGGTTAGTCACCATTCAATTTTTGAGAATGATATTCGAACTTAATTCATTTTCATTAATATTTATAACCACCTAATAATACATTTAATGATGATATTGGAAGGTATACAATTATAGCCTTATTATGAAATATGAGAATCCAATATTAAAGAATATAGCACACTAAAATTAAATAATTCATATTCCTACTACTCTAGCTAAATGATATAAAAATAAGATAAATATATATATTGCAAGAGACAAACATAAGAAGTTGAAGAAGAAAATATAAGTGATTTATGAATTGTGTAATTTTAAGTGGACAATGATAAATGAATTAGGAACTTTTTTATGGGGTTGATTACTTTTTTTTTTTAGAGACCACAAAATTTTACTAGTAGGATTATTATGGGCGTTGATTAAATTATTTGTTTAAATAATTAATTACTTCAATTTTTATGTATTAAAAACTTATAATTATATATAAGTGTGTGTATGGAATTTTTTTCCATTAACTTTTAGAACCCTTTATCTTTTCTTTCTTCTAGAGGGAATAATTCCTTCTTAAATAAGAGAAAAATAAATTTATTTTTCTTTGTTCAATTCATCTAAGTACGTGATCAATTTGTTCTCACTCTTTATTTTATTTTTTTTTAAGTTTAATACATTTTCTGAAACATGCTTGAAGATAATGAAAAGACTTGAAGATATTATGAAAGATTATTTGGTTTGGATGTTGACTTCACATTTGGTATGCCTTGATGAGGTTATTTTATTTTATTTTATTTTTGGCTAATCTTAGTAATTTGAGAGCATTAGATCCATGAGCCATGAACAGTCTAACTAATAGTCATATCAAAAACTGTTTCTTAATTGAAATGAATCAAGCCCCATAATAAGTTGTTACGTATGATTCATTGGCAAAATAAATTTGAATTAATGTTTGGTAATGATAATTGGTGTTAAAATCTTGAACAACATAAAAGTGTTAGTTTCTATGTTTGGATGTTGAAATTATATGAAAATTGAATTTGTTTTAATTGATTATGAATTTATTGTAGTCCATTAGTTTGTTCTTAATTATTTTATTCTCAAAATCAAGAACAAGCTAATCGATTACAAGACTTTTGTAATAGATTAAAGGTTTCTTAGGAAGCTATGTAAAAATAATTAGATTTGATAATTAAGTGCATTGTTTGTAATTTCAAATTTAGGTTAATTTTAAAATAAAATAATTAATTACAAAGAGTGATAATTAATTACACAAGTGATAATCAATTATGCAAGTCACAAAAGATTGACAATAATTTAAAATAATTGTTTATCTTGATCAATTACGTAACATAAATATCTTGTTTATCTTCAATAGAATAATTGTCTATTAAACCAATTCTTATAGGTTTTATCGTTAGTACATTTGGTCCTTATCATCACGTTACATTTGCACGTAGTATTTATTTATCTTATGTAGATTGTTAATTTTTTATATTGAGTTTTTCTCTCACAATTTACTTCTCCAAGTAATCTCTCCTTCTCCGACTTTAAATAACTTTCAATCTTTTTTCATTTCAAACAAGGTCATGAAAAAAAAAACTAAAAAACAAATCAAACAAAAAATCAAACTAAACTAAATCTAAAAGATACCAAACTATTTAAAGTGGTTTTTTTAAAATCAAACTTATTTATTGTTTGAATTTAGATATGGTGTAATATTTATTGTAATTGGTTTTGCAATATCACATTCTAAGCACCACTTCGACCAAATCTTCTTCATTCATTCAACCTCGTCCAAATATTCAAAATAGATTTGAGTCAAGAACCAACTATACAAAACTTATATCACTGAAGATAATTTGTTATTATCCTAGCGCCATGATGTAATTTTTGGGATCATTTTTCTCCATTAAATTGTGATTTGAGCCCATCAAAACTTTATTCTACTTCCTTTGCTTCAATGATGGTAGTTTCTTTCCATTAATTTTTTAATCATGTAACATATTTCTTATCTATACTAAGTAAATTATTTTTTTTCATTCAATGGAAACTTTATTTTAAATTCTTTAAATATAGCATTCTTAACTTCCAATATTTCTCTACCTAAATATATATAGGTTGCCTTTTTTTTCTTCTTGTTGTCTCCATAGTAACTTATAAAACAAGTTATACTTTTTTTTTTCTAGGAAGAGCTACTTTAAAATTTACTTTAAACCAAACATTAAAATTAAGAAATAAAACACACAATATATATGATATCTACTTACAATTTCCTTTAATTTAATTTCAACATTTTAACTATGGTAGTTGAGTAATGGAGGGAAAGATAGGAAAAAATTGAAGGTTAACATTGAGGGTAAAATTACACACAAGAGTTTTAAAAACATTTCTTAAAAAAGAAAATATTATTAATAATAATCTTTTAAATATAAAGAATAAGTTAAAATTACGCTATAGCTATATAGACCAAAATAATGTTTTAAACCTTTATTTACGTATTTCAATTTCCATATCATGTATGACCAACTTTCAGTGGTCCCCAACTGAACGTGGCATGGAGACATAGTAACCAGCTCTCACTCGTCGAACCCATCATGCATGAAATTTCTAGTAATTGACATTGATTTTGAAGTTGATTTTCAATTATTAAATTAGTCAAAAATACATGTTTTGACGTGCTTGTCTTTATAGGACGATGTGCAATGTTTGTGATTGAAATTTATTTGTGTGACAATGCGTTCAGTCAAGACAAGTTATCATAATGCAATATTAATAAATATAATTTTGTAAAAAATAATGTTCTCTTAACTATTATTTGAAAACAAAAATAAGCACAATTCTAGAAGTTTACTTTTCAGTTCAACTCTAGAAGTTTTCTTTAGAAATGGTAAAGAACAATCAAATTTTGCCATACCCTTTTACGTTTCCACTCAATAATATGAATAATTTGGTTATAGGGCTGTGTATGTTTAATTTTATGTATCTGAAGCACTTCTAACTAGTTGTTTCACTTGCACATATATTTGCAATAAGAATGTTCCTACGTACTAGACATAGGGAGCGCTTAGAAAAAATTATAAAGAATTTATTTATATCATAAAATTATTTTTTTACTCTTATTAATTTTTAATTTATTACAATAATTTTTGTAATAAAAATTATCAAAATATATAATCTTAATTTATTCAAATAAATTTATATTAAAATTTATGGTATAAATTCTCATATCATTAAAAATTATTATATAAATTCTCAATTAAATTATTTACATAACACAGAAAAAATTGTGATGTTTAAAGCATCATTTGCTCCGAGAGCCTTTACTAATTAAGCAAAGAGTTTTTAGGCGGATTGAAGCTTCTACTTCTCCTGAGCAGTTGTTAGATTTCAAATTACACTTCCTCGAAAAGATTTCAAATTACGGTTACTGTATCCCTTTATTTTGAAAATAACAAACAAACATTTCTCTTATAAAGAATGAAAGTACTCTTTAATCAACCTTTGATATGAACGAGCCTGTAAAAAAAATTAAAATCAACGAGATAATTAGTGACTATTTTGTTTTGTGTTTCTGATTTAACTAACTACCAATTAGTTTTATACATTCTTATAATTAATTTTTTGACTTAGAATAAGAAACAAAGATTTTGAATATTATAAAAATGTATAAAACTAATTTCTATAATTAATTTTTAGTCTCAAACTTGATAATACTAGTTTTCAGAACTTTATTTCACCTTTAGACAAAGTGGACAGTAAGAATATTCATAGCTAGTCATCTATGAACAATATTATCAATGGGAAAAATTGTTCTTAATTCAGAAGAAAATAAATCAATGTGTGATGATAAATGGGTATGATATTATTTTAATCTAATTAGTGATTTTAAATTTAAGTTTTTATCAATATTCGGATGGATAGTATTTCATAAATGATATTTATGATCTGTACTAAAATAATTTAGAATTTTTTTTTAACTTGTCTTCAGTTACACAATCAAGAATCATGAGTTCTATTAAGGGATTAAAATGGCATCAGCCTAAGGATTAAGCCAATTAAGTTTAATAAAATATGGATTAGCTTAATAAAATTTAAATTTGAAATCATTTTGGTTCAATTTGATTCGCACTAAACATTTATTAATTTAATAAATTACTAACTCGTAGTAGTAGGTAGGACCAATCCCGCCCAAAAAAAAGTTGTAGGGCGTGGCCCAAAAATTGAAAAATGAAAAAATAATTAATGTCACCTAATGAATTGTATGTGTTATATATATATATATATATATATATATATATATATATATATATATATAATCTTATACCTTTTATACTACGATGACTTTTATAATATTTTGTAATGAACTTCTAATTAATTTCTTTTCAATAGATTAGTCTTTTTTTTATAGAATCGATCCATCAAATTGTGACTTTGAATATATTATTTATATAGTAATCTTATCATTAGTCATTTTAAGAAAAAAAAAGATTTTTGTACACCTAAAAACTTGTTTAACACTCGGTGAGAGATAAAAAAAAATATAAATATGATAGGTGATACAATGGAAAAAAAAAAGTAGAATAATATAATAAGAGTTAAATATATGTTTGAAAAAGTAGTGTGTCAAAAAATTGTTGCTTTTTAAGAAAATGGTCAAATGGATAAGGGACACCAGTAATATATTGGAGCTGTCTATCAAGACAGAAAAGTAACATTCAAGAGATTTGAAGCCACACCTATATAAAAAAGAAAAATACGAGATTTTATCAAATTTTTAACTACTCGTACCCTTTATCACTTTGATGCAATTGCCAGATTAATTAATCAACACCAGAGCTGGGACTAAATAGTACATTTCCAAAAGTCTAACTAATTAATAACTTAGGCTTATGTAAAAAAAATGACTTATACTCTAATTAACTAATTAATTGTTTGTACAACTAGAACAAAAAATATTGTTTTTAGGTACATAAAGAATTTATAGACTATTGTTGGTAAGCTTAGAGGTGGACACGTACGAGTCTAAATCAATATGCAAATCCATTGTAATAAAATTGGTCTAACTCATAAAAATTGGGTTAACGTAAGCCACCAAATTCGTTTGAATTTGAATATATAGACCCAACTTATTTATTATTATTTTTTCTTAAAAGAATAAGTTGAGTGAAACATTCTTTATATAAAAATTTTAAAAAAATAAGTACTTTATTTTTTTTGTCAAAAAGATCTGCACTAGTCTTTATTATTTCGGTTTGATAGTAATGCTGGATTATAATGAAATTCTTGTATTTTTTATTTCTTTAAAAACATTATTAAAAAATTATAGAATAACTTAAATATTTTATTATTTGTAATTAGTATTTAAATTTCTTTAATTAATATTATATATATAATTTGCAAATCATCACTAAAAGAAATTTCTATTAAAATACATTTTGCCATTTTTAAAATTAAAAATATTAAAATATATGATGTTAATATTTTTTTATTATTATTAAAATAATTTTATTTTGCTAATATTTTTATTTTTAAATATACTTTTTATTGGATGAAATAACTACTTTAAATCAAAATCAAGGTTTTTAATTCTTTTTATCAAACAACTTTGGTCTTAAAAATTGTATTTAATTAACTTGAAAAAATAAATACTAACAATTTATTTTTATTTTATTTATATCTTACTTAAAATTAATTTTTAAATAAAAAATAGACCAAACATGCTTTAAGTTTGTATTTCCTTTCTTTCCAGAATAATTATCTTAATATTTTAAGACTGAAGAATGGAACTCTTTCACTATTAATTTTTATTTATAATTTGTGATAATAATGATAAACTTCCGTAGATTTTTAAGATTGATTTGTGATTTGATACTTTTGTTTATGTCAATTTATATATGGGTTGGAATATATCTTATAGTTGACTATCTTCATCTTTTGATAAAAAGAAAAATAAAAATCAATAACTCTACGCATCACATATCAAATTCACTAAACCACGTGCTGCTTATTGTGTGTTCTTTAAAGAAAGTTTTATAATAATAGAAATGTAGCAAGTTACGTATCTCAGTGGCACGAAACCAGTAACTATGTGCTAAACCCACACGTACTCACTTGCTTCAATTCCCAACGTTAATTCCCTCTATAAATTCTTCCATTCATCTCTCTATTCTCCGCATTCCACATTCGTGATCGAGTATCAACAACTTCCTATAACCACCAAAACCATGGCTACAAAATTCCCTATATTTATATTCTTCTTCTTCCATTTCATCTCCTGCTACGCCCTAGCCTCCGTCACTGCCAAAGAAGACACAGGTTTTGTGGGTTCACCAAACCGCGAGTTCTTGGGCTTGAAAAGAAAAGAAAGGCTGAGCCATTTCAGGTTCTATTGGCACGACGTGGTGAGCGGAAGCAACGCCACCGCAGTTCAAATTGTTCCCTCAGTGCCAAAATACAACACAAGCACTTCGTTCGGTTTGGTGAGGATCATCGACAACGCATTGACCTTGGGCCCCGAGCTGGGCTCCAAACTGGTGGGCAGGGCCCAAGGGCTCTACGCGTCCGCATCGCAGACGCACCTTGATCTGCTCTTGGTTATGAACTTGGCGTTGACGCAAGGGAAGTATAATGGCAGCACCATCACTGTCTTGGGAAGGAACGTGGCTCACAGTGAGGTTAGAGAGATGCCTGTGGTTGGTGGTAGTGGCCTTTTCCGCTTTGCAAGGGGATATGCAGAAGCTAGGACTCATTCTTTTGATCCCATGTCAGGCCATGCTACGGTTGAGTACAACGTTTATGTTTTTCATTATTGATGATCTTCTATTTGTATATCACAAGCACCATTTTATTTTCGTTTTTGCTAAATTCTTCTGTATAACATTATAATTTGAAGGTGTCGATATCTTCCTTAAATAAAATCAATAACATGTTTTATATGTATAATATTTTTTATTTTTTATTTTTGTTGTGGTCTAGAAGATCCAGAATCAGGGGAGAGAAAATCTGCCCCTAAAAGTCACCTCTCTACGTATATATAAAGTGTCCACGTCATCTGTCCGTGGTACGGAGGACCGGCCGATCAAGTTCATTGACCTAAATCGAAATTTGTTCTGGCCAATGATCGAAATAGTTCTTGACCGACCGAAATTTGTTCTTAAGCCAATACATAACCCCTCAAGCTTTGTCCATAGGACGTAAGCTTAATTTTCTTCCTCAAAACATGGTTATATATAGCCCCTCAAGTTTTTGATTGACGAATCGGTAGTACAGGTTTTTAGACATCTTACCTGGGATTTCTGCCCAGATCTTCTATCTTGTAGAACCCCGGATCGACTGTTTTGGTCGTCCGTTAATAGGTTTGTAGATCGTAGATTACAGTCGGTTGCAGTCGGACCCCGGATCGATCTTATCGACCGTCCGTTTTGAGCCTTGTAGCTTCACACGCGGGACCCCGAGTCGGTCTCTTGGGCCGTCCATTTTGGGTCTTGTAGCTTCAACACGCGGGACCCCGGGTCGGTCTCTTGGGCCGTCCATTTTGGGTCTTGTAGCTTCAACTGGCGGGACCCCGGGTCGGTCATTTGGGCCGCCCGTTTTGGGTCTTGTAGCTTCAACTAGCGGGACCAGGTCGGTCTCTTGGGCCGCCCGTTTTGGGTCTTGTAGCTTCAACTGGCAGGACCCCGGGTCGGTCTCTTGGGCCGTCCATTTTGGGTCTTGTAGCTTCAACTGGCGGGACCCCGGGTCGGTCTCTTGGGCCGCCCGTTTTGGGTCTTGTAGCTTCACACGCGGGACCCCGGATCGGTCTCTTGGGCCGCCCGTTTTGGGTCTTGTAGCTTCATCTTAGTAGAATCGTTCTTTGCTCGAAGTGAGAAGTCGAAATCTTTTGATACCTGCATGAATTGTAGATTATAGTCCTGCATATTTTAAGATATGAATATACGTACCACAGATTGAAGTTTCTCTTCATGGCGTCGTGGATATGAACTATGGCCCTGGGTGGTAAAGTGCCTATTAGGACTATTGCACTGCAGGAGCTTATTGTAGCAGGCATAATATTGTCTATCAGCGTGCGGGTTTTTGTATCCTTTGAAAGATCTTTATCATTCACCAGAGAGTCAAGGAGCTCTAGTAGAAATGATTTGCCAGATTCTTGAGCCGCAATACAGATTGCATCTTCATTTGATGATCCCACCCCAGCCAAACCTGCCAACTTGTAAAACAGAACAGCAACTGATACACGTGCATACAACTCTGTATTAATAAATGTTTCAGTCGGCTCCGGATCAGGACTCCTGGCCAGTATAGAGACTTCCAGTCTAGCATCATTGTTGTCAGCTAATTCAGCTTCAAAATCCCCATCAAATGCAACTGATCCCTAGAGACATAGCAACTTGAGTTCCATCTTCCAATGTCCCATTATAAACTCGTCCAAATCCTCCTTCACCTAGTACTCTCTTTGAATTAAACTTATCTGTTGCTTTCTCAAGCTCAGAAAGTGAAAATGTTTTAATAGAGAGAACGGGAACAGCCATGTTAGCATAATATCACTCAGTGGAAAGCCAATAGAAGGCACAGAACCAAATGAAAATGGAGCTGCAATTTGTCCTCTCCAGGGATATCTCTTTGGCACAGCTATTGAATTGTCTAAAACAAATTAATTATAATGTACTGCAGAGACTGTAGACTGGAAGAGGGTTTTTCATTGATGAATAAAATGAGAAGCCTTGGTCTGGAGGCGAAGTTGGACACCTACAGAAGCTTGATTGCAGCATTTAGTAAGCAACGCATGTATGAACAGGCTGAGGAACTTTTTGAAGAGCTTAGATTAAATGGTTACAAACTGAACCGTGCTTTTTATCATTTAATGATGAAAATGTATAAAACTTTTGGAGATCATCTGAAAGCTGAAAATCTACTGGCCATTATGAAAGAATCAGGGATAGAGCCCACTGTTGCCACCATGCATTTGCTTATGGTTTCTTATGGTAAATCTGGGCAGCCTGAGGAAGCTGAGAATGTCCTTGAAAACTTGAGAACAACTGGAGTGGTTCTAGATACCCTACCTTATACCTCTGTTATCGATGCATATTTTAAAAAAGGAGATTTTAAAGGTGGAATCGAAAAGCTCACAGAGATGAAGGAAGCAGGCATAGAACCGGACCATCGAATATGGATGTGCTTTATCAGAGCAGCAAGCTTGTCTGAGGGAGCAAATGAAGTCATTATTCTTTTAAATGCACTCCAAGGTGCAGGACTTGATCTACCAATCAGGCTTCTAAGAGAAAAATCTGAGTTACTAGTTTCTGAGGTTGACCAGTGTTTGGAGAGACTTGAACCTCTGGAAGATAATGCAGCCTTTAACTTTGTGAATGCTTTGGTGAAACACAGATTCTGGTAATGCCGGTTTGCGTAACCGTCAAAAGCAGGGAAATGAAACCCAGCAGCATCGGCTCTTCTTTTAATCTTCTGGAGAGCTTCGTAGAGAGGCTTTTGGCCCTTGGCTTTAAGGAACTTTCCGCCGTAATGGAGGAAGCGCTCGGCTGCGAGGGAAATGGTCACGATGACCGTGCAAACGGCAGCCACTACCCATGTCGGAGTGAACTCGAGTTTCTCCCTCTCTTTCTCTTCCACCATTCCGACAAGGGTTTGTTTCCCGTCGCACCTCTGTGTCGTAGATCCGAGGTTATCAACTTCATATTTATTAGAGATCTTGGACAAAACTGAACCCGACGTTCAGATCTGGACCAGATCTATACCCACCCAGTTATAGAGCGTGATAAAAGTGAAGGATGAAACAGCTCCCAACTAGCTCTCAAAACTTCGCCGGTGACCGTTGTTCTTCTTCGTTCTCCTCCAACTTTAGACGCCAAAGCTCTCAACTTGCGGGTCAGGAAAGGTTTCACCGGGCCCCACGGTGGACGTCAATGTTCTGGTCTAGAAGATCCAGAATCAGGGGAGAAAAAATCTGCCCCTAAAAGTCACCTCTCTGCGTATATATAAAGTGTCCACGTCATCTGTCCGTGGTACGGAAGACCGATCGACCGAGCTGGTTCTGACCGGCCAACCGAACTGGTTCCGACTGGCCGACCGAGCTGGTTGCCGACCGGTACAATTTTCCTATAATTTTATTTACCGCTTAGGTTAAAACTTCAAACCATCCACGTATAAATTATGACCACGTTTATTGACAGATAAAAAAGCAATGTGCTTGGCTTAATCTTTTATCGTATTGGAAGGAAGGTTGGGGGATAAATATGGAGTATAAAAGCCTAGAACTATATTTTTCTAATGTTGTGACCTAATAAAACGTGAAGGATGAGTTAGACCAGCTTATGGAATGATAGATGGCTTTGCACGTTTCGTCTCAAGGATGGATAACTTCCCAAGATTGTTTAGCATTTTTTAAGATAAATCGACGAAGGGGGATTGGTATTTGAAGTGGCAATAGAGCAGAGTTCTCTTCTCTTGTGGGAACATGAATTGCTCTTTGAATTGCCCTTTGAATTGCTCTTTGAATTGCTTAGCATTCTCTCTTTTATTATTCTTTGTAAGCATGAGGCAGGTACATGGCTTTGGAAGCTGAACAAGACAAAAACTTATTCCATCAAGTCATCATATGAGCACTTACAGTGGACCATTTTGAATGTGGTGAAGTCTAAATCCTTTAATAGGTTCTTATCAAGCCCAATGCTGTTGAAGGTTAGCATCATGAAAAGTGTTATTAGACAGGTTACCAATCCATGGAGCATTCATCGCCAAAAAAAAATTCATCTTCTTTTTGTCGAGTGCAGGAAATATAATCACAAAAAAATAGAATCTAAAATCTTATGCATGATATTCAAATTCTTTCTACTAGGCGGACCCATATGGTTGCAGAAAAATCATTCTGAACCAGCAAAGATCTATTTATTATAGATTAACACAATTTTCATGTCGCACATGCGTTACCTACTCATCCTTTTTATTCTTTACTTTTTTAAAATGAAATTATTAATTTCCCTTATTTTTTTAGTTAATGTTGTGATATAATAATAATAATAATAATAATAATAATAATAATAATAATAATAATAATAATAATAATAATAATAATAATAATAATAATAATAATAATAATAATAATAATAATAATAATAATAATAATAATAATAATAATAATAATAATAATAATAATAATAGTGATAATAATAATAATGATAATAATAATAATAATAATAATAATAATAATAATAATAATAATGATAATAATGATAATAATGATAATAATAATAATAATGATAATAATCATAATAATCATAATAATCATAATGATAATAATAATAATAATCATAATGATAATAATAATGATAATAATAATAATAATAATCACAATGATAATAATAATAATAATCATAATGATAATAATAATAATAATCATAATGATAATAATAATAATAATCATAATGATAATAATAATGATAATAATGATAATAATAATAATTATTATAATGATAATAATAATAATAATAATAATGATAATAATCATAATAATCATAATAATAATCATGATGATAATAATAATAATAATAATAATAATAATAATAATAATAATAATAATAATAATAATAATAATAATAATAATAATAATAATAATAATAATAATAATAATAATAATAATAATAATAATAATAATAATAATAATAATAATAATAATAATAATAATAATAATAATAATAATAATAATAATAATAATAATAATAATAATAATAATAATAATAATAATAATAATAATAATAATAATAATAATAATAATAATAATAATAATAATAATAATAATAATAATAATAATAATAATAATAATAATAATAATAATAATAATAATAATAATAATAATAATAATAATAATAATAATAATAATAATAATAATAATAATAATAATAATAATAATAATAATAATAATAATAATAATAATAATAATAATAATAATAATAATAATAATAATAATAATAATAATAATAATAATAATAATAATAATAATAATAATAATAATAATAATAATAATAATAATAATAATAATAATAATAATAATAATAATAATAATAATAATAATAATAATAATAATAATAATAATAATAATAATAATTTGTCCTTCTTTCCATTTTATTAATGTTGTTATTGTTAACTTGGATCGAAGGATAATATTGAATATTATTTTAAAATTAGATAACTAAAACGAATATTTTAAAAATAGAAGAACCAAATTAAATAATAATTGATAAAATAATTCATTAACTAATTTATATTTTCTGTTATCAAGAAAAATTTAAATTTTTTTTACCTACTTAATTTTTTTTTATTAGATAACTCCTTTTTCATTTTGTGATTATTTTATTTTATTTAATTATATTTTTTTCTATTATAAGTTTCTAATTTGTTGTTTGTTATTATATTGTAAAGGTAATTAAGTTTGTTTTGGTGAATTCTTTTCAATTTTTATTATTTTTTAAAAATTGAATTAAATCAGTCTAACTAGGAACCGATCTGGTAATCAATCTATCATCTAAAAAAAATTATCTCATCTCATAATTGGTCGAGCTAATCCAAAAAATTGGAAAGAAAAATAAAGAATATTTCAAAAAATTCATTTTATATTTTCTTATTTTTTTTAATTTAATCTAAAACAATTTAAAATTAATAAAAATTCTTATTTACATATTATACACAAGGATAAATTATTTTGTAAACTATTATTCAATTTAATCCTTCTATTTTTAATTATTCAATTTGATCTCTCTATTTTTAAAATATTTAATTTAATTATTCCTCTAATTTTAGACCAAATAATAACATTAACCTTTTTAAAAATAAAAAAATGAAATTAAATAGTTAATAATAAATAAATTATAATTAAAAAAGCAAAAAAAGTAATTTAATCAATATTTTAATATATATATATATATATAAAAGTTTATTATTATATTTATAGATGATTAATTTTAGTAAATGTATATAAAGAAAAAAAAAACAACGTAATCCATAGGCATCATCATACTAGTAATTATGTAAAAAGGTGACAAATTATATAACTAACATACCTATCCTCATAGCAAGAATCCCATAACTGATTCAAACCCACAAACATTCTCACTCAGTTCCCAATAATAATTTCCTCACTTCCCCTCTCTTGATTATAAATTCTTGCATTCATTCTCTTGTCTCCACCACATCCCACATTTGTTAGAGCAGTACCAACTTCCTCTAACCACCAAAACCATGGCCACCCAATTCCTCCTATTCTTCTTCCTTTCCATCTCTGCCCTCACCTCCGTCACCGCCGAAGAAGCCACGGGTTTCGTGGGCTCCCCAGCCCGCAACTTGGTGGGCCTGGAAAACTAATAAAAGCTGAGCCACTTCAGGTTCTACCGGCAAGACATCGTCAGCGGAAACAACGCCACCTCTGTTTCAATCGTTCCATCGCTCCCAAAATACAACACAACCACCGCGTTCGGTTTGGCGATATGTTGTTAGATGTTTAATATTTAAGTTCAAGAATATTTGTTAAAAGAACTCAATAAATTTAAATAAAATTATGTATTTAAAGAAATTAGTCTCTTACTCGCTTTTTATAGGATATTTGAACATTAAAAATTTTAAAATTTCACCTTTCTGCATAATAAAGGAAGGTCAGTATTTAATATAATGTTGATAAGTGAAATAAAAATTTAATTTTAATTGAAAGACAATAATAAAATAAAGAAAAACTAGCCAAATTGTCTGCGGAATTTTTCTGAATTTTTTCTATTATTAACTTAAATTTATTAAAAATCATTTATACACGCACCAATAAATCACACATTAAATGAGAGATTCTAAAATAAGAGTATACGAGTCTTGCAATCTCGTGCAAATATCTAGACATGTGTTATGGCTGTGGACTTTAATCTAAAACCTAATTATACACGATACTTTTGGATTTACTGTGACGCCTGTTCCGGAAGCATATGTAGCAGCCTTCACTTGCTGTGATGATCAGCTATGAGTGCTTTTGACGTTTGAGTTTTTACTTAATGCGGTAATAAAAAATTTATAATACTCACTCATTTTACTCGATCAATTAACCTATGTTTCATTGGTTGTGATTCGAGTTTGACCTAGTTAATTTCGTGTTAAGTATTTATGCTATTTTCCCCACTGTTTGCAATTGATTGAAGTGCGGGAAAATAATTTATTCACGTTTGAAATATTACTTCAAAAACTCAAAATTGTTATCCTTGAGGAAGAGAAAGATAATACAAGACAAAAGATAGAAAATGATAAATGTGACATAATATATAATAACAAAGAAAGAGATATAGAAAAATGTAAAACGAGTATAAGGAAATCAGGGTTAGTATTATATTACGTCATAAATGTTTGCCCATGGAAAATATTGTATAAATTGGGTGTAGGCAGGAAAAAGATAGAAGAAAAAAGAAATAATAAATATGATAAGTGATGAAATAAAAAAAAGGAAAAGTAAAATATAAAGAAGATGAAATTGGTTCTTTTCGGTAGTACGTAGTAGTAAGAAATAATTATTTTAGGATGAGAAACAACATTGTTATTAAAAATTATCTCAGCTAAAAGGATAGGGCATCATATGTTCAATTTGTTGGAGAACTAACCGAGTATATATATGTCTTCTTCTCATCCATATTTTCAAATTGTGATGTATATAATTACAACCACCTTTAATAAATATTCTTCACAATAATTGCTGTTTTGAATTGGTCAAGAAGAAAAGTTTCTCATATAGACATAGCAATTTAAAATGCTAGAAAACAAATATTTTGACAGAAAGTTTGTAATATGGGCAGGAAAAATAGTAATAACAAAAATATTCAAATCAACACGAAAAAATTACATAAATAAATAGAAAAACGAGTAAAAATATCATGGAAATAGACAAAAATAATTAATAAAAATATTCGAAATGAGTAGAAAAAAATTATGTGAGAGGAAGAAAAAATGAAAGAGATTAATTACTCGATGAATAAAAATTTATTGAAATATATTAAAAATTACAAATTTTAATTGGTCTCACTAATTAATACGTCTCTCGTAATCTTTTTTATCCGTAGGAATGAGTAAGGTTTGCATCACTTATACATTTGTTTAATTAAGTGAGCTAGATCTCCCTAATCTCTCTTAATATAAATTAATAATTTCTCTCTTAATTTAAAAATGAAACTTACGTAAATTTATTATTTCTAATAAATTTTAATCAATAGAAAAGAGGTACTAGAAAGAGTATAGAAAAAAAATATTTCAAGAACTCTTCAAGATGCATTTATCAGTAAATACCAATACCAATACTATATGAGAAGAAAAAAGGGACAAAGTGAATAAAATTTCTTAAGAAATTTATCATTAAAAAAAACATATTATTTATGGTGATTAAAATTATAATTTTTGTAAATCATTGTAAATGATATTTCTGAAATTTAAATAGAAAAAGAAATAGGAAATTTCTTTTTAAAACAGACACAAATACTGCATGGTTTTACTACAAGAGCTACAATTTGATAAAAGAAAATTAATGGATGAGGTTAAAATGGGTGGGAAAAATATCATGCAAATTGATGAGGAAAATGAATGAGAAAATTATCAAAATGAGTGAAAAAAAAAATCATTCAAATGAGCAAGAAAAATTGATGGAAAAAATATAATTCAAATAAATTAAAAATATGTGAAAAAAAATCATGCAAATGGATGTGAATTAATCAATTATAATATATATAAAAATAATAAAATATATTTAGTATAAATAATATTGAAATGTATTTGGTTACTATTTTAAAAATTATTATTGATTTAAATAATACATTATTCATTAATATATTAATATAAGACAATTATATATATATATATATATATATATATATATATATATATATATATATATATATATATATATATATATATATATATATGTATGTATATGTATATGTGTGTTTGAACTTAGAGAGACTTAAGAAACAATTGAATATTTGAGAAGTGAAAATTAATTAGAAATATTTTTATATCATTAAATTGTTTGTGAAAATTTTCACAGTATCAACAACTGAACATAATTTTAGATTGTAGGATGAAACACTATAAATATTATGGTATTGATTTTCTTCCCCTTTACATGTTTTTATTTGTTTTCTAACTAGAGGAGAAATTAAATTATAGAACTTTTTCTAAAAGATAAAAAACAATTTAATTAAATATCTTTTCTTTGCATACTCTTAATTGTCTGTCTTGAAAATAACTTTCACATACTATCTTTCAAAGCTTTTCTAAACAATCATTTTTATTTGTCAACTTGTTTCAAAGCTTTACTAATAATACGGTGGCATTTTATATTAATATTATAACCACTAACCAACATGCGTTAACAAAACTGTTATGTAGCAGGGAAAACATGAATCACTTTATTTTATAAAGAAGACAGCAAAGATTTTAGTCTTAATTGCTCAGACACTTTGATAATGTATGATTCTCACGATGAATTCAATTTTACAAAATTAATTTATAATATAATGATTTTTTTTATTTACATATATATTTAGAATTCATTAATTGATACGAGATTTCCGACCTCTCACTAAATATACTCAAATCCACAAGTTCCAAACATCCCTCACTTCCATGGAAGTTCCATATATGCTTTTGAATTCTTTTATTCATTCTCTCCATTCTCATCATTCAAGTTTTGTTTAAATAACGGGTTCTAATCATGCTTCCCAATTCTTCTATCTTCGCTTCTGTCAATGATTGTTGTAAAATGATTTTGTTATTATTAAAATGTATGCATTACTAGGAATGAATCCTCTCCCTCTCAAGTGAACGATAAGTAATTCGATATTTTTCTAGAAATTCTCTTACAAATTCTTTTATTATATGATGGAAATATTAAATAAAAATAAATATAGTTAATTTCGTTTTTGAAACATAAAAGAAAATTTAATATTTTCTTCATCCAGTAAGTAAGATGATTAGAAAAAAATTGTACGAGAATTTAGAATTATTCATATATATTCATATTCAAATTTTATATTTATATATTTCCTAATAAATATTAAATAAACTTGTTTATTATTAAGAAAAAGATTTATACAAGATTTGAATATAACTTGTCTATATAAAATTTTAGATTTTAAATATATTTCTAATCGAAGTTGCTCAATTACTTATAAACAATCTACTTTATCACTTTAAATGTGTTTATATATGGACCTTAATTTTAAATAACTTAATTAAATTTTACTTTAATAAAAATTATTATAAATAAGTTACTTCATTCACAAATATTTTTTTTCTATTTTTAATATTTCATATTTTCTCTCTTTCATTTACACACGTAAATATTAAACAACTCACAAGAAACAATAACTTATATAAGCAACTCTTAAATTTTAAGTAATCTAAAATCACATGGTCAAACTATTGTACTATTTTATTATTAAGCAACTATATAATTCATAAACTCCTATTAAAGATACCCTAATATATTTTCTGGGTTACTGACAAAGTGTTTAATTTAAAAAATAAAGCAAATAAAAAACTTGTTTAGTTGGAAAGCTAAAGAGAATAAAATACTCAATTTACGCAAGCAATATATTAAAAATTGAGATTTAATTTTCACACACCTTTTTCTTTTTATCTTTGCACCCCCAATATATTTGTTTTTCTTAAATCTTTAAAATACCCCTCTATATTTACCCCTTCCCTTACTCCTTTTAAACTCTTTCTCTGCCACCTTAAACATTTCGACTCCCCCTTTCTCTGTCTTTCTCTCCCTCGACGTACCACCTTCTCCTTCCGTCTTCCTCGTCCTTCGTCCCACTACTCACCTCGCACATCACACCAAGTGAGTTAGTTCATTGTTCTATCGTTGTTTCCTTTTTTTGTTTGTTCATGTCGATGCAACAAAAACTGTTGTTTCCGTTATGGCTCAATACACAACAAAACAAGATGTAGTTGTGGATTTCGTCTACATACACAATAAAAACAAAAATTTAGTGTATATTTAATCAACATACAAAATAGAAACTTGTTTGCTTAGTGTAATTAATTAATTGGCAAAGAGAATATATAATACACAATAAAAATAATTTTTGTTGTGCAGTAATACATAACATAAACTTATTAAGAGTGAAAAGATCAAATAGGAGTGTACAAAAATGAAAGTCTTAATGATGACTGGGCCAATCTCAGCCTTAAGCTTCCTTGATATTTTGCCCATGTCCTATCCATTTGTTTAGGTTTTGACAACTATAATGAATATAATTGTCCAAGAAGATAAATATTAAATATCGCACTTGAATTGGCCATGCTGCATGGTTCTCCGCAGTACAACATTGACTTTGAAGTTTCTTATTTGGCAACGTGCTTTTGATAGATTGCATAGCAACGCTGTCTGGCTCTGGCAAGTCGTTTTCACTTTTAAGTTGTAGTTTTTTATTATCTTTTCGGCATATGCAATATGTTCATTTCGTTGACATGTAGCTACGACTCTGGATCCAGATTGAAAGCAACGCTTCAGGAACGGAATAGTTTTTTAAAATTACAAAATTATAAGTAAAGTTTATTAAATAAAAAATAAGACTACTAAGTTTTAATTAATAATAAAAATATCTTAAAAAGTGTTAGAGGAATGTAGTGTTATTATTTATCTTTTGAAAAAAATCAATCCCACAACTTTAATTAATATACTGAGTGTAACCAAAAACATTTACCTTCTTAATTTTGGTACCTTCCAATAGAAAGAATAACTCCTTTGGTTTCGTAGAAATAAACAGGGAAGAAGATTAATCGGTAGATCTAAGAAATTTATAATTTTTTTTAATCTTTTGAGTATTATATTTTAAATATAATTATATCATTTATTTATTTAAGGTGATTGTAATTTTAAGTGATCCAATTTAAATAATCAAATAAATTTCTTAAAAGGATTTGATATGGACTACTAATTTTAGCTACCATTTAAATTTGTAGTTAAATCCTAACTAATTAACTATTAATTAACTAAAGTATTATTTTTTTCTAGTTAAATTGAAGTTATATTCATTTATACTTCTTATTACGACAAATTAGTTAGGAAATAACTACAAATTTTAAAAAACTTACCACAAATTAACTAAGATTATTTTCTTAGCTAATTTAATTTGCTACTTATTTCATGCTACCATTCAATATTATAGTAATTTTGTAGCTAATTATTTTTACTAGAAATTAGCTACAAAATAACTATTGATTTTAAAATTAGCCACAAAATTAATTTTTAGTAAATTTTAAATTTTCTAGTAGTGGAATTAATAAGTGAATACTCACGTTGGTATGTTAGGAGATAATGTGAACCTTATATATAGAGATAGAGAGGGGTTAACGCATTATGAAAGATTATGGTCCCAATACACCAAATTAAAAAATACATTTTGTATTTTCCTCATTAGAAAAGAAAGAAACAAAAGTCCTAAAAAAACTAAGAGAATTTGGTTGAGAAAGATTATAAATTAATTACTCGTGGTTATTGAAGATTATACTATGTTCTCCAATACTCATCATAGTGATCGGGAAAAAGCCACTCTGATGATGGAAAGGTAATAAGATACTGGAAAAATCAATAAGGCACCACCAATGTGGCGACATAACGTAGCAGATAAAAATTCTCTTAATTTGCAAGAATATCTAAGGAGTAACCACAAATAAGAATGATAGTAACAGTGAGAAGAATCATACAAGAGAGACCAATATTTTTAACGTGAAAAATGTTGTGATTCAGATAATAGCATAAGAACACACAACTAAAATAAAAGATGAGAAAAACATACTACCCAGTGGCAAAGAATGTAATTTACTAATAAAGTAATTACAACAAAAGAACAAGGAAACAATTTGGGAATTTTCTCCCACACTGCTGGGACACTCTTTGTTATTTCTCTCTCGGTGGTGTGTATTTCCTCTATCCTCACGCTCCCTTATATAAGGGAAGGAAACCGCGTAACGGAAGAGGAATTAAAAAGAAAAAAAAAAACGGTGGCGTTTTTATGGACAATAAAACGGTGGCCGTTTTATGGACAATAAAAACGGTGGCGTTTATGGACAATAAAAAACGGTGGCGTTTATTGACAATAAAAACGCGGTGGCCGTTTATTGACAATAAAAACGACCACCGCTTTTATTGGGCTTTCAACAATCTCCCACTTGAAGATTTTGATTAGATTAATCAAATCTTCACACCTTTATTCTTTATCCTTTGCCATACATGTAGCTTACTTTTTCCGATGAGCCACAAAAAGGATCGACTCCATGCGAACTTGTCAATGCTAATTGGCTTTGTCATAACATCTCGCTAGGTTCTCATCGGTGTGAATCTTTTGCATATCCACACTTCCTTCTTCCACCACTTCTCGAACAAAGTGATATCTTATGGCTATGTGCTTTGTCCGGAATGAAAGGCTTTGGATTCCTTGCAATGTGTAAAGGCACTCACCGTCACAATACACAACAATTTGTTCTTTGCTTGTGCCCGAGTTCCTCCATTACCTTTTTAATCCAAATAGCTTCCTTACATGCCTGGGTGGGCGCCATGTACTCAAACACGTAGTAGACAGAGCTATAACATCCTGTAACTTGGATAACCAACTTACTGCCCCTCCTGCGCAATTGTAAATACATAGCCAGTAGTAGATTTTCTTTTATCCACATCACCTGCAAAATCTGAATCGACATAACCTCCGACAAGTAGTTCGATCCTCCGTAACATAAAACAACACCTGAGGTCCCTTTGATATATCTAAGGATCCTCTTAATAGCATTCCAATGCTCTCCACCGGGATTTCCCATGAATTTACTAACCACTCCCACTTTTTGTGCAATGTCCGGTCTTGTACAAATCATGGCATACATAAGGCTTCCCACCGCTGATGCATACGGTTTCGAGACATCTCCATCCTCTCTTCTTCACTTTGCTAGGGCTCATCTTGGAGGATAACTTGAAGTTAGTAGGAAGAGGGGTAGATATTGGCTTACAATCTTGCATGTTGAAGCGCCGCAAGATTTTCGATTAAGTAATTCTTCCGAGAAAGTCAAACCTTCCTATCTTTTCTGTCTCGGTGAATTTGCATCCCTAAAATCTTGTTTGCCGGTCCCAAATCCTTCATATCAAATTCCTTAGCCAATTGTGCCTTTAATTCTTGGATTTGATCTTTGTTGGGGCCTACCACCAACATGTCATCCACATACAATAGCAGAATAACAAAATCAGTATTACCAAACCTATTGTAATAAGTACAATGGTCTGAGCTCAGTCTATTGTAACCAAGGCTAATAATGAAGGAATCAAATCTCTTGTACCAACACCTAGGCGCCTGCTTTAGACCGCATCTGAGAGATTTGGTCAACCTGCAAACCAAGTTTTCTTGTGTTTTAAAGCCTTCCTATTGGAGCATATAAATTTCCTCTTCAAGTTCTCCATGAAGAAAAGCAGTCTTTACATCTAATTGCTCAAGATGTAAATCAAATACAAAGACACATAGCTAGAACAATTCTGATTGTCGTCATCCCGACAACTGGTGAGAATATCTCATTGAACTCAATACCTTCTTTTTGAGCATATCCCTTTAGTACCAATCTAGCACGATATCTTTCCACTTGATCATTGCCATCTCGCTTGATCTTATAGACCCATTTACAGCCGATGGCTTTCCGGCCCTTTGGAAGTTCCACAAGATTCCATGTCTTGTTCCTGTGAAGAACCTCAATTTCTTCCTGCATTGCAGTCATCCAAAGAAGCATCTGAACCACTCACAGCCTCTGAAAAGTTGAAGGTTCTCCTTCTTCATTTAGAAGACAATACGCATCATGACTAGTCATCACATATTGTGAATGCCAAGATGGTTTGCTCCTTTCTCGTGTTAACCTCATTTGGCTCCTGTTCTTCATGCTGCTCTTCTAACTCAGAGGAAACTTCTGAAGTCTTCTTCTCAATTGGCACTGTAACCTTGTCCTCTATCAAGCTGTTATTTGTCTGCTCATTTTGCAGTTCATTTTCTGCAAAGACTACATTCCTGCTAACAATAACCTTGTGGGCAGTGGGATCCCACAAGCGATACCCTTTCACATTGTCGGCATAGCCCAAGAAGATACATTTCCTGGATTTTGGATCCAGCTTTGTTCTTTCTTGTGAGTTGTACATTACGTGCAGGGACGACCAAAAACCCGTAAGGATGAATAATCAGCCGGTTTACCATTCCACACCTCCATTGGTGTACACAAGCCAATTCTTTGTTGATGGAGATCGATTTATTACATAACAGGCAGTTTTACGCTTCTGCCCAAAAAAGACTTGGCCCTCCCTGCTGTTTGCAACATAGCTCTTGTTCTTTCCAGGAGAGTTCTATTCATCCGCTCTGCTACACCATTCTGGCGAGGTGTATGTGGGACGGAAAATTGTCGACAATACCCTCTTGCTTGCAGAATGCTAAAAATTCTCCATCTACATATTCTCCTCCGTTATCTGTCCTCAAGCACTTAATTTTCCTCCCAGTCTCAAGTTCTACTTGTGCTTTGAATTCCTTGAACTGAGAAAATACACTTGACTTCGTTTTGATAGGGTACACCCACAATCTCTGGTAATCATCGATAAACGATACAAAATATTTTGCTCCTCCTAGGGATAATACCGGTGATTCCCACACATCTGAATGAATCAAGTCTAATTTGTGTTTACTCACAGGTAGTCGTCTTAGCAAACTTCAATTTGTGTTGCTTACTTATCACACAGTGTTCACAGAAGGGTAAACTTACTTCTTTAAGCCGGGTAAGAGATTACGTTCATGCAAATTTTTCAGACCACGTTCGACATATGACCAAGTCTGCAATGCCACATAAATGTCACATCTTCCTGACTTGGTGCTTTTTACTGATGCATTAAACTTCTTGCAACGTATCTCCAGCCAGCATATACAAATTTGCCAAGATCTTCTTAGCCTTCATGACTACCAAGTTCCCCCTCACCACCTTTAAGATTCCATCTTCAACATGGATCTTACATCCGAGATCATCTAATTGCCCTATGGACAGTAGATTCTTCTTCAAGTCCTTCACATGTCGTACCCCCTTGAATTGTGCGAACAGTACCATCATACATTTTTATTTTGACAGTACCTACTCCGGCAATCTCCAAGGCATGGTTGTTTCCCATGAACACGGATCCACGAGATAGGCTCATAAGTGTGAAACCAATCTCGATGCGGGAGTCATGTGCCAAGTTGCACCTGAATCCACTATCCATTTATCATAAAACTCCCTTTTCTTGTTAGGACTCATGACCGTATCACTCACCAGAGAATGTCTCCATCTTCCAAGGTATTTGCAACATTACCTTGTGAAGATGATTCTTCAAGTTCTTTTGTTCATTCTTCCTCTTCCAACACTCTTTCTTCGTGTGCCCTTTCTTGCCACAATAGTAGCATTTGAAATTCTTCTTGCTTCGAGAGTTTGACCTATAATGATTTTGACTCCCACTTGAGCCACGTTCGTTGATCTTCCTCTCATCATTGTTAAAGCTTCTGCTTGTTTGGAACTTTCCACTTTGCTCATCCTTCTGGATTCTTCTTCAAGAATAGCTCCAGTGACGTCCTCAAAGTGTAAATTCCCATCAATATTATTATTTGTAATATTGATGATGAGTTGATCATCTGAGTCGGGTAAACTCAAGTAGAAGCTCCATGCACGTTCATTTTCAACTATATTGAAATCTGCTGCTGATAATTGGGCAAACAAGGTGTTCAACTGGTTGATGTGGTCCGTCACGATATGGACTCACTCATCCGAAGAGTATAGAGTTTTCTCTTCAAGAATATTCTTGTGTGAAGTGATTTTACCTCATATAGTTTGATGGGGGTATCCCAAATCTCCTTCGCCATTCTTTTACTCTGCCACAATGGATAGACTGAATCCGCCATTGCTAAGTGCAAATTTGCAATAGCATTGTCATTGATTTCTTTCCACCGGGTCCGTGTGAGCCGCGGTTCTTCCTTCAATTGCCTCTATGCAATTGTCTTTCCTCAGAATGGCCTTCATCTTTAATTTCAACAATGAGAAATTACTCCCATTGAACTTCTCTATCTCATATTTCGTTGTCATGGTTTTAAACCGACTTATTCAACCTTCACTTATGAATAGTATTGCCTCTTTGGAACGACAACGGTAGACCATGAACAAGTTCACACCTACCACACTCCAAAGAACAAGAATAACTCTTTTCGATGTGGAAGATCGGATTAATCTGCAACCCACGAGCATACTAAGAATTTTCTCCAACACTATTCTAGTGACTATAAGCGGCGGAGAACAACCTGACCAGGCTCGATACCACTGTTGTGATTGAGATAATAAAGCATAAGAACACACAACTAAAATAAAAGATGAGAAAAACATACTACCCAGTGGCAAAGAATGTAATTTACTAATAAAGTAATTACAACAAAAGAACAAGGAAACAATTTGGGAATTTTCTCCCACACCGGACACTCTTTGTTATTTCTCTCTCTGGTGTGTATTTCTACGCTTCACGCCCCCACTTATATAAGGGAAGGAAACCGCGTAACGGAAGAGGAATTAAAAAGAGAAAAAAAACGGTGGCCGTTTTATGGACAATAAAAACGGTGGCCGTTTTATGGACAATAAAAACGGTGGCCGTTTTATGGACAATAAAAACGGTGGCCGTTTTATGGACAATAAAAACGGTGGCCGTTTTATGGACAATAAAAACGGTGGCCGTTTTATTGACAATAAAAACGGTGGCCGTTTTTATTGGCTTTTCAACAAAACCCCATCAATGTGAGAAGTAAAAATCATTGGTCATCTAGATTAAAGAAATTAATCCACTATAATGAAATAAGGATACAAGAGTGTTTAGGTCAAGAACAATATTTGTTCATACAACCAACTAGCACAAGCAAGCAAGCAAAACTTGCAGATGAAGAACAAGATGAAAGAAGAACCTACAAAATTGAGCTACTATGCGAGCACGATTTCTCACACCTCTCCTCTTTTCTCTTTCTTTTTTCTCTCTTCTCTCTTTTGCCTTGTGAAAATCCACTCTCTCTCAATCTTTGTTTCTTTGTGTTTCTCCCTGTCCCGCCTCAATCTGGCATTCTCCTCTTATAAAGACCTAGCGGACTTGAGAGTATTGAGCTTTTGTCTCCATAGTTGGGAGCTCAAAAATAACCCAACACATAAATCCTCGTATTTATACAATTTTAAAAGTTTTGAGGATTTAATACAACAATAGAAACATGAAAAATATAAGAGTAAGAAAATTTCAACTGTAAATATATGGTATAAGTAGGACTTAGAGCGAATAAATAAAAAGTTAATTTGAATTATGTAGGCATTAATTTGAATAGATCGATTATATGGATTCATTTTTACCTAACTACATGGGAGAATAGCAAAGCCAAAAAAAATGAAACATGAAGCCTGATATTTTTTTAAAGTTGATGTAATATATTATTCAACAACTTTTAATTAAAAATCCCAACATGTCCCCACTCACCCACCCAAGTGAAAACGATTTTTATGATTAAAAAAAGGGCTATAATATTTTCAAATAATTATTGAAAACCAAGAGATGTTACAAAAAGTTGAATCTTACGAAATTAAAATCTCCACAAGGAAAAGAGGAGCAAGAAATTGCAATCGCTTGTGTGTTTTGAATGGTTATTGGTAGTAAGCTTTTGATTTTATCCAAGTCACAGTTGCGTGTAATCCTGACCTTTTTAAAAGTCAAACTTTTTGTGTCCATGCATTAATCCGCCTGGGACTTTCAAAATTTGAAATTTCCTAGATTTTTTGTCTCTCCAATCAATCAGAGAAACGGAAAAGTAGAAACGAAGACGCGTTTTTTTTTTATCGTTTTAGGATATGAAGAGTTTTATAATTATAAAGAAAAATTAGAATATTAAAATAGTTGTTTACTTGAAAAATAAAATAAAATTTAAACTCATTTTTTGTAAAATAAATCACGTACTTGAATCCATATCTACATATAACTAATAATTTACTATATAGCTATTAGTATTTTTCTTTATAAGATGTCCTTCTTTAAAAATAATTTTATTCGACAATCAGTCACTAAAAATAAAATTTTTAATAAAAAATTAACATTTAATCTACCACATTGTGAAATATTAGTTTCTTGCATGGTTCTCGACTCTCGTTGATTAATAATTTTAGTGTTTTGATCCATTTAGGAGAACAGCCCACTTATATGCATATATTTCAATTTATTAGTTGCACTTATGTTAATATTAAAATTAATAAAAATAAATAAAACAAATCATTAATCAGCTCTAGAAACTACGTACAGATAATCAATATCAACCATCAATCAATAATTTGTACATAATCAAACTCATAACCTTAGCTTACAAGTCACAACTAGACCAAAATTAATTAGTTATTTTATTTTGGTTATAACAAACCATTTATTTTGACTATTTATAAGCTCTCCATCCAACAATTAGATCAAATAGTTGTAAGCCTCAAAAACAATTTATTTATTTGATATATTGTATTTTTGTGAACCAGTTTTTCATTTAATTAATATAGCAACAAACTTGAATGTGATGTTTTACCTTCAGTTTAGTTTTTTCTTCATTGAATTACTCCATATTTCTTTCAAATTGGATAAAAATTGAACTTTCATCATTTAAATGACCCATTATCAATAACTATTATAATAATGAAGTTCGTATTAGTTTAGAAGGCTATCCACCAACCTACGAAAAAAAAAATAGACTTAATTATGCAATTATGTATCCTCGCTTTACAGTACATCAGCATGTAGCAAACAAAAACTTATATGTACACTTCTAAAACTCATTCTGAAGTCACTAAATAAATACATTATCAATAACAATTATGAAATATATATATACATTATACATATTATTAAATAGTATAAATTTATTACACATATATTTAATAATATATATCTTATACTTATTATTAAATAATACAAATTTTATATTTATTTCTAAAGTATATTTATATATATACTTTATACTTATTATTATTATCATATTTATATTTATATTTATATTTATATTTATTGATAAGTATAAATGATACTATTTTATATATTTAATAAGAAGTATAAAATTTACATATTATTTAATAGTTATAAATTTAATATATATATATATATATATATATATATATATATATATATATATATATAATATAATATAATATAATATAATATAATATAATATAATATAATATAATATAATATAAGTTTTGTAGTTGTTATTGGAATAGTAAATAATGACATCCTATTTTTATATACACATCAGCAGGATATCACGCTGATGTCAACATCTCAAATGAGTCCGATAAAAGATGACAGGTTATTTAGGAAAAAGTTTAATTATAAATTAGATAATATTTTGAAATTTTCAATTAAAATAACTAAACTTTTGATATATCAAAATTACACAAGTAAAATATCTAAAAGACCAAAATTACAATTAAATATAAAAAAAATAGCACAACTGGTGAATGCAATGCCCTCGGCAGATCACCCTTCTTCCTGCTGATTTCTTCGTATAAGGCAATAGGAACTCCTTGTGCAAAAAGAGAAAAAAAAATTATTTATGAGAATCATAATATAGTTCCGCTCCAAGATTGGATGAATTAAGGTTATAAATAAATAAATAAATAAAATAAAATAAATAATAATAATAATAATAATAATAACTCTTAAGTATTTTTTTATGGTGATCCAACTTGACTTATCTCTAGCGTTGTCTCCCTTTCTTTTTATAGTCCTCTTCTCATCCTCTTTCATGTGGATTGCGTTAATTAATGTGTCTTGTATCAGTTTACTACTTTGTTACGTGGATTATTCCTTCGTTGTTTGATTGCTATAACATGTCAACTATATCTTTTAATTTTTGCAACCTAAATGCAGCTCCTCCTAATTCCTGAATGTCCATGTATTTATAAAGTCAAAATTAATCATCTTAATTGATTGATTGATGTATTCAACCATCTAACCAACTCACTTATATAAATGTTAGGGGAAGATAAAGACACTTTAAAATGCTGAAACGAAGTTGATCGTCGGTATAAATAATAATAATTAAAAAAGAAAAATATAAAAATATAAAATATAAATAAAATAATATTTATATATAATTCTTTTTATTTATAAAATAATGTGAAAGCTCCACAAAGGCGTGAGCAATTCAAATTACCCGTCAGTAATTTATACTATTATTTAATTATAAAATATTATATTTAATAAATTTATTAATTTTATATTAAATAATTTAAAAGCTATGCTAATTATTATTTTCATATTTCATGTTTACATGGGGATTCAACTACAAATAATTATTTATAAAAATTATTTAAAAATTATACTAACATTAATGTATAATTACATAATTTTTATTGGTTAATTATTCAACATTTATAGTGCGTTATGTTTTTTTGTTATTTTTTTAGTTATGATGTTATTGATTTATTGATGTAAAATTTAACTAGTTGTTTAACTATTCTTTGGCGAAGACTAATTTCACTCAGTTGATTATCTTATATTTTATAGGAAAGGTGGTAAGAAAATCATATTCATTGACACTAATTCCCAGTTGGACAAAGTCAAAAGTGTCCTCTTCATTTCCCCTCTGTTATAAATTCTAGGTTCCAAAATATTTTCTCTTCATTCCAATTTGAAGTTGGCATAGATCAACCCAGCAACGATGAATACCCAGTTTCTAATACTCTCGCTCCTCATCTTCTGCAACGTCCTCACATCCACAAGAGCCGAAGAAGAAACGGGCTTCGTGGGGTCCGTAGACCGCAAGGCGCTAGGCCTGCATAGGAAAGACAAGGTCAGCCATTTCCGGTTCTACTTCCACGAGCGCTTCACCGGGAGCAACGCCACCTCGGTCACCGTGGTTCCTCCGCTCCCCAAGTACAACGCCACCACCAACTTCGGACTGGTGGGAATCACCGACAACGCCCTCAGGGTGGGGCCCGAGCCAGGCTCCAAGGTGGTGGGAATAATCGAGGGGCTGTACGCCGCCACGTCGCAGACGGAGTTCAACCTGCTGGTGGTCGTGAACTTCGTGTTGACAGAAGGGAAGTACAACGGCAGCACCATCGCCGTCTTGGGGAGGAACCGCCTCTCCCTCAAGGTCAGGGAGATGCCCGTGATCGGAGGAAGTGGCCTATTTAAGTTTGCCACTGGGTATGTGAAAACCAGCACTCTCTATCTTGATGCCAATAGGTCTACAATTGAGTACAACATTTACGTTTCACACTACTGATTATGACTAGGAATTTGGTTTATTACCATGTCTGTTTTCAAATTTATATATTCCCTGCCAGGATTATCACAGGGAAATTTACATTGTTATTAATGTTCTAAAGATTGCATGAATGCTTATATTGTAAAAGAATATTATTTATAAGTTCTTTTTTATTAGTTTTATTTATAAAATAAAAAATATAATAACTACAACAAAATTAAAACTTAAAATTGTGCATATATTATTTAAACTTATCGTGACTACATTGTAATTATTCATATTATTTAGAAGTTATTTTTTAACAATAATATTTTTAGTAAAATTCAACAAGAGTAATTAAAAATAATTAATATTTTCAATTTATTATTTTTATTTTTTTTAGAAATTATCAATAATTAAAAATAATCTTATATCACAATATAAATCATTTATCATAAATTTAATATATAATTTATATGTTCAAAAATATTTATTTATTATAACTTTTAATTATAATATAATATTTATATATTTAAAATATATACATATGTATTGCACGTATTAAAATACTACTTGTATATAAGTGAAATAAAAATTGAGTTATATATATATATATATATAATATATATATATATATATATATATATATATAATTAAGACTAAACTATATTTTATATCTTATCTTATTGTAAAAATTTGTTTTACTCATTTATCTCTTACATTTAAATTAATGTTCTTCTATAATAATTATCATTTTTTATTTTGAGATATAATTTTAAATTATTTTTTATTAATTCAAAACATAAAATTTGTATCATTAAATTTACTTACATGAAAATTATAAAATTCAAAGTAATGTTTAAAAATTTCGCTATAAACAATCTAAAAAGCATATAAAAAATAAGTCATACAAATAATCAAAAATTAAAAAATCAAATATCAAATTCTCTCTACTCGAACATTAGTTGATTTTTATATTTTTTTTTAAATAAGTTTAATAAAAAAAAATTCACGTCTTAAATCAATAAAAAAATAATCTATAGATAAAGTATCTGGCCAATCATATATATTTGTTGCCTACCAATAAGGATGGATTCACCTGGTGAGCTATGGGCCAATTGCCCTCTCAAAAATTTTTTATTTTAGTTGAATATATTTAATAAATAAATTTTGCCTTCATAAGACAATTTTTTTAAAATGAAAGAAGAAAATTATAAGTGATAAAACAAAGAATAATTTCATACTAATTTTATCACTTTACCTTATCGTTGTACATGGAAATAGAATGTATACTTATATGGTAAAACAATTTTTTACTATAATTTAATCACAAATTATTATTTTTAATAAATTTGTTAATTTTTACAAAAATTATCTTAAAGTTATATTAACAAAACTTTATAATTATATAATAATATAAAAAAAATTTACACTATTATCATTAAACTCAATTTTTATTTTTCATCTAACACAAAACACATCCAAATTTAAAAAAAAAAATACCACGACCCTAAATTAAAAAGATAAAGGTTTATAATATTTTAAAATTTGAATGAAATTTATACTATCAAATTTCAAAAAAGAAACACAATCCCAAATAGAAGTTTAGATATTTTGAATTTTTTTTGTCATGAAACTATGCTTTTTTTAAAAGCTTATAATAATTTTTTCTCTGGTAAAAGATTATAGAAACTTTTTTTTTTTGCTCCACTAAAAAAATTATGGATCCACCACCACTAGAAAAATAATTTTATTAGATAAATTTATATAAAATTTTATTCTAAAAATAATTTTTATAAATTTTAAAATTATAAACATGTTAGTGTAATTTTTAATATATATTTTATTCAATTTTAATACAACAAATATTTTTATTCTCTCTACTTTAATTTTTTTACAGTTTCTAATTAAACATTTCTTAAATGTTGATTAATAATATTTTTAAATAATTTGTTAACTAATTCCTTGAAAATGTTTAAAGATTTAAAAAATAAAAATATTTATAAATATAATGTTTAATATAATAAAAAATTAAAATAATATATATTTTATAGATGTCACAACCAAAGTCGCGATGGGGTTGACGAATGATAAAGGTTTGGAGTTCAAATTCCTTTCGAGGAAAGGAACATACAGACTGAAGTCACCACCAGTATTTTTAAGGTAAATATCGGAAAACCTAAGGTTGGATAAGGCTAGTCTGGGAATTGGAGTTCGGGTTCGGGAGTCGGTTACGTACAGGGATCACACCAGTCTTCCATTATGTCTATCTAAAGATGGTTACCCTAACTAAATGCATGAAATAAGATATGACTCTTATATTATATCTTTCACCTTTCATGGAATGATGAATATTTACAGGAAAGAAATGAGGGATGTTTTTAGGTTTGGTGAACTTGACAAGAGTCGCTTCTTGCTCCTACATATCTCCCAACACAATGGAGAAATCAAAGTTTATATAATTCTGGGCGAGGCTTGAAGGATTATATGGAGGGAAAGGTCGAGACTGACTCATCCAAGTGAGAGGGTCGACTAGGTGTCGGCGAGGTTAATGTACTGACTAGGAGTCGACGAGGATAAAGTAAACAAAGGGTGAGGAGTCTTTAAGCTACGGGATCGACCTACAAGTTGAGGTACAGATTCTTTAAGCTACTTGACTTGCAGGAAGTGTTTTCCTAAGGGCGGAATACTACTAAACAGATATGAACATTTAAAAATTCTAAGAATTTTACCTAGTATCTAGGTGTTTTTCTTGTTGTACTTTAGAAAGTAAACGAGTCTTACTCTCCTCTTCTCATCGTTCACTCTCCTTTAGAAACCTTCTTTTTTTTAACTTCTCTTTCACTAGAAATTTTTCTTCAAGTCTTCTCTCTAAATTTTTCGATCTTCTCAATACTCCTTTTCTCTAAAACACTGTTTTCTCTCCAGTTTCTTTTCAAGAAGTTCTGTAATCAAAACCTCGACCATTTTCCCTTCAAGCTCAAGGCCTTTTATAGGTCAGCTTCTGTCTCCATGATCTTCCAAAGAGATCTTTCACCATTAATGCGGTGACTCTCCTTAGAGTCTAATTAATGTCACGGTGCCCTACGAGGGATCCTTCCCTATTAATGCGACGATTTTGCCTTAAATGCAGTGAAGACTACTCATTCCCTTTCTTTGACCAACGTGGCAGGATGCGTCTCATGCTTCCTGCTTTCCCGCGAGATTGCAGGCTTTTTAGCTGGACAAAAATGGGTATCAACAATAAAATAATTTTATTTTTAAAAAATATATTTATATTAAATATTTATTATTTTAAAAATATAATTATTTATCACATTTAACAAGATATTATTTCTAAATTTGTGTTTGTATTAAATGAGTTAATAGGAGTATCGTAATAATTTACATTATTATATTTTTTCAAAAATAAATTTAAGATTCTTACTTTGTCGTAGAAATACATTTGTAAAAAATTTAGTTAAAAATCATTTTTGAGAAACAATATTTTTTGAAAATATTTTTTTATAATAAACATAAAAATTAACTTTCATGACTTTAAATTCTGAAAAAACTAAAAAATTATAGTTTACTAAATGTATAATTAGTTTCATAGAAATAAACGGGAATTCAAGAATATTAATTAATTGGTAGATACAAGATAACAGTGGGACTTGGGGGATAAATTAATAAGTTAATTTGAGTTATAATGGTATTTAATTTGAATGGATGATATCGATTGATCAGTTTTTGGGTAGTAAGTCAAGTTGCGTATAATTCTGACCTTTTTAAAAATCAAACTTGATGGGTTGCATTAGTCAGCCTGCGACTTGTTCTATTCTTTTAATTTCCTTCCGGCTGGTTGTTGGATTTTTTTTTCCTCCAATCAACAGGGACAAAGAAAAAACTAGAATTAAGACGTGTTTTTATTTATAGTTTTAGGACATAAATAAGAGTTTTTAATTATAAGATTAATTTGAAGTAAAAAAAAATTAAGAAGACTAAAATAGTATTTTACTTGAAAAGTAAAATATAATTAAAACTCAAAATTTAGTACACTATAGGAATTAAATGGAATAAATTGGAAAGAATATTAGGATATTCATATTTAAAAATAAATCACGTATTTGAATTCATATCTGTATTAGAAATACTTTTATTCTTTGAATCCATCCATAATGAATAACCTACTTATATATATACTTATATTTAAATTTATTATTTTCACTTTGGGTAAATGAAGTATATTTTGACTAAAAGTAAAATATATTTTAAATTAAACAATTAAATTTGACTATTAAGCTCCGTCCAACAATTCAAATAGTTACAAGTCTAAAAAAAAATTTATTTTATTGATATATTATATTTTTGTGAATCAGTTTTTAACTTAATTAATATTTAAAAGTAACAAACCTGAATGTGCATGACGTTTTACCTTCAGTTTAGTTTTGTCTTCCTTTAACCACACCATCTTTTTTTCAAATAGGAGGAATAATAATAATAATAATAATCAAACTTACATCATTAAATGACCCATTAATTATTATTATAATAATGAAGTTCGTATTATAACTTAGAGATATGCTAAAACAATAACAAAAACGATAAGTGAATACTCGTACCTATTTGATACGTTGTGAAAAATACAAAAGATAGAGGAGAAAAAGGTATGTGTATAATAGGTGATAATTGACGTGGTATGATAAAAAGTATATTAATGAAATAAGTATAAATAAATGATAGACATCAGTCACATATTATTGGTTTCTAATAATAACTCCCTCACGCGAAAACTCCTTAGAAGTCAAAGCCGTGACTAATACAAATTACTAATTTCGTCTTGTGCTAAATAAAATTCACTTAATTTATTAGCATCATCATATCCATCAAATCAAAGCTTCCTGGTTGATTTTGATGAGTTCACATTTTAGAAATTAGGCATGATGAATTTCTTTAGGACATATTTAGATTCTGCTTCTAGACGTTTTAATTTGGTTAGGTTTCGTGTAATCCTTTAAAAGATATAAGTTTTTTTTTAATAATTATGCATTATTAATAATAAATTTTATTTAATAGATACTATTTTATATAATATAATATTATATTCATAATAATATAATTTATTTTAAAATATATAACAAAATATACTTTAATTTAAATTTCATATTTTTAGTTTATAATTTAATTATACATTAAAAAAATAATTTTACATCTATTCAATTATAGATCACCATCCATATCAATTTTTACAATAATTACTTTAAATCATATAAAAAATAATTTATAAATTTAATAATAATATAAAACTATTTTACATATATATTAAGTTCTTATACATAATATTAATACTATATGAGTTTAATGATGCAGTAAAATAGTTTTTAAATATTTAATATATTTATTATAAAAATTAACAACTTTATCCATTACACATTAACATTATCTTTTAGTTAACGAGTGTGTTTTATAACATGAGTTTATAATCTAATTTCTAAATTAATATATTATATTAGTAAATCAGATTAATTGATTTATCTTTATTTTTTTACTTTTTATCTCATATTAATCCAGGATGAAATTTAAATAAACGACTGTATTAAAAATTTGAATCCAACGCAAACAAATTATAGTCGTCGCAACTAGTCCATGCACACCCCCTTCTTATTTTCTGACACAATTCTTTTTTCTCTTCTTACTTTCCATTAAATGCCCCAAGAAAAAACCGTAGGAACGTGATTATGTTTGTTGACACTAATTCCAAATTGGTCAAAGTGCAAAGTTTCCTCACCTTCCCTTTCTTTATAAATTCTCTCTTTGCCTTCATTCCAACTTGTCATATTAGTATAGAACCAATCTTTGTCATACAGCAACCATGGCTACCCAATTATTCATTTTATCCCTCCTCATGTTTTGCCACGTCCTCACTTCCACAAAAGCAGAAGAAACGGGCTTCGTGGGCTCACTAGACCGCGAAACGTTGGGCTTCGACAAGAAAGAAATGGTAAGCCACTTCCGGTTGTACTTCCACGAAGTCTTCACGGCGAACAACGCCACCTCGGTCAGCGTGGTTCCGTCGCTGCCCAAGTACAACGCCACGACCTCGTTCGGAATGGTGGGGATTATGGACAACGCCTTGACGGTGGGGCCCGACCGAAGCTCGAAGGTGGTGGGAAGAGTGGAGGGGTTGTTTGCCTCCACGTCGCAGACGGAGGATGATCTGTTGGTGGTTCTCAACTTCGCGTTAACCCAAGGGAAGTACAACGGCAGCACCATCACCGTCTTGGGAAGGAACCGTCTCTCCCTAAAGCTCAGGGAGATACCCGTGATTGGGGGAAGTGGACTTTTCAGATTTGCCACTGGGTATGCTCTAGTTAATACCATCTTTCTTGATCTACAAACCAGGTCTACAATTGAGTACAACATATATGTTTCCCATCACTGACCAGTACTGGTTAAATACTTAAATACGCTATATGTTTTTGGTTTTGGTACTGTATGTATGTCACACTGTTTCAAATTTGTATTTTTCTGGCTATGATTGGATATGGGAGTAGGTTACTAGGTTTTATATTAATGGTTTGTTTTTAGTGTCGTGAAGAATGTTCAACAATAATTAGTTTGTTAGAAAAATTAATTAGTTATTATTACTTTGTTGGAGATGGTTAACTCTAATAAACTCTGTACACTGGAGCATTTTCATATTATTGTTGTATATTTTAATTAATCAATTTTATATTATATTTTTGTAGTATTTTTCTGTTTTATTTTAAGTTTTATTATATATGGTTGTAATATGTTAGCGTCAACTTATTTTTTTCTCAAATTTTGATAAGGATTTTATACAACGTTATTCATGTTTGCCCTTCTGTATGTATTCGGTAGTGTTTTCCCTCAAGCTACATATCAAGATGCAACAAAATAATTTCTAATAAAAATAATTAGTTACAAAATTTGTAACTACTATAATATTATATTATATGATAGTATAAAATAAATAATAAATTAGTTAAAAAAAATATTCTTAGTTAATTTGTAGTAAAATTTTAAAATTTGTAGTTATTTTCTAGTTAATTTGTAATAATAAAAAGTATAGATAAATATAATTTAAATTTAGTTAAAAAAAATAATATTCTAGTTAATTAGTTAGGATTTAACTATTAATTTAAATGGTAACTAAATTTAGTAACAAAATAAAAAAAATCTATAGTGATCACCACGAAAAATATCCAAATAATTTTATGAGATTGCATTGTCATTCATACTGCAGCAAATTAAATGGTATCTATCTGTATCACGATGTCATCTAATTTGGCTTAATTATTACATCTTCCTAATCTTTTCATTATAACAAAAGGTAGTATTGATTTCCAAAGTGATGGTTATTGATTATGAGTCCAATAACATCACGATAATTTCAACACGGATATTTATTAGGTTCTGGAATTAGTGAATTACATAATCTAATTATACATATTAAATACCACAACATCTCTAGAGGAATAGGTACTTGAATTAGGCAACAAGTTTCTTGTGATCAGTGTCAAAAGAACATAAGGATGCAGATATTACTAAATTTGCTTCAGAAAATTATCATTTAGTACTGTTGTACCTTTGGGGCTTCCATGACCCCCTTTGTCGTGAAGACGAAGCACTCCACATGGCAAGTTCGTGTCATATATCATGGAACAACCAAAAATACATGATAGAGCAACACACATCATTGATTAATTAAATACCTGAAACAAAAGCTATAGGATATGAAATAACTCGTCACAAACATCCAATTAAGAGATACTTTACAAAGATAAAACTACCGAAGTTCAAGTTTTAGATTTATTAATAAAAAAAATATTTACTATTAGGTTTTTATAAAGTAAAAAAGTCGTATATATTAGATAAAAATTTTTAACATATAATTTTCTCATTTAAAATAAAAAAGTTTCTCTTAATTAAATTTTAAGTCCCATTTATAATTGGGTTCATCCTAGTACTTTGTAATAAGAAATCAGTAGTCCCATCAGCAATAAAATAAAGAATTATGTAATAACATAAATTGATTATAAGCACAAAGCTTCGTATGGAAGCTGAACATGAACAACACGAGCATATGAAACCAGTTGCATGCTCGTGCTATGAAAAATAGTAGGTTATATGAAAAATATCAAGATAACAAATTATCATGCATGCATGCTATCTTTTATTAATGTGTTTCAAAAGCCTTGGAGAATTTGCAGGCAACTGTGAAGAAAGTAAAATTCTCTCCTACAAACAAGGACAACGGACCATCAAACCACAACCTTAGCTAGCTTGTTCAAAGATGTGGAAGTAATCACTCTTTCCATATTGGAGTTTCTGCTGAACTTAATTCATCTTTTCACCAGCTCAATCAAAACCAATTAAATGGTCTTTGGTTTTCAAGATTAATTAAATGGATAGATTAATGTGAGTGACAAATTGTATTTATAAGATTTCTTTTTTAAATTTCATTAATTCCAAGATAAAGTGACATTGTCTCTCAATTCCGGGAACTAAGTCCTCTGGTCTCAGGCACGATAGCCAGTGTCCCTTAACCAAGACATAGAAACAAATAAAGAAAAGGAAAAAGCATTTCGATCACTTTTAAACATGAACTAATTATATAAATCAATGCTTCATACTTGAAAGCATTAAACGAGAACAAATTATTTACCATTAAAGATGACTTTAAAAAATGAGTAAGCTAGTATGTTTTTTCCAAATCAAACTTGGAGAAAAAAGTTTACCTGAGAATCTGAGATAATTTGCACTTAAAATATCACCATTGTATTAAGCTGAGAGATAAAAGTTGAAATCTAATTTTTTTAAAATTATATCTATACAAATTTTAGCACACTCTTTTAAATATACCATACAAAGAGAATCCTCGCAATTATTAAAGATAAAAGAAAATAGAAATTGCAAGGCAAAAAGGATACAATCCAAAGTGAGGGTCAGTCTCCGATGCCTCAATGCAGAATGGTTCTATTTTTATTTTATTTTTTGGAGGATTTTCACTGTTATATTTCATTGAAGACCATCAATTGTGTAGGACAATAAATGTGATCACCACTCTCATGCCTCAATAAAAGTGATTACCTCTCTCATGACTCAATGATGCATGGTTCTATATCTCATGTAAAAGATACTCATGCCCATAATTACTCACTCAGCACACAATTTTCCTCACCCCCATTCCTGCTCATAAATATTTTTCTATTCATTAACTACGCTCTTATCCTTACAGTAATGTTGGAGTAGCAGGAGCTTCCCCTAACCACCATCCATGGCCACCAATTGCACCACCACTATAGTAGGAGCAATTCCCGTAACATGATGAACGCTTTGATAATGTTCACAAATTATCGTAAAATTGTCTAATGTATGCATTTGGCTACTATAATAATACAAGAGTTTTAACACAATAAAGTAACACACAAAAATAGAAAATTTTACCTGTTTATGCTGTGAGCTAAAAGGGAGTTGGGGACTCAAATTAATGCAATAAACATGTTTTTTTTTTCTTTAAATTTTTCTATTGTAAACTTAAGCAGGCCGTTATGTTGACAATTGCGTACCCAATATTCTAAACTGGGCTGAAATAATCAAAAAACCAGCCCATTTTGACATTCAGCCCATCAATCCCCATCTATTTCTTTTGCTTTAATAATTAACTAGTATTTTAGTCTCGATAATAAATATGATAAACATTTATTTTATGTAATTAAAATTTATTATAAATAAATATTTTAAATATATAAATTATATTATAATTAAAATTTGTAATAAATAAATATATTTTGATATATAAATTACAATTTAAATTTATGATAAATATTCTATATGTGATATAAAAAAAAATTTAATTATTGATAATTTTAAAATATTAAAATTTAATTTAAAACTAAAATAAACAGAATAAAAGATATAAAATGTTTTAAAAAATTAATAACATTCTTGTTCTAAATAATTATTTAATTTATTTATAAAGAATTAATATATATTACTCTGATACCCGCCGAAAAATTATTAGGTAATTTATACTAACACATGTTTAAAATTTTTGTTAATTTATAAGTTAATAATACTTAATTGTATAAAAATTAATTCACGGCTCTTCATAGTACATCTTAAATTTCCTGGTCAATGTTTTGGAAATGTGATGTCATTGTCGGTCGTGGAGGTCATTTTCACTTATATGTTTGTTTCGTGGAAATATATATATAAGCTCTGGCTTTGGGTCCAGCTAGAAATTAAGTAATGCTTCTAGAATCATGCGGATCTATTTGGTGCCATTTGACCCCAAAAGTAGAAAATCCATTTGGTGCCTCAGCAATGGACAAAACAATCATCTTTGGTTTCGAAGAAATAAGTGGCAAAGAATATTAGTTGGTAGGTATATGTAAAATTCTACTATTAATATAATTTTTTTATAATATTTTAAAATATTACAAAAACATTACCTATTAATTTTGATATTATTTTAATATATATTATATCTAAATTATGTAACAAATTGTCATTAACAATATTTTTATTTATTAAATGTTTCTAAAATTATAAAAAAAATTACTAAAATTGATTTGTGTAAGTGTAACTGTAGAACATCAGTAATATATTAAGAAGTTAATATAAATTATAATTAGATTAATTTAAATGGATGATATTTTATTTACCCTTTAAGTTTTACGTCATTTTCTGGAGGGATAATGGAAATTTGTTATCTGCAAAAGACTTGTTCATCTGATTACTTTTTTTTTTTATAAATAAAAGCAAGTTATTCTAGTGTAGAACATTAACCAACAGCCTCTAATTTGAAAATCCTAACATGTAGCCAAAGAGAGAGAAGAGGAAATAACTAACTAACTAATTTATGATTAAAAATAAGGAAAAAGAAAAGTATTTTTCAAATAATTAATCAAAACCAAGGGTGCAATTCTAACAAGTTTAGATTATAGTTTATTTGATTCTTAACAAATTATAATCAATACATATCCTAAATTAGGAGTTGATCCTTGTCGGCAGAATCCAACTGAACCACAAAAATAAATCTTTCAAAATTAAGAATTAATTTGCACAAGTAAAAGAGTGTTTTACGGAGCGAGAAAGAAGAAGCAGCTATTTTGGTAGCAAGGTTTTGATTGTAGCCAAAGCACGTTGCGTTTACTCTCCTGATCGAGTCCTGACCTTTAAAATCAAACCTTGGTGGGTGCGCATTTGCCTTTATTCGGTGGGGACACTATCTAGCTACTTTGAAATTTCTTTTCTGCTGTGGTAGGATTTTCTTCCAATCAAGCAGGGACAAAGACCTAGAAATAAATGTTCCACTGGCAACTACTGCATGACTTTCGGTACTATTTTGAAAATATTATCTACTAATTTGAGTAATATTTAAAAAATATTGTATCTAAATTATGTTATAAAATAGTATTGATAATTTTTCTATTTTAATAATATTTAATAAATATAAAAGTTTGCTGTAATACTTTTATAAATATAATTAATAAAATATTACTAAAAATAATTGTCGCAATCTAAGCCGCGACACACATTGACGAAGATGGGATCTCAAAGTCTAAGTCCCTTCCGAGGAAGGAACCAGGATTGAAGAGTCGTCACCGGTATTTTATGGGAAATGCTAAGAAACCATAAGTTGGATAAGGCAAGTCTGGAATTAGAGGCTAAGTTCAGGAGTCAGTTACGCGTTGGGAAATCACCAGGTTCCCATCACATCTATCTAAAGATAGTTACCCTTGTTGGATGCATGAAAAGTGCAATGGTTTCTTTAATATAGTTGTTGCCTCCCTAGAATGGAAGATATTTATAAGTTATGGAAAATTTTGGTGTTTTGGGGAAGAACAACTTGACAAGAGTCGCTTCTTACTCCTACGTATCTCCTGCTGCAATGTAGAAATCAAAGCTTACGTAGTTCTAAGGCAATGATGGTAAGATGGGAGGGAGCCGAGACCGTCCAACTCCGCTGGAATAGAAGAAGGCCGGAAGTTGAGTCGGCTACTTAATATAGGATGACCAAGATTGACTCGGATATATGGAAGTGTATGAAGGGCGAGATTGCTTCGGTTTTTCTAATATGTGCTAGACTGACTCCGACTCCACTTCACTGGAATGCCGGCTGTATTGGCAGGTGGTAGTTCTAATGAAAAGGGTGGACTATCTTATAGACGTCTAGAGTCTGGATGTGAATGGACTATCATTTGGCACCCAAAAGTTTAGAGTAAAACGTAGTTTGGAGAAATTCTAGATGTTAAAATAAAGAGTTAAAAGAGGTTGAGACTGACTTGGTCTCAGTAGTATAGGACGACTTTATAGGAGTCGGCCTCTGATTATTTTTTATCCCAGCTTCACGAGGCCGACCTCAATGTAGGTAGATACTGATCCCGACTATAGAGGAGGCTGACTCGAAGTCGTCCTACAACGAGTATTTGGCTACATGAGCTGCAATTAACTGTCAACCTACTAAAATGTAGTAAGTTACTATATTACACTCTGGACTCAGAGTTTTGGGTTATGCAGGTGTATGCAACAAAGTTTTGAGAGACTTACCTTGTATCTAAGGGTCAAGTGTTGTTATTATAGAGTCGAGGAACTTCTTCTTTCTATGTTATAGCTCTTTCAAAAGCTCCTACTGAACCTTTTGTGTTCTCTTAGTTCTCTTTCTCAAGCTTTTCTCCTTCTTACTTCCTTACTCTTTCTTTTTTTCAAGACTAAAGTATTTCCTCTCTCCACAGAATCTTCTCGCCTTTTTTCGTCCCCTTGCCCATTCGAGTTTGAGCCCTTTTATAGGCCTATCCATGGGTCTCTTGCATTTAATGCAAGGTGTGATGCCCTAGGTTCCATTAATGCTCCGGTGCCACTGCGAGAGTTTTCCTTAACCCAATGCGGTGGCCCTGCAAGGGATAAGGGTGACGTTCTCCCCTTTTCTAATCGTCATCACCTCTGCCTCTCTACGCCTTCTACTTTTCATGGGGAAGACGACTTCACGAGTCCCCATTCTAATTGTTCTGGTTCGAGGCCCATCATGCAGAGCAACATAGTAGGGTTCGTTCCTCTAGGTTGCTTTTCTGACGTTTGGATGAGCTATCATTGTCCCACTGACTATTCTGTCTTTTCTTTTTTTAATCATTATTTTTCTGGGCTTCCCTCTCCACCCATTTTCTATATCCAGACAGAAAAAGGATATAACATAGAAATTGAATAATATCTAATTAATAGACTTGACAATAAATATAAAGATAAAAAAATAAATGATTATTAATATATTTAAAAATAATTTTTTATTTTTTATATTTCAAACTTAACAAATATTCTCATTTATTTTTTTTATATATTTTTACATATAAGACCATGTGGAATAATAAAAGTACTAAAAATTGCTATCTTAAACTATGGTCCATTGGTTCCCAACTTTGCTCACTTCCCCCTCACCGCTTATATAAACCTTCCATTGGTTCTCTGGACTCTCTTCATATTCCACTTCCTCTAACCACCAAAATCATGGCTACCCAATTTCTCATATCGTTCCTTCTCATCTCCTACTATGTCCTCACCATCTCACTAGACCTCAAGTCATTAGGCTAGATGCCTCCACGTCACAAACGGAGTTTGACCTTTTGGTGACTATGAGCTTTCACGTTCTTGGGGAGGAACCCCCTCTTCCACAAGGTGAGCGACATGCACGTGATTCGTGACAACGGTGTTTTTAGATTTGCTATGGGGTATATTGAGTCCAGGACTCTCTCTCTCTTGATCCCCAAACCAGGAATCATACAATTAAGTTCAACGTTAATGTTTATTATTAATTAACGTAATGAATATCTCAAGTTTAGAAACAAATCTTATTTCTTAGAGTTTAAAAAGTCTTTTTTGAGTGAACAGTTGAATGAGTTTTGAAAAAAAAAAAAGAATTTCTCAATAAAAGTACCACAAAATCCTTAAATTTCTTAGGTACATAGAATTCTCTATATTTTATAGGGAGGATGTTGTGACGTCGACATGCTTTCGATCGCTTTATAGTGTGCTGCTCTATGTTTCCTCTTTTGTGGTATAAATCATGTTTGAACAAATTTAGCATGACTATCATATGTATTGGATACAATTCACTGACGTTGAAATAGTTTCTATGAGGATTTTATGGTGCTTTTTTAATTATTGTTTAATTTTTTATTGATTATTAATCTGCTCATGTAGCAATTGTAGTGCTCATTTTCGTTTTTATTTTTGCTATAATTAAAAAAAAATCAATCATTATCAAAAAACTAATAATATATGAGTGAAAATATGTTGATATTTAATTAAAAGATTTTTGTTTTGCTTGGGAATCATTTTTTAATTGAAAAATATAAAAATAGACAAGTAAAAATAGTACACGTGATTTACTAGATAATAACACAAATCACTTGTGATGCTCAACTTCGCTTGTATTTGTTGGGTTATTTTTGGGTTCCCAACTGTGGACAAAAGCTCAATACTCTCAAGCCTACAAGGTCTCTCTTATAAAAGGAGAAATGGTCAGATTGAGAGATTGAGAGAGAGTGAATTTTCACAGTCAAAAGAGAGAGAAAGAAAAAATTCTACTTTCATCTCTTCAAAGATTAGCAAGACGTCAAAATCACAATATCTTCTTGACCATTTGGATTTTGATTTGGAGGTTTGTGGTGTGAGACATCGTACTTGTACAATAGGACGATTTTGTGAGTTCTTCATTTTCTTGTTTCTCATTTCTTGCTCTCCATTTGCAAGTCTTGCTGCTTGATTGAGTTGGTTGAGTATATACACAAATTTGTGCTCTTAATTGAACACTCTTGTACTTCCATTTGATCATAGTGGATTGATTTCTTTGGTCTAGACGACCCGTTGTTTTTACCTCTCACGTTAAGGGAATTTTTCCACGTTAAAAATATTTGTGTCTCTTTCGTGATTCTTCGTATTATTACTGTCATTCTTATTTGTGGTTATCCGTAGATATTCTTGCAAGTTAGGAAAATTTATATCCGCTGCGTTGTGACATCATTATATGTGTTTTATTACTTTTTTTCCATTAGTATTTTCCTGTGGGGTTTAGCCCTGTCCCATGCCTTATTAATTTATAGTGATTGATAATCACAAATTTTGTTAATATATCAGTAATTAAAAATTGGAAAACATTTCATTACATGCAAATGTTCCATTTCTTCTTCCATCTATATTAATTTTTTATGTCAAAATTTTTAATGAAGAAGCACAAAGATATTTCAAATCTATATAGAATAGTTGTAACATGATAGAGGTATTATAATAAATACATGCATAGCTTTATGGAATAAATAAATACACTTATAAACTTCATTAAATTCCATAAGTATAAATAAACCAAATATAACTATACAATTTATTTTAAATAATAAAAAAACATGTATATATATATATATATGAAAGAACTAAGTCTCACGCAAGATATTCTTCACAACAATAACATATAAATCAAGAAGGTTAAATATAAAATTCTTTTCTTTTAGCTAATGAAAGTCTAATATAAAACATTTAAAATAAATTAATGGAGTAAAATCTCAATAAGTGTACCAATAACATAGATTCATCATATATCTCATACAAAATAATTATAAACATAATATACCCAACATCTCGTTCATTATACATAATTATGATGTTAAAACATGCAAATATTTTTATCCTTCGAAAAGCATAACATTTCAAACATATATGCTTATCATTAATACAAATATGAGCTTTAATAATGGGTCATTTTTTATTCTTAAGGAGTCAATTTAAACAAAAATGCAATGATATTTTTATAAATATCATATTTTTATTTACATCAATTCTTTAAGAACTAATGTATAAACAATTGTGATAAATAATTGTGTTCTTACATTAATTCTTAAAAAATCAATGTAATAGATGTTTATATTGGTTCAATATCCAATATAAAACTTTGTCACATTCTACATGTCAAGTATCTATAAACAATTAATGCAAAAAATTACTTTAACCGATAGAAAATTTTATTTTTAATTTATATAAAAAGTGATTTACGTAGCTGAATACACTCATCATAAATACTTATAAAACATTCCAACATTAACATGTGTTATTCTATATTTTCTTTTTTCATCTTATTGAAAATTTTGAACTCAATCTTTGGATAATTTCAGCTAAGGGAAACACAAACGATGAATTTAGTTCGGGTTTGGAGCCAATTTCCTCGGGTATGATCGGGTCAATTTAAACAATAATAAAAAACAATATATTGTTCAATTTATATTTTAATATAAGGTATTAATTTTTATTTAATAGTATATTTTAATACATAAATTTGTATGAAAATTTTTTATATTTAATAAACATATATATATATATATATATATATAATAGCTGCAATTAATATATTATAAGTGAAATTGATGACTGCCCTACAATATCAAACATTATATTTATTAAATATGGTATATAGTCAAATTAAACAGCATTTTCAATATTTAAATGTTTTATTTATTAAATATAACATAATTATTCAATTTTTATTGTATAATATATATTAAAACAATTTAATATTCATATTTATAAAAGATATAACAATATATTTATTAATATAATATATAGTAAAATTAAACAAAGTGATTAAATGTTATATTCATTAAATATAATATATTATGAAATTTTGAAGTTGACTTGAAATTATAATAATTAATAAAAATAAAAAAAACTAAAATCAAGATTAAGTTTTACATTTAGTACTTGTGTTTAAGTCTATTTTAGTTATAGATAGATAGATTACTTAATTAATGTTAGAAAAATAACTTAGAATTTAGAAAGTTGAAGCACTTAACAAAATCTATAATAATTACAATGTTTAAAAGAATAAAAAGTAAACCATATATTTAGTTTTTAAAGATTATCATTTTATTGAATTAATTCTTCAACCATTTTGTCAAAAAAAAAATTATTGGTTTTAAAATTTACTATATTATATTTAGTACTTGTATTTAAGTCTATTTTAGTTATAGATAGATAGATTACTTAATGAATATTAGAAAAATAACTTCGAATTTAAATAGTTGAAGCACTTAACCAAATTTATAATAATTACAATGTTTAAAAGGAATAAAAAAGTAAACCTTATATTTAGTTTTTAAAGATTATCATTTTATTGAATTAATTGTTCAACCATTTTGTCAAAAATTATTGTTTTTAAAATCTAGTATATTACCATATTAATCTTTTTAAATTATCATTAAATTTAATTAAAATATATTACAATATAAATTTTTTTACATTATTTTATTTTGTATAATGACATCAATGAAATTTAAAAATAAGACATACAAATTATTCAAACTCTCATTACTATACCAATCATAGTAGGTAAACTTTTTATACTCTAACTTTTATAATAACTATTTTAAAAAATTATATTTAAATAATTTTTCATTAAATGACAGTATAAATTTTTTTTACATTAATGATGCATAAAAAAAATGAATTTAAGCAATTTTTAAAATATTTAAAATGCATCATATTTATTTTTATCAAATATTAAAATAACGATACAAAGTGATAAATAAATAATTAGTTTATATCTTTAAAAATTATTTGGTAATTTAAAAAAAGTTAATAATACCTTAATATTTAAAATCTAATTTAGTAGAGAATTTACCAAAAATATTCTCATTAGAGGTTAAGAATTTGTGAAATATTTCAAAATTATTACAATTATAAAATATGTAATGTTTATAAACATATTAACGAAATCATAATTCCTTTTGTAGTAACCTGCTGGAAGTGTATTATTTTATTTAGTTTTTACAAAGTATTATAAAAAAAATGTACTTAAAAGGAAGTGTAAGATAATAGTTAATAAAAAATAATTTCATAAATTAATATTATATGTCACAAAATTTCCTTGCTGAATAAAGTTCAGTCCTTTGAGCATGACATGAAGAAAATGCAGGAGATATACCTGATTGTCCATATATGTGCATGGCAGGTTCTATAAAAGTTAACTGTGATGAAGCTCTTTCCTCCCTTGGTCCAAAGGCATCTTGTGGTGGTGTGTTGCAGATTGATGCTGAATTATAATTTTATAGTTGGATTATATGAACCATGTTAGGGGTCACTTCAATTGTTCATTAATGTTGAATTATATGGGCTATCTTTCATGGACTTCAGTTGGCTCTATCTAGAGGTTTAGGAAGCTTAATGCTTGAAGATGAATCTGATTCAGAGATAGCTATCAAGCTGATATGCAATGGCTATCCATCTTCTCAACTGGTGGCATGCATCCATTCTTAGTTTGGAAGCTCCACCTGAACAAATTAGTTGGAATTATGCGTATCATGAAGTGAATGCATGGGCTGATATCATCATAATGATTAGAGGATCGATTATAAATATTACTAAGAATCTTCAAGAATTTATTATAAAAATAAGTATTTATATTAGCTGTATTTTTTTACGAAAAATCTTATTATTTATGTTTCAAAGAACTATAAATTAAAATAAATTATGTTATTTACTAAATTATCTTTTAGGACGTTAATAGTCAACTATCATTGAATAATAATTTGTTTTCAAATAGTTGGAAAATAAAAGAAGAAAATTGTTGTGTTGTGACAAAGGCTATTACTTTAAAAAGTAAATTATGACAAACCTCCCATAAAATTTGATATCTAATTTTCTTTCTCACACATCACACATTGACCCGTGCACTTGAAAATGAAAATACATTAAAATTTCACAAATAATTATGAGAAAAACAAGCAAGACAAGAAGAATAAAGAGAATATAACAAGAGAAGAGTTGTGGTAGAAAGATAAAATATTTATTTATGTCTTAAATTTAAGTAGTCAATCTCTTATGCAGTGTTCGTAAATCTGACTCATTGACAAAGATTAATATAATAAATCATCTTTAATTTTAGAATTAATATAAAGAAAATGCTAAAATCCTTTGAGTAGAAAATATAATTATTTATAATTTTAAAAAATAATAACATATTACAAAAAATTATTAAAAAATAAATATATATATAATACTCAAAGAGTTTGTTTTAAAAAAAAATACAATCAACTCTGCAATAAAAACTACAAAAGAATAAAATATGTTATAAAAATAGAAAATAAATAATACTTAAATAACATTATTAACATAATTAAATCCTTTAAACCGTACATGGGTCCAGTTCAGTTAAAATAGATTTTTTATTTTAGATAAGAAAATTATATGATAATTTTTTTTTTCAATTTATATAATTTTTTATTTATAATAATAAATATATTATTTTAATAAACTTTAACTTTAAAGTTTGGTACCCTTGTCCTTAATTAAACCGCAATTTGATTATGTTTGCTAAACAAGATCTATGTTGTGGGGATTACGAAATTTGATTTTGCTCCTTTTTGTTCATGACAGCAGCTAGTGAATGTTTCTGTTTCTCACTTAAGTGTCTAGTTAGTTTTATTGTTGGCTGTCTTGTGCCCCTTTTGATTCGACCAAAAATGTACGATATTTATTATATTATAAGTAAAATTAACTATCTAATAACATTAAATACTATATTTATTAAATATAATATGGAGTGAAATTGTGAAGAAATAAAATAGGCAATGAATTATTATTATTATTATTATTATTATTATTATTATTATTATTATTATTATTATTATTATTATTATTATTATTATTATTATTATTATTATTATTATTATTATTATTATTATTATTATTATTATTATTATTATTATTATTATTATTATTATTATTATTATTATTATTATTATTATTATTATTATTATTATTATTATTATTATTATTATTATTATTATTATTATTATTATTATTATTATTATTATTATTATTATTATTATTATTATTATTATTATTAATTATTATTATTATTATATATTTCAATTTATTAATATTATATTATTTTTCTATCCTGAAATATATTTTATTAACCAATTCCCTTAAACAATAATAAAAAATTTAATGTATTAAGACACGAATTACATTTATTAAATTTAATAAATATCATAATTAATATATCATACGAAAATTTGATTTTACAATAACACTAAACACTATATTTATTATATATAATATCTACATAAATTATTTAGTAAATAAATTTAAAGATAAACTATTATATATGGTTATATATCTATCCATTTATTGATATTATATTAATTAATTAATTAATTAATATATATATATATATATATATATATATGAAGTTTTTTATTTTAAAATATGATTATGAACTAATTATTTTAAAGGATAATAAAAATAATAACATTTTTAATTAATATATATAGGGATTTTTTTTGTAATAATTAATTTCTTAAATTTATAAATATCATAAATTGATTGATTTAAAACATTAAATACTATATTTATTGAATATAATATAGAGTGAAATTATTAATAACAAAAATTAAGAAATAAATTATTATATATTCTTATATTTATTTATTTAATAATATTGTATTAATATATATTTAATTTTTGCTATTTTATAATATGTTTTATCAGCCCATTCTTTTAAAAATTAATAAAATTAATAAGATTTTTCATGTACTGAGACATATATTACATTTATTGGATAACTTAATAATTTATTATATTAAAAAAATATAGTAAATAATATAATAAAAGTAAAATTGAACCTTCCAATAACATAAATAATATATTTATTAATATAATATGTAGTCAAATTATTAAGTATATAAATTAAGAGATAAATTATGATATATATTTGAATTTGCATATTTTAAAATAATTTTATAAAATAATTATTTTAAACAAAATAAAAATAATAAACTATTTAATGTATATTTAATACGTATTTACATTTAGGTATTGATTTTTTAATAATCACTTTTATTTAATAATAGATATTTAACATATAAATTTATATAAAAATGTATGCTTTTGATAAATATATATTATATTTAGTAAATATGTTATATTTAATAAATACTATAATTAATATATTATATGTAAAATTGACTGCCCAACAATATTTAACATTATACTTATTAAATATAGTATATAGTCAAACTAAACAACATGTTTCAATATTTAAATGTTTTATTTATTAAATATAATATATTTATTAATTTTTATTATATACATTAATATTTAAAATGGATTAATATTAAAATCAAAAACTATATTCATTAATATAATATATAGTTAAATTAAACAATATGGTTAAGTGTTATATTTATTAAATTTTGAAGTTCAATAGAAATTATAATGTTATAAAACTAAAATTAAGATTAAATTCTACATTTGTATTTAAGTTTTCTTTTATTTATAGATAGATAGACTGAGAGATAACTTAATTAATGAATGTTAAATAACTTAGAATTTAGAAAGTTGAAGCACTTAACAAAATCTATAATAATTACAAAGACAAATTGCATTGACCTCTCTTTTAAGTATGTTTAAATATCACTAACACTCCCTTTATTTATTAAATGAAAACTAACCTCTTTTTCATGGAGCTAACACGCTCTACCTCTTCACCCTCTTTTTTTCTTGAAATTTTCATAAGATTAAAAACTCATATCATGATAGAGAAAAGGGAGCACGAAGTATGGAAGAATGATGGAAACAAACGAAAGCATAGGTTAGGTATTCTTTCTTTCTTTCTTTTTTTCAAACAGTAGCTGGACTTGTCAATGTGAGGAGAGGTCAGTGCTTAAAGAGAGATGAATGCAAATTTTCTAATTATAATATTTAAAAGGAATAAAAAAAGTAAAACATATATTTAGTTTTTAAAGATTAGCATTTCATTGCATTAATTCCTCAATGATTTTGTCAACAATTTAGTGTTTTTAAAAGTTAGTGTATTACCATATTAATGTTTTAAAATTATTATTAAATTAATTTTATTTTAATTAAAATATATTGACAATATAAAAATACTTTATAATAACTACTTTAAAATTATATTATTAAAATATTTTTTATTAATTGACCATATAAAATCTTTATACCGATAATGCATACAAATTGAACTTAATTAAATTTTAAAATATTTAAATTAATACATCATATTTATCCTTATGAGAGATTAAAACAACGATACGAAATGATAAATAAACAATTAGTTAAAAACTTTTTAATTTGATTTTTTTAAATAAGGTAATAATACCTTAATATTTAAAAACTAATTAAGTAATGAATTTATCAAAATATTATCACTAGAGGTTAAGAATTTGAAGATAATTACAATTGCAAAACGTAATATTTTTAAACTTAACGAAACCATAATCCCTTTTATAATTTTTTTTATTTTTTACTTTTTTTTTTCTACTGCGACCGCCGCAAGCCTACGCTGCGAGGTCCTCTTATAATATATAAATTGCTGGGAGTGTATTTTTTTATTTAGTTTTTACAAAGTATAAAAATGTACGTTAAAGGGAGTGTAATAGTAATAGTTAATAAAAAGTAATTTCCTAACTTAATATATGGACATATATTTAATCAATAATTATAATTATGTTTTATTTTTCAAAATAATCCCTCTTCATGAAGAAGAATCAAATTCTATTTTTTAATATCTATTGAATGCTCATGAACATATCATAAAAAAATAAAAATAATTTTTTTATTACAAATATCTATTCATTATAAAAATAAAAGCTATTTAGCATTTACTTCTTTAACCAATTTAATATACTGAATAGAGTTTTTACATTTACGCGTAAACATACAATAAAAGTACCTTTTTTTTAATTGAAAGGAATTAACAACCCTGACAGCAAATTATTAAACACGAGGCACGCGGGCCATTATATTCGTCCCAATGCAATGACTTTAAAGAAACTCTTGTTTCCTGTCGGTTTCTATTCATGCTTTGTCATGGTTTAAAATATTAAGAGTTCATGCTCTTGCTCAATTTTTATGTGGATTTTATTTTTAAAAAATTATATATTAAAAAATTTAAACACACGTGTTAACCTAGGTTTTTGATCAAATTAAAAAAACTATTTTTTAAATAAATAAAAATTAAAAAAAATATTTACTAAATTAGTATCTTTTTTGGATACCGTGACATTAACTGTCTTCATATAAACATATAAGTGTCTTTATCAAACAAAATATATTTTTTAAAATAAAAAATATAATTTACTAAACTAGCGTCTTATTTGACATTGTGGAAGGATGATACCTATATATGTAGGAGGCTAAAGGTTAACTCACACCCTCGTGTGTACATTAAATGTTTTAAATAGTGTGTGTTAACACATTAAAAATGTAGAGATTATGTTATTTCTCTACCTTCACCCATATCTGATATTGTTTTTTCTATTTTTTTTTTAATATCTTAATATTAATTTCGTTTATTTTTCTATAAATTATTTCTAAAATTCATTTCTCTCTTTATTATATTGATTTCTTTCTTTTTTTTTTTATCTTTTAATATTAATTTCTATTTCTCTCTATTAATAATTTTTTATATTCTCGTTTATTAAGTTAATTTCTCTCTCATCTTCATTAATGATTTCTCTATATATCTCTTTTATATTTAATATTGATTTGTCTATCTTCTTCATCAATAATTTATTTCTACTTCAAGATGATTTATTTCTCCAAATCTCTTGATTACTCCTCTTTTTACTAGCTACATTAATACGATGATAGTAAGGAGTATTCAAGACTTGTACTTTCTTAAATAGACATATTTGCACATAAGATACAGGCTAGCCTCATGTCTCATATATGTATCCTAAGTCTTATCCTTTCAAAATATTTATCAATTTAATAAATAATTTTTATTTTATTTTAGAAAATATTTTTTTTAGTTTAATTAAAGACCCGCTAACATTGGGATGAAAAATAGAGGATGATCAATAACTTTTTCTTGAACGTTATTTTAAAACGGGTCTTTCTCACTAATTAAAAGTGTTACTAAAATTGATAATTTTTATTAAATTTTTAACTAATAATAAAAAATACTAAGGATATATCTTTATCACTCTTTTAATATAGATATAAATTTTAATAAATTGAGAGACTCGTTAAATAAAAATAAAAATTAATGTTTTAATAAATTTTAATTAAAATAAAGAATATATTAAAGTAATAATATTTAAAAAAATATTATTAAGTTTAATATTAAAAGTGTTATCATTCCTTATATATTCGTGGAAGAAAATAAAGTCATGAGATGATAGGCACCGAGTCCAACAACCACACCCACTCATTCATTCATTTGGTTCTTCACTTTCCCCACTTCCCTTTGTCTCCATATAAACCCCTCATTCTCCAATCTTCCTCCACTCCCAAACTCCCAAAACTCCACTCTTCATTCCAAATTTGTTCCCTCCTTTACACCATGGCAATCCCCCATTACTTGCTCACATTCTCATTCCTCCTTCTCCTCTCCTGCCACGTCATCAAGGGTCAAGATGACGCCGAGTTCGGGCGCGCAGTAGACCGCAAGATGCTGGGTCTTAAGAGGAAGGAAAAGCTGAGCCATTTCCGGTTCTACTGGCACGACGTAGTGAGCGGACGCAACCCCACGTCGGTGGCGGTTGTTCCGCCGCCGGCGAAGCTGAACTCCACGACGGCCTTCGGCTTGGTGAACATGATCGACAATCCTCTGACGTTGGGGCCCGAGCTGAGTTCCAAGCTGGTGGGAAAGGCTCAGGGGTTCTACGCCTCGGCTTCGCAGAGCGAGATTGATCTTCTCATGGCCATGAACTTTGCCTTCATTGAAGGGAAGTACAATGGCAGCACCATCACCATCTTGGGGAGGAACTGCGTCTTCAACAAGGTCAGGGAGATGCCTGTTATTGGTGGGAGTGGACTCTTCAGGTTTGCTAGGGGCTATGGAGAGGCTAGAACTCATTGGTTTGATCTCAAGACTGGGGATGCTATTGTTGAGTACAATGTTTATGTTATGCATTATTGACCTCCAAATCAATCCATATGAATAATTCATACTTATATGGATTAAAAAAAAAAAAATTCTTGTAGCTTTTACTTTAGCAATTGGCACTCTTTGTATCTTTCTTTCTTTTTTTTTTAGGTCATTTGGCATTAGAGCTTGCTTTTGAAGCTTAGCTTTGCCTTTTCAAGAGGTGGGGTTTATTCTTGTGAACCCATCTTTGTTTCCTATTTAATTTAATTATGTATTTGTGGTTGGTGTGATATTTAGAATAATAATTTATGATGCTCTCTTTACTCCCTGCAATTGGAAAGTAATCTCATAGAAAAAAATATTAGGACAATCGTATTCTATATTACGTCCAATTATGAATTTCTGATGTCTTGAATTGATGAGTGGGAGGTAAAGTTGTTACAATAGAGAGATTCTAACAATCTTAAAATGGAAGAAATTTAATTCTGGTCCAGTAAGTAAGTATGCAATCTCCTTCACCATTTTGATGATTGTAGCTCTAATGAAATTTCAAACTCTCTTCTGATCCAATTTAGCCTTGAAAAACTAAGGATATTAATTTAAACTAAGGATGTTGTGGTTTCTTGTGTAAGAATTGAGCCTTAGGTTATCAATTTTAGTAATTTACCTCCTATCTTTACCTTTGACACCAAACCATACACTTAAGTGACAGATTTTGATTGTAGTTCGGGTGGCTAAAATTATTTTCATTTTTAAATGAGAAGTCGCTGTTGTTCACTTTTGGCATCAGTCAAGTTCCAATTCTTCTACAACAGAGTTGAAACAAGAGAGAGACAGAGAAAGGGAAGTCATACCAGAACTTTCCCATTGTTAAGCTGTTAATTGCTAATATACTGTACCTGGGTGGAGTATCTCTAACTCTAACCCATCATCTCTCAGTACTTTTCTAGTTTTCTTTCCCCAATTGGTACAATGTTTTAACATTTTAAGAATCACGGTGCCGTGTCACCTGATGAAAGTTACATTGTCTCTTCTGCAAGAGATGGACAGATGGTATGTTACACTTTTTTTTGTTGCAGAGATCATGTTTCTAGCATCTACTTGACATTTCAATTTCTGTTTCTGTTTCTATAAAGTGCAAACAATCTCTACAGGGTATAAACGAACCATTAAAGATAAGAATGTGTTTGATTAAACAAGCACTCATTTAACAAGAGCTTGGTATATAAATTTATTTTCACAAGTTTTAGTATAAAATTTATTAAAATAAAAAGTATTATAATTTCCATCGTAAGTTTAACTGAATACCCGGGAGCATTTATATAACAAGAGTTTGTCAAGTCCTTTTTATTATTATTCAATTTTGAAGAAGCAAACAAGTTGTTTCATAATCAACAGTGACGTGGTTAATATGTACTTGACTTGTTAGAAAAGATTTAAATAGACCCAATACTTAGAGGCCCACACGACACGTTCAAGTCATAAAGCTCCAAGACAAGCTTGTGCCCAGTCCCACAACCACAGACGTAATAAATGTTCAAAAAATTTCTCCCACAATTTCACTGAAAAGTCTACGCGCTACCATAGATGCTTCTTTCTTTGAAGCAAACCCCACCAATACGATATTTCTTAGAAGATTAAAAATGCATTTAATTCAGGTACCAGTGGGGACAATTTCACTAACTTTTTAATTTATCATATATTTATAATTATAAATTATTTTCTAATTTAAAATATAATAAAAATATTAATTCATAATATAAATATTGTTCCCATAAATTTATTCTAAGTCTCATTTTTTTCTCTTAATTAGACAGTTTAAATATTTTTTATATACATTTTATATACTATATATATATATATATATATATATATATATATATATATATATGAATTTTTAAATGTCTATCACTTTTAATCTATTAATTTTATTTTTAACTTTAAATTATATTGCAATGTTTTTTTTTTCAAAAAATTAATAGTTAATAATAATTTTGTTGCAATTTAAATTATTCATTATAAATTTAAAATATAAATTGTATATTTAAATATATATATATATATATATATATATATATTTATTATTTAAATTTTAATTTATAAATATTTATTATATATGATACCTAAAATAAATACTAATTTATATTTTAGTGCATCCATCGTCAATGATCAATGAAATGAATAAATTTTACTCTATTTTCACTTTCTTCCTAAATTTTTTAATCATGTAAAAGACTATAAGCGTGCCCTAACGTGAACTCAAATTTGGTAGGTTTAACATACTCATATAATGGGATTTTGGGGCCGAAAAATATTACACTTAAAGCCCATTTTTTTCAACATTATTGCAAGAAAATGACAATTACAAATACAAAGCCATGGCTTCATTGGCAAATCATAATCAGCCGCCATTGCAAGTAGAACATTAAAATTAAAGTGATAGGTAAGAGAAGATGATTATAATACATTTCTTTTGTCATATCATTTAATTGGAATGTATTTACAATATAAACTAATTATATGTTATCATATAATTGAAAATCATTATTTTTTCTATAATTATTTTAAAATGCATACCTAATGTTACCTAATTGATTGACAAGTAGTATATTAAAATTAAACTATTTTTGTAAAGAGATTTCATCAACAAGTGAAAGTTGGAATTCAACCTTTCCTTATTCTAAAATCTTGACCACTTTTATAAGTTGCCAAAGGTTTCATTATAGGGGCACCCGAGTTTCTTCTCTATTAGGCTAGTGTGGTTCATGACAGAGTAATATATAGGCCATGCAACATTGAAACACCTTCAAATATCTTGAGTCTAATATATATGGTTGTTAAAGTCAAATGCTGCTAATTTAATTTGAACTGATGTGTAATCATTGACATCAGACCGTGTCATCTTATATACCCTTTAAATTGTTCTTTTTGTGTTATTTATTGTGCCTTTTCATGTTTTAGATTGCAAACTTTGGTCACTTTAAATGGTGGATTAGGTATTGTCAATGTTAATGTGATCCACGCCATTGCAATTCAAATTTTTAATGTTAATGTGATGGTACAAAATTAAGCAACCACTCCTCGAAAGCTGTCATTCATATTTTTTATTCAAGGCTCATGTTTTCTAGGCTCGTCACTATGATGTTTGTCAAACCTTCCAGAATAAGTCATTTTTTAAAATTATTTTAACCTTGCTTCCAAGTTTGTCACACAAGAATATATGCTTTCCACTGCTAATCATTTATAAGAGAGAAAAGTTTGAAATTTGAATGAAAAAACAAATTAAAAATAGAATTTTTAATTTTTAAAAGTTAACTTTTTTTTTTTATTTTCTCTCCGATCAAATCAGGAAAAAGTATTATTTGTAATTTTTTTCTTCGTTATTTTCTTTACTCCCAACTAATATACCAACAATTACATATATCAACTTGCTTGAATTGTTATAGTTTAAATAATGATTTCGAATTCGAGTATTTGGTCTTGATTTAGAGTTCTGAGTGTATAATTATATTAAATATAGATAACTTTGCCGTCAAAGAACTGCTTCTTATAAAAGATTCGTGTGATCTGAAAAAAAAAAAAAAAAAACTAAACATATCACAATTACATTCTTTTATAGTATTTGCATTTAAACTTTGTCCAGTTCACATCTACTATAGTTCTTCAATTCTAAAACTTCCAACTTCATTAAGCCTTCCAAATTTTAACAACGACTAGGGTGGCATTGGAACTTGGTTACACTGTTTACCCCATCTGAAATAATAATAAAAAAAAACAAAACAAAAACAATGTCTTCTTATTTGGTTTTGGTAACAGTTGAGAGCAAGAAATATGCTTGTCACATGCTAATTATTTCTATACATTCATGTTTCAGGCAATCATAATGCTCTGTGTATATTGATAGCAAACAAGTGGAAGAAGAATTCTAGCCAGAATTTCCATAAACACTTCGGCTTTTGTGAGGCTTCCACTAACTGAAGTTGCAGAATTTGCAATGTGCTTGTCTAGTATATTTGGTTTTCGAACATTATATGTAACACATTGCGTGTCATTCAATGTTTTATTTTTCTTGACCGAATGAAGCTCACTGAAATTTTATTTTCTTTCTTCAATGTGATGAGTGAAGGGAACTGTGGGAATACTGTTTCTAGAACCACCACCACTATTATGAAGGGTATTGCAGGGGTTGCATAGGGATACAGAAGGTGCTAGATGAAATGAGTGTCAATGGTATGATGCCTGGTATGACTTACACTTTCATGATTCATGGTTTTCTTCAGAAGAGTGATGTTGAAAGTTGAAGAGAATTGATCATGTTATGGGTGAAAATGAATGCTGGACATGACAAGTGAATCTCATTGGTTCTTAATGTAGAGAAGGGTTTTCCAATGAAGCGTTCAGATATTATGAAGCATCTAAGATTTATCAATTGCTTACAGAGTAAGAGGCTTCTTATACCCTGTTTTTAGAGATTGAATTAACACAATTTTAAGTTGATTGGTGTATGTCTAAATAGGGGAATTTTAAAGTTACTCTTTTAAGGGATTTTACTGCTTCAAGTGATGTGACTTAAAGTATGATCAATTAATTCAGTTAGATAAGTGGTCAACTCATGATTTTATCATCTTTTGTGAGTGATAGGCTTAAATGGATAAATGTTTCATAAGCTTATACTTAAATAACAAGTGATCCATTCTATTAAACAATTAGTAAGGATTGAGTGATATGGCCCAATAATTTTTGTGAAGGCTGTTAATTAGTTCGAAGAGTTTAAGTATAAATTTACTACAAATACACGTATTTATATTCTGTTGGACAGAGTTAAATAAACAAATGATACAAGATTTGACAGAAATCAAGCGTGTCTTTACAATATAGCTTTTGTCAATGACTTCATGCAATAAATTTGGTACTATTGAGTATTTCTCTTTTGTAACAATAAGAAATGTAGAGATGTCAAAACATGGGGTTTTGTCCTTTTCAAAACATATAAAATTAAATAAAACTATTTATCGTAAATAAAAATGAGATTAACGTAAACTATTGGTACAATTAAAAATAACTGTATCAATTATTTATTATAAAATTATTTAACTTCATTTTTCCTTGAAATAAGTTAGATAATTTTATTTTTTATATATATCAAAAGTCACTCCTTTTACGTCTAATAATAAATTATCTTTTCCAATCAATGAATATCTATATATTTGAAATCTTAGCCACAAGTTTATGATTGTCTAATTTATTTTAAATAAAAATAGATGAGTTAAGTGGTACTTGCTCTTGCTTTTGTGCTTTTCATGTGGTACTCAGTCATGATGGTGGGTATTGGGTGACTTATTTCTTAAGTATGAAGACTTACGTGCCGCATGTTCTACACGCCTATTATTACATGATAAAGGACCATACGAGAAGAAGTATGCAGCAAGAGATGTATAGTATCCAATAGGATATTATTATTGCTTGGGATCATGGTTTTGGCTTCATACCACTTCAATTGAATCTCACTCACCCCCAACTCAATTAATTGTCAACCCAATTGCTGCTTCACTTATTCACTACGCCAGGTTTTTTATCATTCTCTCCATTTTTGGTTCTTTGTTTTCAAGGATCCACGAAAGACGAAAAAGGATTATGTTTTCAATCCTTCCCTTATAAAAGAATATAACTATTTACATGACTCTCACATCCACTTTATATTCCACCCAATTTTAGATGAGAGAATGGAAATAAACTTTTTTTTCTTTCCTTCTATTTCCTAAATCAAACATATACCCTTAATGACACGTTGCCAAACCCTCCTGTGATAACAAATTTAGACCATTCGAATGCTTGTAGTATATGGCACAATACATGACTACATCGTTTCTAAAGGACTAATTCGAATGTTCTAATCGGATTAAAGAGGTTAAATGGAGGGATTTATGATGCAGAACAATAAACAATGAAAATAGAAAAATGAATTCAGTTATCTAGGCAATAGGACTGTTCCATTCAAGTTGAGAGAATTTCAGCATATACCCCCCAAAGGTAAATTTGAATGCAATTAACTAAGAATTATGAAGTTTTTAGTAGGTAAACTTTAACCAACAAGGGACAATATAGACCTACAATCACCCAATCTCTATTTAAGTATATGTTGATTTCAAGTGCTTCAAATAACTTAGGTTATTATCAATCAATCAACCTAACCTCTGAAGTCTACGCCTAATTAAGCCCATTAGACATCAAAATTTGGCCCAAATATTTAGATGTCCGTGGTCTAAATGTTTATATGTTTATAGTTCAAGACATGCCTTTAATACAGAAACAAGGTAAAAATAGTATTATGGTTAGAAAATGTTGCAAGGGTGAAAAGAAAATACAAAAGATGGTTGAATCGTGTTTTCCACACTTCTTGAGAAATGGCAGAACATTGATGCAAATAAGCCACAAAGACGTTTTTAAAAGATACAGATAATAAGACTATTGCATAGTTTATGCATGTTGGAGGGAATATAATGTGTGTTATCTTCCCATTTCATTTCTGAACTGTTCTTCCCTGCTGAAACTTGAAAGTGACATAAATTTGGGGTTTCTCCAACTCAGATCGGGTAGGATGTCCCGATACTGTTAGTAAAAACAGAGGAAATTGTATTATTTTAGCACACAAGCTACATGAATTGGTCCTCTATTTATAGTGTAACCTATAACTATTATATAAAACCACTAAATGGACATATTGTCAATAACCCTTCAAATGTAAGTGATTATATTATATTATATAAGAAATAATAATATCTCTTAAACAAGAATAATGTCCCTTAATATTACATGGTAACTTGACCCTTTATCTTCTTACACTTTTTTTTAATTGTTATTTCTAACCTACTCAAAGATCAATAACCGGTTTTATGTGTATTTTGGCAGATCACTTGTATCATGGAATTCAAAGGAACAAGCTACTATCTCAAGATCTTCTACTGAGTCTAAGTACAGGACCATAGCTTCCCCCACATGTGAACTTCAATGGCTACAATTTTATGCCAGCATCTTCATATCTTTGTCAAAACCCCATTTACCACTTATTGTGATGAGCAGTCCATAATTCACATTCTTGCAAAGAATCCCTTATTTCATGAACGCCCGAAGCATATAATCCAAAGGCTGATTGCCACCTTATTTGTTTCTACGAGGAGGTTTAATACACTTTATTATTAATTAAAATTTATTAAAAATTATAAAAGTATGAGAACTTAATTAAGTAAGATGCTAGGTCCACAAAATTTATAGTTACAATGTGTTAAAAAAATGTGTTACTAGTATTTTTCTTGTTCTGAATTATAACTTGTTCTAAATTATAACAAGTCCTCGTTCAACTCTTTTCTATTTCATCTTTCTTACTATTTGTTGACATATTTTTTTGTCTCAAATATAAACAAAAATAAATTCATACTTATTATGATCAACAAGAAATCATTTTGTCAAGTCAGAATTCTCTCAACTTTTCTCGTTTGTTAAATATCTCGAAGGCTATGATAAAGTAGAGGAATGGAAATTACTAGGAGTTTTCATTGCATTCCAATTTTTTGAAGTAAAAACCGAGTGTAAGAAGAATACATGGAAAATTAATGTTTGTAAGTTATATTCTTTCTATTTATTTTTAAACTCTCAAGAAAGTTATTCTCCTAATCTCCTTCTTCACATTTGCCTGCGTTGGTTTCCTCTATTATATGTAGGGCTCTCAAAACAGGACACTAGCTTGTTAAGACTACTATATAGACTGAATTTGAAATTTTCCAGCAAAATTTGTTTTTAACCCACCTAACTCTATCAGAATTTTAGTTGGCCCAATATGAATTGGTCTACAATGGGCTAGGCCCCTACTCATTGACACAACTTTTATTTATTTATGTTGTTTATTTTTTATTTATTTGCCTTAGATATTTAAATTTGGGACAAAACTAACAAATGAGTTAAAAATTTGTATTTGTATTTGAAAAAAAATTATGCATTAACAATATAAAATAATTTTATATTAATAATTATTTTAAAAATTATGCTAACAATTATTTGTAATTAGATAATGTTATAAAATTATTTTATATTGTTGACACATAATTATTAAAATTTTTTTACAAAATAAAAATATAAATTTATTTTATTTTTATGCATAAAAATTTAAGGATAAGAATTCTAGTTTTAAAATAAAGTGGGTACATGACTAATAGTTTGATGTTCATATTGCAATAGAATGGACTTAACTAATAAATTTCGAACTCACAATTAAATTGATTCAACTTAATCCAAACGAGCTAGACTTGTCCTAATCGATTACCCTAACTACGTGTCATGTGCACTCAAATTAAGTAAATATTTATTTATGTATTATATAAACATATGGTTAAAAATTGTTTTTTCTTATTTAAAGTGATATGTAAAGTTCTCGAGTCAGTACGAAGCAATTAATGATATATGGAGTTAAATAATTTATTCTTGATAAATTTAACCTTTTATGCAGTAATTATCAAAAAGAAATTGCAACGCATCCATACTCGCCATGATAGTGATGTGTTACACACTGCTCCACACCTTTTAATTTTGTTGTCTGTTTGCTGGCAAAATTGCTCAAAATCTGCAACTCTTTTTGAACGGTTTGGTACAAATTGCTGCCAAGTCCTGTTTTACGGAAGATAAGACAAGAGAAGAAGAGCACATAGGCATAGCTTGGTATTCCATTGTATATTAACTTTAATTAAACAATTACATCACCTTCCCTTGTTAGAAAATCACAAAAAATTAAAAATTAAAAAATATTGTAGAATGTTCCCTCCATATCACTCTACTAAAACCCAATGGAACACTTCATTTTTAGATCCAACTTGGTCTTATTATTGTAGCCATTTGATGATCATATTGTGTTAAGGACCAAAAGAAATGCACAATTTGGATTTGTTGGGAAGAGAGAATAAAAAGTAAAGTTGTTAATGTAAATGGTTACTGTATTCTGTTAGCTAGGTAGTTCAGCAATCAAGAAGATCTAATCTAATCAAATTTTACATCATTCATTTGCTTGGAAACCTTTTCGATTATGACAAAACATTTGCATCTTATTAGCTTCAAACCAAAACTATAATGTACATTCAATGATTGTGCTATACGAGAGTGTGTCCTTTCTGAATTTTGCTTCCTGAGGTTGTGATTCCATTCCTCATGTCCTATTATATACGGACAAATGAGAAGCTTAATTAATAATGGACCCGTCACTGTCTTTCAATGCTTGATAATACTTAAAAATTGAAAGGAACGCTTAATCTGTTTGTTACTCACTTTCAAAATTGTTCATAGTTTGCTTCTGATCTTTTAAAACCAAATGTTATGTATCTAATACATTACACAGGTTTTAGCCACTTCACATTTTGCTTCTTATTGTTGGTTTTCCTTAATACTATACAGCCTGGCCTCATATGAAGTCCCATGAATTATAGATACTACTAACTTTTAAATGCTCCACAACCTCTCAACAAAAATAAAAGGGTTTAATTTTTATATATAGTTTACACCGGTAACTAATCAGAATTTATAGTAGTTGAATAAATTTATCTTTTATAATAATTTTGATTATATGATAATGTAAGAACTCTAGTGCATAGAGTATTTTCCGGACAAATTCTTTATGAATCATCAGTGATTTCAAATTTGTTTGCTTTTGTAAAAGTCTAGATGCTTATTATATCTGTGATCCTGCATAAGCTGTACTCCTCATGTGTTTCTGGGCTTAGATGTTATGGTGGGGACAAAAAGAAGTTGGTCTTGGAAGAATCTTGAACATATTGTCTCTTAATTTTCCTCTGATTAAGGGGATACTCTTTTCAGGATACAGTGTTATACTGTTGTGTACACTTCTAGTATATTATCACTTTTCTTTTCTGCCACTCGCTGTTTATTTGTTCTTTTATCAGTTTCTTGCTTTATTTGACAATTGATGCAAAAGAAAAATACCTCTCTTCCCTTTTGATGGTAATATAAAAAGGAACACTGATAGAGTGGTCATGTGGTTAAATACAACAATAATAGAAACTAAACAGTTGAAATTAAAGCAAACTTTGTTAACAAATGATCTTAAAGTTGTACTTGTTTATAATTCCAAAAGAAAGTTTGGACATGGCCAATGTGATATTATGGGCTGGTACTGGAATAAAACTTACTAAGAGAAAATAAATTAGATAGGGATTGCTGCAAAATTTCATGTGCCATGTGCAGATCTTTGTACGTGTATTTTCTTTCACTTTTCATTTTGATTTAAAATGAAATTTTATGTTAAAAGGCATTTCTTGAAAGAATGCAGAATACTTAAATGGCCTGCAGAGGCTTTCTTGTTTTTAAATGCAAAAGGAAGATTTTAATATTTGTAACACAAACTGTAGTGCAAGAATTTTCTATCTCAACTAGAAAAAGCATTATACAGCAATAAAGAAAACAAATGAAAGTTAGATGAAGATAATTATAGCACTTAAGGCCTTTTGAAAGGTGGGTGATTAAAGATTATTTGGTGGAATCATGGTAGTGAGCAAGTCAAAAGTGATTCTAGGATTTCACTAAAGAAGGGTACAAAAAGATAAAGGCATTGAAAATATTTTGAATCTTGGGGTGCTTTTTCCCAGGCATGTACTTTAAGTGATACTTGTTCTCATCATGGTTATCTATTATCCCTTATTGGATAGATTCAAGTTTAGAATTTTGAATTAAGAAATTCTAGCATGAAGTGGGTAAAATCATTAACTTGTCTTATGTTAAAGGTTAAATAAACAATGCCTAGTTACCACCTCTATCTTCTTTTGTTTAGATAAATAATCCGATCCCCAAATATACCCACAATTTTTTTTGTTCAATGGCTTGATCAACAAAGGTTTTTTTTTCTTCTTTTTAAGAATCCAATGCACAAATTTTGACTTTCCGTCAAAATGTGGGACCAAAAGCTTCTCTTTGGTTTGCCCCTAGACCCTTGTGCCTTGTTTTTCCTTCTTTTTTTTTAACTGCAATAAATGTGAACGCATAGAAAAATAAAACGGATATTGTCACCTATCTCGAATAGCAACAGCAAAAATCATAAAAGAATTCACACAATCAAATTTTAAAATTCTTATATCAATAATATTAATTGTTAGCAATTAGTTTGTCTATAATTTCAATTAGATGTAGTAATAATAATAGGTTAATAACAACAACAACAAATTTGTCAAACTAAAAAAAAAACTTGGTAAGATGTGGCATCTCTAAAAACTTTTATCAAAAATAAGTTTTATCAATTTAATCATTAAATTTAAAATTGTAATAAAGTAAATTAAGTTTCCAAAATTTTATATAATTAAAAAGTTAATTGATACTTCATTGCCTCACTTTATTTAACATATTATATAATTTAAAATATAAGTAAATTATTATTATTTGATTATATATCTACAAATATCTAAATTATATAAGATTTTATACACATGATTATCATAATAATATCACTTAAATTGATAAAATTTACTATTAATAAAAAGTTAATAAAAGTGTCATTTTAATACATTTGACACCTGTGTCATTTTATCATGTATGGTAATAATATGTTAACTCATATTATTAATTTCAATCATATATATAGTATAATGTAAAATATTCTTAAATAACACAAAAATAATAAACTCATTATGAAAGTCTACAATAATCACATGATATTTATTATGTAAATTATTTATTAAAAAACATTGAATTACATTATCAAAAATTTACTTAATATTTAATTTTCATCATAATCAAATATAGTTAAACAAAACAATTTTTTTCTTAAACTAAAAAAATATAATAATAACAATCGGGCTTGAACATGTATACTATCTAAACTCCTTTACCTACAAGGTCAATTCATAAGTATTTATATTAAAAACTAATTGATGTTTTTTTAGGAAAAAAAACTCATTAATGATATTTCAATAAAATAAAGTTAAAATCAAGAACTATTAACATTGTTAAACACAACATCTCATAAAAATAATTTACTTGTTTGTTTTGGTGAAAAAAAATATACAACACAAGCAGAGAAACTTCCGTACTATAATACTGGAAAAAGAAAATAACCAATCATTGATCATGGTACAGCATATGCTGCCACATTTGTACTCACATATTAATGTATTATACATGGCAACATTTATTTTAGTATTAAAGAGGCTCAAGGCTTTTTTCTTTTTTTTAGTTCATCCTTTTTTGTTTTTGCTCTTATGTCATTGGTGATTGGTCTTTATCTCTTAAACATCATGTCATTATCCCTTGGAATAGCTGTGTTCCAAGATGAATTGTGACCTACAGTCCTGTAATTCAAAATAAATTGCAAATTTTATTTGGTCTTGTAAAATTAATTTTTAACTATAGAATCTAGAGATAAAACTCGTATAAGTAATTTATTGCCTTTTCATCTTTGGATATGAACACTTTTCTTATGAGTGCACGTGATCCATTTTTCTCGAGACACATGTTACACGTACTCAAATTATAATGTATGAAAAAGAATAATCATAATTGTAAAATATATACATTAATTATTACAGTATATAAAATAATGGTATTTATATTTTAAATATATATTATTATACCTCTATTAAATTATGTTGAATAACTTGTGATTTAACTATGCCCAATATTTAAATTTACATAATTCTTTAGTAAAATAAAAAATATTACATGCAACAAAGTTAAAACAAGAAATACAATAGGGAATTCAAATATATAATTTTAGTAAATGTCAGATTAGGTTGGTTTTAATATGGATCCTAGTTTACCTTGAGTTCAGACTAGGCTAAACTCATCCTATATGTCACGTGAATACTCTAGGGTTGGACATTTATTATTCACTTTGTGGGCATAATTGTTTATTCTTTTGCCATGTGCGTTGTAATCACTTAAGTAAGGCGAGTTCTTTCAAAAGTGAAAGATTTATTTTAAAAATAAAGGAAAAATTATAATCATTGATAAAAAAAATTAATATTAAAAAATTAAATAAGTATATAGTTTGTTATATTACTGTAAGTATTTAATCACACATTATCATTAATTTTTTATTTTTTATCTAAAATAGAATTTTCACTTTAAAAGAGATAAAATCACAACAACCAAATTTAATCATTTAAAGTCAGTTAAGAAAAGAAATATTTGTAGACAAAATAGATTTTTTTTTATTTAACCATAAATATTTCTATAAAAACAATTTCATTTGAGTTGAAAATACTAGTAATATGATAGGAATATATAAGAGGAATTTTTTCATAAATAAATTTTAAATTTAAGATTTTATTTAAAAATTATATAAAGTGTATCTAATTATATTAGTGTAATTTATACAAATTATTATATTATTAACAATTTTATATAAAATATAAATTTATTTATCTAATTATTAAATCATAATTTTATATTACTTTAATTATTTTTATCAAAATTTATTAAAACTAATAAAAAATATAATCAAATTATTTATATTTAAATATATTTTAAAATATATATATTATTAATAATAATGAATATAAAAAAATATTAAATAATTTTATATTAATACAAATATATATGTAATTTATGTAATGAGAATTTTCAATATAATAATTAGATCGATAAAATTCGTATTTTATATAAAGTTATTGAAAGATATAATAATTAAAGTAGGTTATACTGATCTAATTTAATTTAATTAATAAATTTTTGTTTAAATTTTAAATATAAAAAAAATTCAAATCTATTATCTATAATATTCTTCCCCAACTCGAGTAGATTACTCCTTAATAGAAATAGACGCGTTCTCAAACTAAATAATAATAATAATAATAACTTAAATTAATCAACCATTTATGATTAAACACGACGGAGTCTATGACTCAAATTCTTTAAAAATAAATAAAGAAAATGACACTCAAAACATTAATGTTGGTTGAATTTCTATTTGGGTGTACTAAATCCGAAGGCAAAGGACCACACGCCATGTTCCCAATTCCCGCACAGGAAACTATTGCAAAGTCTGTTGCTCACCAGTAATTACCAGTGCTTCGTCCTTTCAAGCAAAGTTCCTCATAACTCAAACACTTCCCCATCTCATTACCATTTCCTCACCATAAAATACTCATATATTTTTATTTTTTAAATAATTTTATTTAACTTAGAGGCCTATATCTCATGTCATTTTTTTTTCTATTTTTAAAAATACAAATGAGAGAATAATTATTTTCATATTTGTTAAAAGATTATGAATAATATTCTCAAATATTTTTTATTCCTAATAAAGCCATATTATTTATATAATTTAAGCAATTTTTATTGGAAAAAAAATAATGTTCTTATGAGCTCTTTCGTATTTGTAAGAACATAATATAATAGCATGAAACGATTTTTTTTTTGTAGCAGGAGTTTGAATAATATTACTAAAATCCTAAATTTTAATTTTGTTATTATTTGTATTTTTTACTTAAAAAAACTTATTCATATTCTATTTTGAATCTAATAATACAAACGGCTATCCAGTTTTACGTGTTATATTTATGCAAGTAATTAACGTAACACTCAATAAATAAAATAATTCCTTCTCTCGTCGTAGGGTATGTAGCTTCCTGGTCGAAACCCGTGGCCTATAATCTAAGAACTTTCCGTAGGCCTAGCAGAATAGTTCATGAATGATTCAATACTAATTGTTTGAAATGGTAAATAGTTTCTTTCCTCTTTAGGAAGGGTGGAGCATAGTCTGATGATGAGAGGAGTACCTCAATTTTTTCTTTAAAATATAAAAAAAAATCATATTTTTATTTTAAAGTATGACCTTTTCAAAAACATATTGGACATCTAAAATATACAATTTTACACTTGATATTAATTGATCATGTTATATATATATATCAAGGGTGAAAATTTTTATATTTTAAAATTACAGTGTTTTTGAAAAGGCGATATTTAAAAAGTAAAAGTATATTTTTTATTTTAAAAAATTGAGATACTTCCTTTATTTATATACATATATAATATAATATAATATAATATAAAATACAAGAACATGGTTGAATGCTGTAGGACGTGCATAGTTTTAGATAGGGAAATTGACATTTCATAACACAAATTACAAAGCCACAGCATGGGAATTCGCTTTGAGTATGTATAGTGGATAGAGACAATGAATTGAAAATGATATATCCTTCATCAACTAAATTAATTGACACATTCATATCATCCAAATTATGTGGATTGTGGGGGCAAAATGTTCCGGCAAACACACGACAAATGCAGGTTAGTGGACAGCCACAGTCTGTAAAGCTAGCTTATAGCACGGTCATCTATTTCTTATTACATATTTTACAAGTCGTGCACATTAATATAACTATTATTTTCTGCAACAAAGTAAAGGTAATAAACATAAGAAATCAATCACTGCGAATTCAAATTGGAAAAATATATTTAAACACCTACATACTATTTAACATTTTGAATATATATATATATAAGTATAATAGATAGTATTATGTAATATGAAGAGACAGATGAAAAGAAATAAAAAGTGTTGATGAGATATTAAAAAAATATTGTTTAAATATTAATACTCATTCAAATTTATTTAATGTTATTTTAACATAATAAATGAAGTTAGCTTTTACTTTTTTTTTTATATGGGTGTAAGTCTAAATCTTATCTGAGTATGTACCTGTAATTAAGTGAAATTATTTGTTGTTTGGGTATGATAATACTTGCATGTTATTGACCCTCTTTGATAATATTGAAACTATCTCTCTATTCTATCAATATCAATTAAAAAAAACACAAAACATAAATGAGTAAAATTCTTCGATACATCAAATTAATATTTTACCATGTATCTCGATTAAGCATTTATTCCAGGCTAAAAAAATCCACTTTGACTTGGTCATCCTTGAATTTATAACGACACATCCTAAACGAATATGGCATCCTAACTTTTATTACCAGTCTAAGTGCATGCATGCTTGAGATTACTGATTACACATGTCTTGCATTTGCCAAACTGTAATAAGAGCAAGACCCTCCAATGACATTTACTTTTGGTTCACTACTATAATTCATGACCCTTAAGCATATGATTATACATCGTACTATGATGCATTTGACCGTCACACTATATATACATAATGTTCTTTCATATGGTTTAAATTTAAAGGTTGCTTCCAAACCAAGTTTGAAGCTTTTTTTTTTCTTTGACAGCTTATGCATTAGGTATCTTTAGTATGGTTCTTTCTTTTCACTCTTTTACACCCTTATTAAAATCAAACCACTTTGTTGATGGAAATAGGATGGAAACAAGAGTCCGTTTATTTTAATAAATATTTTCTATTTTCATGATTAATTACAAAAAAATACCTTAATTATTTTCTATTCATTTTATTTATATAGATTTAAATAAGAAATGATAAAAGTATATTTAATCAGTTATTATATGAATATTTGAAAATTATATACAAAGTGAAAATAAAAGTACTATTTTTAATCATTTGTAATAAAAAAATATTTGCTCAAATATGCAAAATCCTAAGGGATGGTTTATATTGTTGAACGTTGAAATTAAAATTGTTTTAAAGTATTTAAATTTTCAATTTTTTTTTATAATTTACTAAAGGTGAATGATACCAACAAAATTAATTAAAAATAAAGCTCTCAACTTAAGAGTTGCTGTTAAAATGGGACCAATATGTTTGAGTGGTTAAGAGAGACTGAATGTACGAAGAACGGAAAGAAAGAAGATAATCAAATGTTTAAGAGAGAGAATAACAGGTATGAGAAAAAAATTTTAACATCTCTAAAATTATTTATTAATTTAAAGAAGTATTGAATATTTTTATATTTTATACAATTCTTTTTTTTATAATAAAAGTTAAGAACAAAACAAAAATACCACAAGATATAATATTATTCTTATTTTTATATAATTTATCATAAAGTATTTTTCTACTCTTTAATCCCAATCATAGAAGTCAGCCCAATGATAAGATCAAAAGTTGTAGTTTTAGGTCTATTAATTAATGATTATTTATTAATTGTTATAAAACAAAATAATTATATATAATAATAATAATAAATAAATATATAATTATTTTATCTTAAATAAAAAATCTCTAAAAAATTATTTTAAATCTCATTATTTACTCAATGTAGAAAAAGAATTTTCTTTGATAAGAAAGTGAAGAAAATTCTTCCCATTTATTTTCTCTCCCGTACTCCCTCACAATTTCTCGTTTGACCATTCCATCCCCAATATACATTTTCCTCTCTCTTTTTCTTAATTTTTTTTAGTAAAGATTATAAATATTTTTATAAGTGAAAATTTTATTGAACTGGATAAAATTATTATAAATAACAAAAAAATTTCTTAAATATTTAATAAAGATACATATTTTAAATTATTGATTAAATTAAAAATAATCATGTATAAATTGATCACATGCTCAATAATTCTTTCCGTTTTAATTCAAACATATAATAATTAAGTCTCCTGTGCCAAACTTCACAACACGGGGATTTGTTTATATATATATATATAAACACGAGGGTTTAAATTATTAGATTTTGAACTTCAAGGAAAGAAATTGTATTGACCTTTATAGTTGGAAGAAATTGTATGAATTTTAACCTAAATATGTAGCTACAACCAAAATTTGCTTAATTAAAATCATACATTTGTAGTTTCAAATTTTCAAATAAAATTTTAAAATTGTTATATATAAGTAAATCAGTAAGAAGAGATTGACTTTGTTCGCACAACAATATTACACACTATATTTTTATACGATTTATTTACACATTTTTTTGGTAGAAAAATGAACAGATATGTCCTTCTTCTTTCTTATTAAATATGTAAAAAGAGATATAAATATGTAGTATATAAATAATATATTTGATTGGAAAGAAAGAGGGAAAGAAAAAACACTTTAAAAAAAATGTGTACAAAAAGAGGAAATATAAAACGTAATGAATGAATAACACACTTTTCAGGAAAATAGGAAATAAAAGAAGAAAGTAGAGTTTTTTTTTTTAATCCAAACAAAAGCTTCATATAATTTTTTTTATTATAATTTAAAAATAGAGTATACACTAAAAAAAATAATCTTACACAATTATTTTATCATAAATTATTATATATAATAAATTTATTTTCTTTTTTCGAAAAATTATAACAAAAGTTATTATTCATACCCGCCCGTCTCGGTTACATTCTTACGTAAGATCTCATAATATACGTATCTCTATTTTAAGTCAGTAATGTAATACACACAATTTAAGTTATATTAGATATTATTTTAATGAATAATTTATTCAGACCGAAAAAGATTACATAAACACTGACTTTTAACTAAAGTTTTATTAATTTTCTTTATAAATAAACACGTGTTCTAAAATTAAATTCGTGAATGGCAAAAGTATGCATATCATTGTACACTTTTTTTTTATACATATAATTCATTTAAAAAATATTTATTTTTACATTATAAATTAAGTACTTATTTATTTTCTTAATTTATTCATTTTTATATTTTCTTTCTTCTTTCATCTATAGCATCAGTGATTAGTCTTATAACATTTTAAAAAATTTTAAATTATTATTATTATTACGAATATGATATTATCTTTAAATTTAAATTATTTTTTTTATTTTTATTTTATAATTAAATTATTGTATATAAAAGAAATTTACCCTATACATTTGTGAGAGTTAGGTAATGTAATAAAATCTAAACATGAACAATATTTTTTGGTAAAATAAAAAGAATCTATATATGCATTGGTAAATAGATTTTATATCAGATTCACAAATTATGCGATGATTTATTAAAATTTATAATAAATATTTTAAAATTATATTCATAATAATATTTAATTAACTGACAATTTATACTTATAATGTATAAAAAATAATTTAAAATAAAAATAAAACCTTAAAGATAAGTGTTATTTTAATTTTAATTATTTGAAAGAGAAAAGGAGGGAAGTGTGGTCCCGCAATGGAGCGAAAAACCCGTGTGGTGCAATCTTCTAAGCGGTGTGGGTTACTTTGCTGCTGCCAAATCTGAATCGTCAATTATTTTCTTCACACTTATCTCCCTTCTTTCCACTCTATCCTTTTCAGTTTTCACACCCACATTTTCCGTACAAATTCATAACACATTCAATTTCGTTCCAGCAATAATAATATTTCTATATTCTTTATTTTCATTTTATTTTTTACACTAAAAAATAAAGTACATATCTATCCGACTACCATGGACGTCCCAGTAGACATAGATTTTAATAGTTTGTTACGAAGTTTTAGATTATAATAGTTTGTTACAAAGTTTTAGATTATAATAGTTTGTTACAAAGTTTTAGATTATAATAGTTTGTTACAAAATTTTAGATTATAATAGTTTGTTACAAAGTTTTAGATTATAATAGTTTGTTACAAAGTTTTAGATTATAATAGTTTGTTACAAAGTTTTAGATTTTAATTTTAGTGTTGTTATTGTATTTTTATTTAAAATATATGTATCTATCCATTTTTTTCTTAAAATATTAGAAATTTATATTTCAACGGGTAATATTTAATTTGATTTTATAAAAAAAAATAATTGCTATAAATTTATATTGAATTACGGGTCTGATTTAGTTTATTTTAAAAGGATTATTTTTATTTTTTTAATCTGGATTGTGTGTAATTTTATTTTTAAGTTTATTAAATTCTTTTACCTATTAAATTAAGGATGTTTGATCCACTTGTTAATATTTTTTTATATTTAAAACTCTCGAATTCGTGTTTTTGTTAATTTTTATAAATTGAATAAATGAAATTGTCTTCTATACAAAACTCAAAAATCAAATTAAAATATCAAACTTCATTCTAAATAACAACATTCTCAAAATTCCTACCCTTTAAACCCAAACTCTTTTGACTTTTATTAAGTTTTCTATCAATTTTGTTTCTTCCAAACCTTTAAAACTATTTTGTATCCTAAATGTATTATAAAATATTTGAATACAGAATAATAATCTAAGAATCTAAAGTAATAAGAAAACTCACCTGGCGATCAAATTTACATTAAGGAACTCAATTAGCTCAGAGAGTTTGAAAAGCTAAAATCATACGATATAAATTGAAGAGATTAAAAGTATAATTAAATATTTAAAAATAATATTTTAATATTTTTAAAGTATTAAAAAATTTATTTTATTAAAAAATTATACTCAAACATGCATGTAGCTTCACTAATCCTACTCCTGGAAGGGAAGGTTTACTAATTTTATATGTGGACTGTGAAGGTAAGGTTTTAGGTAAGTTAAACTTTTAAATATTAAAAGACATAATAATTTATATTTTCTTTACAAATTAAAATATATTTGATATAAGTGTAGCCTCCTTTAAATGAAATATATACAAATGGAACCAATTGCCCTTATCTAAAAAGTTTAATTGTGATGTGAATTTACATTTTCATTTTCTCATGCAGAGAAAAATAATTATTTTAAAAATAAAAAAATTTATCATACAAAATAATTTATGATTAAATAAATTTATACAATTATTTTATATTATCAGTATGTATAATTTTTTTTAATTTAAATAAAAAAATAAAACTTAATGTTCACGTATCAATATTATAAAATTAATAATATAAAAATAATATTAGTTGTCATCTAATCACATATAATTACTAATGTGTCAATGTATGGTGTATTTTTAAAAAAATATTTATAACAAAACTTACAATTTAACAATTGTTTTTTAAGAATTAAATTTTAACATCCCCTTTAATTTATGGTTGGGTTTATTTCGTATCACTAAATGTTACAATATTAAAAACCTAACTAAAGTAGATAGCCCAAAAGTACAGAAAAAAAATGTCATTTTGAAAAAACTAGCTAACAAGTTTGCGGATATCTTTACATTTTAATAAAATTTACAAATACAAATAAATTAAAAGAAAATAATAAATATTTTAATTAGTAATAATAAATGTTATATTATATCAAATAGAAATAAATTAAAGAAATAAAGCTTAAAATTGAAAAGACATTTTAAACTATTATAATCAATACATTTCATCTTTATTTATACGGAGTATTAAACTCTAAAATTTAATAAAATAAAATAAATTTATACACCGTCTAACTTATAAGTTATATACTACTGTTCATTAACTTATCATTCCCTAACCAAACACATTTAATAACTTATATATAATCTAAGTAACTTACAAGTTACAAACTATCTAGTTACCTTACTAAACATGCAAACAATTAAAGTAAGATAATCCAAGACTATATAAACTCCGAGATCTCTCGTTTGAAGTCTGAACTGTGCAGCAAGACACTCGAGTATCCCCCACTCGCCACAAAACAGCGCGTGTCCTCACTCTCTGCCACGACCCCTGTCTCCACTCACTCCCTCAACTCCACATTCAAATTCGTTTCTTCCTTCAACCACTTTCATCTCCTTCACTCATTCAAACACATTAACACAACACAAACACACTCCAAACTCAAATCTCGCCTCTAAACTCTCTTGTTCTCGTTCCCCACTCTCTCATTTCCTTGTCACTTTCCCTCCTCTTTCCCCTTTTTTCTCTAACCACCCCTTAGAGAGAGAAAGCTGAGTGCTTTTGCACAGAATCACCACCCCATTATCCTCTAACTCCTCAAACCAACCTGCATTCCACCTTTCATGCATTGATTCCATCTGGGTCTCTCTCAAAACCCCTCTTTGATGATGGATACCACTTCCTCCCCTTTGTCCCTCCAAAGCCAAAAGCCCTCCTTCCAGAACCTTCCAGAAGCTTCCCCCAAGCCATACAAGAAGGGCTTTGTGGCTACCTTAATGGGGGGAGTCTCCACCCCTTCCTTCAAAGAAGACAACTACTTTGTCTCCCTGCTCAGGTCCTCAGAGAAAAAGGCCCTTCAGGAGCTGAAAGACAAGCTCAAAGCCTCCTTTGATGACTCTCCCTCTGATGCCTCCATGTGGGGCATTCCCCTCCTTGGAGGTGATGACAAAGCTGATGTCATTCTCCTCAAGTTTCTCAGAGCAAGGGACTTCAGGGTTGGTGATGCCCTCCACATGCTCATAAAGTGCTTGGCTTGGAGGAAGGAGTTTGGTGCTGACACTATCTTGGAAGAGGAGTTGGGGTTCAAGGAGCTTGAAGGGGTGATAGCATATATGCAAGGCTATGACAAAGAGGGCCACCCTGTGTGCTATAATGCTTATGGGGTCTTCAAGGACAAGGACATGTATGAGAGGGTCTTTGGGGATGATGAGAAGCTCAAAAAGTTTCTCAGGTGGAGGGTTCAGGTCCTTGAGAGAGGCATCAAGGTTCTACACTTCAAGCCTGGTGGGGTCAATTCCCTCATTCAGGTCACAGACCTCAAGGACATGCCCAAGAGAGAGCTGAGGGTGGCCTCCAACCAGATCCTCTCCTTGTTCCAAGACAACTACCCGGAAATGGTGGCTCGCAAGGTTATGTGCTTTTGTTGTTTTCTTCAAATTAGGAACATGTTCAACTTGGTTGTTTGCTTCTTCTTAATGCCATAACATTTATGTGACTGTGACACAGTTCTTTACCTCCTTTTCTCATTTGCTTGGTTTTGCTTTTGGCCTTTTGGGGGTACAGATTTTCATCAACGTGCCATGGTACTTCAGCATGTTGTATTCAGTGTTCAGTCCATTTCTGACTCAAAGAACCAAGAGCAAGTTCGTGATCTCTAAGGAAGGAAATGCTGCCGAGACACTCTACAAGTGAGTCTAATGGTTACATTTTATTTTCATTTCATTTTCATTCAAAAATCCACTATTTTACAGTATTGTGGCTGGCCTTGTTCCTCTCAATTTATATCTATATTAAGATTTCAAAATGGTTCTGAGATCTTGTCTGCTTTCTACTATTATGAGATTTTGTTCATTAATATTATTACTCAAGTTGTCCTTGGCTTTCATTTTGTAGTAACAAATATTATTCCAACTTTCCTTCTATTTCTATTTTGGGTTTGATTTCTGAGAGGAATTGTTTTATTGTGGTCAGATTTATGAGGCCTGAGGATATTCCTGTTCAGTATGGAGGACTGAATCGGCCCAGTGACTTGCAGAATGGTCCCCCAAAACCTGCATCTGAGTTCACAATCAAAGGAGGGGAGAAAGTGAACATACAAATAGAAGGAATTGAGGTGATGATTCACCCAATTGCATTTGGTCCACGTTTCCATCAAACTTATTTTAAGGAAACAATAAATCTTGTTTTTGATTTTTTAAAAAAGAAATATTTTCCTAAAATAATTAGAGTAAATATTCTGTGCACCTTTTAAACTACTATCGTATAATATAAAATCGCTAATAAATAGTAAGGTTATTGATTTTTATAATAATTATGTTAAAAGTGATTTCTGTTTGATTAATAATGTAAATGACAAATGTACAGAAATTGATTTTAATATATCTCAAACATGCACTTGCTCTTCCCTAAGCAAATTATGATTACACTTTTTGTCATGCAAATGGTTTCCTTTTCAGATAAAATCTTTTCCTTTTGGATTTTGCATTTTGAAATTAAGCACAATGATTTTGACACCATGGAAGGTTAGTTCGTAATTTAGTTGTTGTTGGGTGAATTAGGCTGGTGCAACTATCACATGGGACATTGTGGTGGGAGGGTGGGACTTGGAATACAGTGCTGAGTTTGTGCCAAATGCTGAAGGAAGCTACACCATAGCAGTTGAGAAGCCAAAGAAGATGGTGGCCTCAGAAGAAGCAATCCATAACTCATTCACATCAAAAGAATCTGGCAAAATGGTACTCTCAGTTGATAACACTGCCTCAAGGAGGAAAAAGGTTGCTGCTTATCGCTATGTTGTCCGCAAAAGCAGCACCGTTTGAGATGGCCAATAAATAGTTTTAGGACCTTTTCATTTAATATTTTGCTTGTAATGTTTCTCTTTCTACCTATTTTGGTTAATTTTTAGAGTCTCGTTTATGCTTCTGAACTCATTAAAGCCTGTTCACATGTATTAACTAGTAGTGGTACTAATGTAATGTAAAAAGGAGAAAAATGGTGGTAGTATATGGCTTGGTATAGAAGGAAAGCAATTAAGTTTGCTTATATAGCATACCAAATTACTGTTTGGTTGTCCTTTTAATTGTGGTGACTCTTCCAAGTGTGAGTGTGACCATTGATTGTATTGTCCTTTGGGACATGTGGTTATTGAGAGTTGAGATGGTTGTGGCATTTCGTACATAAAGTTGTGGGAGATTTTTCATCAACTTGAGATTTGATCAAAAGTAGGAAACAATATTTATTTTGAGTTAAAATTTAAATTGTAAGATGATGTTAAATTCTATATTAGTAATTAATGTTGTGTGAATTGAGTCAAAAGATATTGGACTAACTATTATGTTCAGTCCTGTACTGAATTTCAATTGACTGTAACATAGTTAAATTAAAATCTAAATGGTAAGACATAATGCAATCTAGTGGCATCCTTGGTTTATTTGGTTGAAGGGAAAGTAGTTGAGATGTGTCCACATAAAAGAAGGTAAAATTCTGGGGATGGATATTGACAAGACTAGGTATTGTAAGAGGGGGTTTGGTTACTTTGTATAGATTTGATAATGAATGGGATGGACCAAGAGGGTGACGAGAGTTCCAAAGAGAGAAGGGGGAAGAGTTCACGGGCAGTAACTGATAACGTGTTCAGTGGGTTAAAACTAGCTAGTGGAGCCTGTTTCCTTGCTTTATAATGTTTTCAATAGTGATGTCAATTCTGGTTTGGTGAACCATTTATCTTTTGTTTTTAAATTGTGATTCTCTTCCTACCCTCCTTTACCTTTTATGCATATATATCGATTTTCTATCGTAAGGGGTGAGGATGTTAATTACCCATGTGTTAGTATTTGGTATTTTGTCTTTTTCTCATTTATCGAGGTGTAAATGTGAGCTTTGCTTGCTACAGTTCTAGTCAAATTGGTTTACTGTTGTGTTGGTTGGTAAAAAAGTTTTTTTTTTTTTACTTTTTCTTCACTTAATTTGCCAGACACGGGATAAAGCTTTTTGTTTTTTTTTTCTTTTCAGCATTTTTTTATTATTATGAAAATAAGATGAGTTAATACGCTTAAATCAACTTGGAAAGTTGGAATGTGTCAGGTTGAATTAAATTTTTTCTAAGGGTATGTATAGAAGAGTTTACCTACAACTTATTTATGTGTTTAAGACAATTTATAAAAATAGTTAGATTTTATTTTTTATTATAAAAATAATTTATAAATATTTATATGATAAGTATTTATTAAGTGCTTGATTTAGATATTTTTTGAAATGACCCTTGCTTACAAAACAAAAAGGTGACAACTTGGTTCAGCTTACATTTTAGTCAAATATACTGAATCAACTTGGCTGCCAGATTCGCTTTTACAGCCATCACCTAATGAAACTAAATTAAATCTCTTGCAAAAAATAATTTCTTTTTAAATTTTCAGTGCTCAAAGAAGGCTTTAGATTTGTATTTAATTTAATTTAATTTGACAAAATCAATTTATAAAGTAAGTGTGGCTCTTTGTTTATATAAATATTTTAAGTCATCTCACTGATAACGTAAGATTTTTATTAAAGACTTAAAAAGATGAGATTAAATACAGATAGGATTCTCTAGGGTTAAGAAGAGAGTTGGATGAAGAAGAATAATGTCTGCAAATTAGGTATTACATGTATTGGAAGGGACTATTTGTTATTTTGCTATTGGAGTAGTACACAAGGTCCTCTCATCAGAGGCTCCATTGATTGTAGTTTGCTGGGACAAATTGTACACCTTTAATTGAAACGAGTAAGGGCAGCATGAACATATGGGAAAGGGAACTAGTCATGAAAATTTGTCATTCATTGTATCTGCTAACAAGTACCTCAGAATTGTTTAGTAGCATCGAAAGGGATCACATATTTCCGCTGTACTGAACGATTTCCCATTGTGCAGTTGCAGAATGCGTAAATGCGTAATGCTGAGTCTTTCAAGGGTCATTAACTTTATTTTTGGTTGAATTTTTGGCCTACCCCTCAATTAAAGGGTACTAGCTGCTGAGCCTTTACAACGGATCATGTACTGTCTGTGTAAATGGATTAGAATCCTTGACTAGATGGGAATCATCAGTTTTTGTATTTATTAACCTTTTTTTGTGTCCTTTTCTTGTAACTTGAAAAAAGACGAAAATAGTTGCATTCAAATTCGTTGCATATATATTATGAAAGAATTGGATGTATTTTCAACACGTATGTACCTAACCTTCTTTTTTAGTCTAAAACTGCTTAAAACGGCCCATGGCCCAGTATTAAGGCCCAAAACCACAAGGTAGTGCAAATCAATGGATTTGTACTGGAGCCACCGATCCATGGCCGACCCAAATGGTTTGCAATTCCTGGCTGGGGTGTGATTACTCATTAGCCTGACAGTTATAGCTGGACAAGGGAGGGTAGAAGAGAAGTTTTGATTGGTTAAAAAATTTAAGAACAATTAAAAAGGAAGAAAAATTAATTTATAATTATTAGTATGTGCTTTTTATATTACCCTGAGTGTGTGTAAAAGTAATTTATAACTATTAGTCAGTGCTTTTTATATTATTCTGAGTGTGTGTAATTTGTAATTATTAGTCCTTGTTTTTTTTATATTATCTTAAATGTGTATGTAATTTATAATTATTAGTCTGTGCTTTTTATGTTACTCTGTGCACGTCGCATTCCTTTATCAATTAAAATGTGATTGTTGCATATTTTCTTAATCCTATGTATCAAGAAACGATATTAATATTTTTTAAAGAGCAAAAATGTAAATCAGGAACTTGGGATTGGACCGAGCTAACCTGCTTTTTTTTTTATTTTTTATTTTGGTATGTCAAATTGAATGGTTCATTTTGCTATTTTTAAATAGAATACAAAACTAAATATGCGTCGCATAAAAAGAACATATTCTTTTTTCTTGTATTTCTCTTAAACTAAATAAAGAATCTTTCCTTTCCTTTCTTCTCTTAAATTCTCTATCCCTCTATTTTTCTTTCTTTATTTTAATGAAAAATTCAATTCTTAATTGAGTACTAAATTTTTGAAAGATGAGAAGAATTTTGGTGTTCAATCCAAAGAAACATTTTATCTCGAAATCTTAATCATATATAACTTGTTTTTTTTTTATAAGTTGTGAAGTAATATTAATTTGAAAACCATATTTTGATTTGGATAATTTTCCACACCTTCTTTTTTTAGGCAGAGTTACTTGCTACTCTACTCTTGACTTTTCTAATTGTATTAAGATTCCACTCCTATCATAGAATGCGATTCAACATCCTAAGCACATAAATGGATAAGTGATAATTAGTTTCTTTTTGTGAACTTTCTAACTAAACTAAACAAGCTTTTAGATAAGTATTGAATCTGCTCCACATATGATATACGGGGGTGGCAATATCTTAGACAAAACATGCATTCAAAGAGATATTTAAAAATATGAAAATGGTTGGTTGAATAATAATAAGAGAAAATGAGAATATTATTACAACATATCAATATTAGGCAGAAATCTTCGATGACCAAAAGTCATTGTATAGAAAGAGAGAAGAGTTTAACTAATATGAGCTAATCTAATGAAGACCAAAGAAAAGAAGAGTTAAGGACTATAAAAGTAACTCAAGAAGTAGAAGATCATTGACTCTTAGTTTCTTTGAATTTTATATAGAAGATGGATATGTAATTTTTGTTTTTGGTTCATGGCTTTGGGTTATAGGTGTTTTCAGTTTGTAATGTGTGCCATTGGCTTTTAATTGCTTGGGCCATGTAGCCCATGAGAGAGTTGTGCCTAACCCAAAAAAGGGAGAAGGAAGTTGACCTCTAATTTCTTGTGTTGATTTTAATTAGTGAGCTTAGGCTAGTTAATGCCTTGGAATTAGCATAAGCTAGATTAGTTTTAGATTAGGAAGGAGGGTAAATAGTCTAATGTAATTAAATGTAATTAAGACTAATCACTTATGGTTGTTAATGAAAAATAATTTTATTATGTTGAGAGAATTTTCTTTTTTTAGTTATTGAATGAACCTTTATTATTCTTATCAAGGATTGTGAATTTCTATGGTAACGAATTTTACTTGAAATTTATCAATTCACTGGGATTGTGAATTGCACATGTGAATCTTATGGAATATGTAAAGAACAAAATGTGCAAATGTAAGTGTCAATGGATGGTAAAACTTGGATTTTCAAGGACTAATTATTCAAAAAAGACAACACTAAGAAATTTGTTGTTTGTAATACTTCAAAAGTTTAATGATCATACAATGTTACACAATTACACAATCTTAAATTAATGTTGGTATGACTTTGAAGGTAGTTATTATAAAAATAAAAAATTTATCATATATGATAGATAATGTAAAATTATTTTACATTATTAGTGCATGATCTATTTTCTCACATTTTAATGTAGGAACTATTATATGATCTTTTGTGTATAAGCCTTGATATGTATGGAATATTAATGATATTATGTTTTTTTTTTTGAGATTTTTTTTTTGTGGAAAATGATATTATGTGTTGATATATAATTGTGTTAACTACATTAAATTATTTCAATATAGTTGTAATTATTTTTTAAAAAAAAGCAATTTTTTAATTCTCAAATTATATTATTAATATACTTTTGTTGTTATTAACTTATTCTAGAAGGTCTTACCTATTTAATTGCTGCACTAATATTTTGTGAAAAATAATAAGAAATTGCTACTTTTTATTATATTTTTTTTATCATCATCATTTAAATTACTATAAAATAATTTATAATATTATTTTTACCAATTATAATTTAAATTTAAGTTTTAATATTTTTTGAACTATAGTTAATTTTTATGTTGATTATTAAAGTGGTATTGAACAACTTAATTATAATTTAAAAATTATAATTAAATATATAAAGTCAATTGAATAACTTAAAAAATTAAAAATTAAAAATTTATAAAAATTAAAATTAAAATTATTTATTTTTATATTATTTTTAATATAAATATTTTAAAAAATTAATATAAAATAAAAAATCATATTTTTATAAATAAAAAATATTTTTAAAAATTTAATAAATATTAATTTTAAGAACTTGGTTCACCGAGTAATTTGGCTTGGTTCACCGAATAAGAACTAAGTTTTATTTTCCTATTATTTCTTTCACTTAATCGAAGAATAAAAAACATAAAATATAATTATTTTTTATTTTTTAAAATTCAATTTTAAAATATAGTGATTTTTATTTTTGAAATTATAGTTTTAAAATATAATTATTTTTAACTTTTTAAAATAAAATATAAAATGTAATTATTTGTTTAGCTTATTCAGTACAATGGTGAATTTGCACACCCTTAAAGATTAGTTCATATAATTTTATAAATATTATTTAATTAAATATGAAAAAATAAATAAAAATAATTCTATAATTAATTAAAATTAAATAATTAAAATTTTATTTTTAGATTGTTTTAAAAAAAATTATAATTAAAAATAATAAAAACAATTAATAATAATAATTATTTATTTTGAAAATAGTTAAAAAATTAGATTTTAGATTATTTTTAAATAAAAAATAAAAATTTAGTTATAATTTAATATATAAATAAGTAAATATTTTTTTTATTTTTTAATTATTTTTATATTAATTTTTTTGAATTATGGAGCTTTAAAAAAGATTTTCTTTGATTTATAAGAGTAGTTTTCTTAATATTCTTGTGAATTTTTTAATAAACATTATTATAATATTTTATATAATAATATTATTTTAAAATATTTTATATTTTTGACAAAAAATTACATTATTTAAATTAATAAATATAAAAATATTATATTGTTGAAATGGTCCTTGATTTAGGATAATTATGAACTTACACGCCCTTATTTTTGATTAATTCATGATATTAAAAAGTTGATAGCAACCAAAACTTGTGTGGTTTTCTTATGCTTTTTGCAAGATTAGCTAGCTAACGGATACTCCTATAAAATATAATTTACATTGTAATTTTTAAGAACTTATTTTTGACGTTCTTCCTTGGTTTTTATCTTTAAACTTGTTGGCTGAATCTTTTAAGTATAACTTTATGCAGAGGTCATGGAGTTTGGTAGAGGTTTTCCCATCACACTTGGAGAGCCCTCTCCAGCTTTAGAGTAACAGCTGCATAGTACATTACATCTATACTCCCCTCTAGACTCTAGTTATGGACAAGAAATTTAGTGAATTTATGTTGTTTGGTTAATATTGCAGAATTGAGGTTTTGGAGGTGAATATCTATTCTTGAATAAACATGTGCTTGATCATTCAGGACAGTGTGGTCAATCTCAAGGTGAGGATGACTGAGTTTGATATAGAGAAATACTATAATATATGGTTTGTAAACGCGTCCTAATGCTGTTGAACGGAAATCCAAAAATATTCTTTAGTTTCGTCAAATTTCTTGGAACGTGGAAAATGAGTGCTGGAACCAAAAAAACACACCCTTAATCATACTTCAAGCTTTATTTGTCTCATTATAATCATATCCAAACCACATGCCCTTTTCATTTTAAATAATATAATTTTTATAAACTTAAGCGTGCTTAATGTATACAACTTCCTAGTACGTATAGCTAGAACTCGCATAATCATTGCCTGCAGTAATTTTTTTTCATGCATTCACACATTTAGTAATTCAAATCGTATGATCATCATCAGACGATTCATATTTTATTTCGATAAATCAGATTAAAACACTACTTCAGACTTCCAAATGTACCTGAGACTCTCTTGGGTGGATTTTTCCATGCCATTTAAAAAATAACATTGAGATTTATGTATTTTCCAATGACTTTCACAAGCCTAGTTTATGAAGATTAAATCTTTTTAGTATCATTACTTAATCGAATAATTTCCGTGTTCAACCTTATGCTGGGTTGTTAAATTGATCGTTTTTTACTTTTGTAGATTCGTTCTTAAGCTTTAATTCTTCTCAGCAACTATAAACCCCCTCTGAATTATCAGAAAACTATTAACACTAAATTCTAGTTGGTACTTGGTATGTAGTTATCCAAAATCCTCTTATTCTAGTATCTAGTAATGTTTTATGCTGTATATTAGAGGGAAGGAGAAGAGTCAACACAGCACACGGGAAAGAATTGAAAATAAATAGAAAGTAGGTGTTCCATGGTTCATCATTTAACTCTTTGGTACCCAAGCCAGAAAAAAAAATGGTTTTATGGTGCCATAATACAGAGTGCTAAAATTCATCTAAGTTCATCTTAGGCAGATAGAAGAAAAGTGGTACATTACATGAAATCACACCAGAATTAGAAGACTAAAAGAATTTTCTTTTTCTGGCTTCATGTAAAAACCAAAATCTTCTGTCCATGCAATTGTTAACTTGTTAGTAGCACTAGCCCCCCTGACATGGGAGTTCTGGCTTAGTTAGTGATCAGCTTCAACCCTTTTAAGGTAATGAGATGATTGCTATCTATGATTCAGAGTTGGCTCTAGACAACTCTCCAAGAGCTTTCCATTCTTCCTATAGGCATCTACACTTTCAGTGTTCCCATGTCTAGATTAAGCGCAATGCAGGTGCTTCGTGTGATTTCTATTGTTCCCACTCAAATTGGATCAGGAATGGGTTAAAACAGGCTGATCCTTCAGGAACAAACATATGGCTGTACAATCATCAACCTTGTAACCATACTTACATCTCCAAGCCTGAACAGCATGCTTTACTAACAATTTGGCTGCCATGGACCTTTTTGGAGCTGAAGCAACTATGTTTATTACTTCACTGTTTGTTAGCACATCCCATACCTGTAAGAAACAAAATTTAGACCTTTTTGGTTGGGGTAAATTTTGGAAAAATAATTGCTTATTGTTTAAAAGCTCTCTTAGGAGATTGACAAAATTAAGCTATTATTATTTTTGCAGAATATGTTAAACTAAACATGCATGTGTAGAAAGTAAGTACTTTTAATTCATTTGCTCTTGGCTATTTCTTTTCTTGCACTATTTGATCAAATGTTTGCATACATATTTGCATTGAGAAAAATAATAGAATTGAGTATAATTTAAATGCTAACTAACAACGATTATTCTGTAACTGATTATTCAAGAATTCAAAGTTCAAACATCCTGATATGAGAATACCTACCCCATCAGTAGCCAAAACCACAAACTCATCTTGGTCGATAAGTTTTTTGTATGTCATATCAGGGACTGAAGTGACACCATAGTCTTTTAGGCAAAAATTTCCAAAGGCTCTTGCCATAGCTAGTCCAGGCCAGTCCTTTTCAGGCATCCATATTCTATTTTTACCTGAATCTACTTTTGCAGAAAAAATTCTACCTCCACAATTAAGGATTCTTGAAGCTTCACCTGAGTGACATTGGAGAAGAAAAAAGTTGATTAAACATAGCCCTAGGGACATTTGGAAGAGTTTCTACAAAACTTATTTGGATTGATAAAAGCAGATTAAGACCACCTATATAAGTTTAGCTTATTTCAATCAAGTTTCTCTAAGACTTATCAAAGTAAGTTTTACGATCAAACTTATAGATGAGCTCCCATTTGATAACTTAATGAATAGATGCTTAATTAAACCATTTAACCAAACACATCCAAGAGGGTTGTAAGATTTGGGAACTAAGATATAATAGTTAAAACCAAGACCTACTTGGAGTATCTGGGGTCAAGTCAACAGTTAGTTGAACAGGAATAAGAAGGTTGTCATGTTCTCTTGTGCAAAGAACTCCACGAGAATCTCCCAAATTTCCAACTATTAATTGGTCACCCTGAAATTAAAAGGATGTGGTTATAACATTCTTGCAAAAGCATTCAGCATTGACAAGGAGGTAATACAATTCTGAAGGTCTAATACTTGTTTAATTGCAATTACAGCAGTGCTACCGCCACAAAAGCCATCAGGGTCAATGTTCTTAGCAAGTTCTTCATCCATTTCATTGAAACACCTCGTGAATGTTCCCTCCCATGAAGCAAAGGACATGTTTTGGTTATCTTCACCACACTCATCACCATCACTGTCTCCATCTGTAGCATTACCATCATAGTCTTTTATGAACTTTTCTTGTGCTTGTTTGATTGCTGCTGAGAGTTTTGAGGGTAGATCGTCACATATACACTCTGAAAACTTGTGTCCAAGAGGACCATGACCATCAAACACGCCACAAAAGATCGTGTCCTTTTTTCCAGTGAAGTTCTAATAATGTATCATATTAAGTATTAATCCAAGCCATGATCATTTTACTTTAGTAAAAATCATAAGATAAAGTCATTGTTCAATCATAAAGATCACTATCATTAATGCTAATAACACTGAGAGAGAGCTTTGCCATCTCAAGGCTCAGGCTGTTACATGACTATTGAAGAAGAATCCCAACTTAATAAATCATCTTAATATTGGTTTAAGGAAAAAATATATTTTTTATTATGAATGGGGAATTATAGGACTAAGTTATGACATAGAATACAGAGAAACATATAATTCATAACTTCTACAATCCACAGTCCAAGATCACGCCTAGCAATGAATTTTCATCATCGTACTAAAGTTCAATTGAAAAAGGAAAGGAAGATACAGAATATGAGTAATCATGTTAGAGACGACAATGAGAATAAATAGGAAGTAGAAGTGGAAAACAACCAACTTATACTTTACATCAATCAACTGGTAATTAGTTAAAAATCATTGTAAAGTATATAACCATTGACATGAATCCGAATTATCCGATGAAGATAAGTGACATAATTCTGGGTGCAACACTCGTGACAATCAATGCTACTGCACGAGATAAACACGATTGCGCACTCTGTCTATTGAATTTAGACTCCAAATTAACAGACTCTGTCAATACTATGTATTTAACTTAAAATGGTATTTCCATGTCAATAGTTAAGGATTTCCAGCTCAATAGTTAAGAAATTAAAAAGTATAAGATTTAATGTTATTAATGTTTTTCTGTCGTCATTTATGGTAAAGAATTTCTGTTCTTTAAATCTTTAACACATGAAACATGACAATGAAATGAATCAAAAATAGTCAACTTTAATATTTGAGAAGAGAAAGCATGTCGAGAGCACAATGATTCAAAACCCATCAAAACGTAATTTTTTAAAGTATAATTTGTAATTTTTAAGGTCCAAATCATAAAAGAAAACAAATCTAGAAAATTTGATGAAATGAAAATAGGAAATGAAACCAAATGGGCAAACAGATACATGAGAATGTTACCTCCCAAACTGTGGCCGCATCTTGGTTAACACTTTTTGAACCCTTTCGGCTGTACATTGACACAAACGTAGAGGAACCTTTTAACATGACTTGGGTCCCCCCATGTTCACATGCAACATCGTTGTTATGGTTACATTTGCATTCCATATCATGCCCCTTACCTACAATTGAAACATGACAGCTAAAACACCCTCCCATGTCTTAGAAGCCCAACAACAATTTCCAAATTATAAATTGGATCCCACAAATTTTCAGACAAAACAAGTAAAGGAGAATGAGACTTTCTTGTCAAGACCAAAGAGGTTAACGGAGACACTAGAAGGAAGCGAAAAAAATGCATGCAAGCAAGTTTGTGTTTTTTGAAAAAAAAAAAAAGATGATTAAACCTTTAATTGGGATAAAAAAATTGTTAGTATTTTGTGTTTTTTTTTAAACCAGAAAGTTTAATTCCCTCCCACAAAATTAACTCATTTGAGAGCAAAATGGTTCCTACGACAAATGTAACTCTATTCTCAAGCCGAAAATCGATAGAATTTCGTCTTTTATATCTAGCACTTTTGTGCAGCTTTCACCACGAGTTTAATTTGGATTAAGTAGAGTACTTGAGCTGCGGAAATTCTAATTTGGATTAATATTATCTTAATGTAATTAATGCTGTGTTTTAGATAAAAATCAATTTTTTGTAAGAGAGTAGATAATATTGAATGAAAACTTACTCTGACATTGTTTTGTGTGTAAGGACAGAAAAAATCAGAGATGATAGGATAATTTTTTTTTCCTTCTTAATTTAATAAGCTACTTATATCTGAAATGAGTTTCCTTTGTTTATTCTTGATTTTATAGATTCTCTATTTTATATAACGTAATTTAATTACAACACGTTATTTTTTAAAAAATATATATATATCTTTTTTGGTTTTGGAAATAAGTGTATTTATGAACAAAGTTCATTATAATTAAAAGATAATTAAGTTTTTTATACATGTTTGATAAATAAATAAATTTTTTTTTTTTTTTTTGTAAAGATTGTATTTATCTTCCACGAAATGTAATTTTGCTCAAGTAGGATAGTAATATTATGGATAAGGAAAATGCTGAACCATGTTGTAAGGACACAAGTTAAGAAATTATAAGTAATTTTTTATTGAGAAATGTAACAACACACTTTCCCATAATTTTTTATGTAACTCTAACAAAATCTTTAATAAAAAAATTTTATTTATTGGTTTCTTAACAGTGCTATAAGGATAGTGGTTAGCTGAAACCTATAAATATAAATATATGACTATTATGAATAACAAAATTTTTCTTCCAATTATTTAAAACTCAAGCTGATTCATTTAAGTTTACTGACAATTTGCAAATTGAATCTAATTCATTACATATGGTAGACTAAAGAAGTTAATTAATAAATTCATATTTTATTTATTTTTTAAAATTATTTTACAACCCCATTAATCTATTTACAATATTTTAAGTATGAGATGCGGATTGTAACATTGTCACCTTAGCTTGTTTGGAAGTCCAAATTCCTCCACATTATCCTTTTTCTTATGTGGCATACTCCTGATTTCACCATACCTTTTTCTTTTGACATCACCATTTGATGTCCCTTAAGCATACCATTCTCTTAAGCATCTTTTTTTTCTCCTCCACCTTCTGTTTCCTTAGCCTCCCAATCATATTCTTTTCCATCTATGCCACAAGTTATTGCATTAAGTATAACAGATAAAAAATATGATAAAAGTACTTATGATAATGGTTCTAGAAAAACCCAACACTCAAATTTTCATGCTTTGGTACAAATTATTGATGTACCGTTTTGGTACTAATTATTAAAGCAACCAATCTCTTTTACTTCATTATACTCTTTATCTTTTTGACAACCTTATGATAGTTTCTAGTGATAAAATTGAATAATATGTCTATCAAGTATCCATTTGCTTTCGCCACAACCTCAATTTTTTTTCTCTCCACCAAAATCTTCAAAAGGAACTTTGGTTCTTGCTTGAATTTGAAGTCACACAGAATAAAAAAAAAAAAAAGGAATAAACCAACAAGTTTAGTACAAAATTTGGTGATTTAATTTTTTTGTTTGCCAACATTTTCATAACAAAGTCACTTTCTTTGTTATTTTGTCAGAAGAAAAAAGAACTAAAATGAAATTACATCTTATTTCTATAGAAGTCATTGATACTTTGCCCGTTTTCATCTTTATGAAGCCTCATTATTATCACCGCACCACGTCAAACTCATAAACCTTGCTTGTTGACTAATTAAATGTGACAAAAAGTCATTGTAATTCCTATAAAAATAATTCTCTTATCTCCTCATCAACATGTATGTTCCATAACCACCTACTTGTATATTAATTGTTTATATAGTTTTTTTTATTAAAAATTGAAAGTGACAAGTTATAATAATTATATGACACTTTTTATAATATTTTTATCGCTATCTATCTCATCACTTATTCCATGAATATTTCTTTTCTTTTTTTATTCAAATCTCTTCTTACATCACTCATTTTTTTTTATTTCTTCCACTTCAAGGTTAAAATATGCATTTTTTATTATTTAAATTTTTACAATTAATTAACTTAAGATAGCTAAATACACTAACTTAATTATTTTATATAAAGCATATATATAAAAGAACTTAAAAATCATGTGTTGTTAATGTAAAGTAGTTTTGTATTTTTAATATGATTTTAAGATAATTATTATAAAAGTAAAAAAATTTACTATGATAATTTATAATTAAATGCTTGTATAAAACTATTTTACATTGATAATGTAAAGATTATTTTCTCTATATATAAAGTTATAGTTTACTTTATTTGACTTTCTAACCAAATAAAGCTTGAATGCTTTTGTAAAAATCCAATCAATTTTTTTAAAATTATAATTATGATAAGAGTGTTATATTGTCACATGTTATTGATGTCATTCGTCTAATGTTAGTATAATCAATATTTAATTGATAATTTGAAATTATATTTAATTAATAATTATATATATTAATGATTATATTGATTTGTAATAAGATATTTAATTTAATTTAATTTAAATGTTTGTTACAGAAAAATAATAAATAGTATGTATTTATTATTAATTATAGACAACATAAAAGTAATTTTTTTGACAAAATAATAATGTTGTGATATGCCACACTCTTTATCTTTCCAGATTTGTATTTAGTTAAAATAGACACTCAAAAATAAATCTCATTAATTCATTCACGTGTGTAAAGAGTTCACATTCTAAAATCTCAAAACATGTGGAGACTTGTTTAAAATCACAAACATTGCACTCCAAAATATTTTCAAAATCCAGTAACAATATAAAACATAGCCAAATATATAATCTACCCCAATGTCACAACCTATCAAAGTAAGTCTCCCATACAAATCTATTAAAGAAATAAGACAAATAAACAACGACATATCCGTCTTCGAGATCTTGCTTAGCAACAATACATGCAAATGATGTTCAACTCAAATACAAATAACATACAATACGAAGGAGTGACTATACAAGAGTACCTTGGAAAGATTGAGTAGACCACACAACACAACATATAACTTTATAAACACACTCACACAGGTAGCACAAAACATGTATAATCCAATGCATATGCCATGATAGAGAATGCACCCTATCTTCTACTCCATATGCATGTGGTACCATCAGTCATAACAGTAGTCTAGGGAAAACCTTGCTAATTCTCACCTTTGCAGTTAGCTATGCCACACTAGTTTGATATTCTCTAACAGCATGTCAAGATCTATTCAACTTATATTGTACTCCCTAACTTGTGGGATCAAACACAACCATTGGGTTTCCATTCCGAGTAGCCCTAGGAGGTTTGATAACCTTACCAATTGACTTGTATATACTTTCCTTCACAATCATTGTATTACATGATGCATGTCACCTAGTCGTTTTCATAGTTTCTCTTATCATAGATTGGACTGATGAGGGACTAGGGTACTCATTTTCAATCCATACAAATTAGTGAGTATCACTCTTGTCCCTTAAAGACATAGGTAGTTCAGTTGAGAAGTGTTACTCAAGCTTATCCTCATCTTCGAGGACTAGGTCACATGTCGTGGTGCCTACATCTCCTTATCTCAACTTTCACAATCTTATATCATGTTCTCAATGCTTCAATGCAATGACATTCATATTAACTTTCATATAAGTAGTTAAAATAACAAAAACATACACAACATAAATCAAGGTCTTACATAGGGGAAAGCCTAGTTTCTAAGTTCATACTAAGCATAAAACATCACTAAGGGGGATTCACCCAATGAGTCTAACCATTTGCCAAACAAATGAGGACTGTAGGAAGTCCTGCACTCACTTTTTCTAAGTGAGGATCATCACTCGCTCAACAAAAGGAGTTACAATGCTCTCATTTGCTCAATGCAACTAGAACTCGCTCAACGAAAGTACCCATAAAGAGTTCTTACCCTCTATTTTACATAGCCTTGCCTAGTGAGTGAGACATTAGGGAGTCCACTATCTAAAGCTCGCTCAGCACACTCTTGATTCACAAAGAGTTTCAACTCTTTGACCCTCACCTTTTTGCTTAGTGAAGTTATTCTTCACTTAGTCAATAAAGTCATGGTGGCTCCAAGGTTCACGTTCATCCAGTGAAACCTATGCTCGCTTAGCAAATAACTTAAGAAAGATTTATAACTCTCTATTTCTCATGCTCACCCAACAAGCCTTATTGCTTGCCTAATGAATGGCACTACAGTAAGTTCTAGAGGCCACTTTGCTCAGTGAAATCCATACTTGCTCAACAAATGACATGACAGAGAGTTCTAACTCTCTGTTACACACTTTCACCCAGTAAGCCATTTTGCTTGCCCAACAAACAAAACTATAAAGAGTTTTGAGGGTCCACTTGCTCAGCGAATTGAACTCTGGAGAAGGATTCTTCTTGCTCGACGCACTCTCACCCATCAAATGCAAGCTTTTACCCAACAAGTGCAACGAATAGCAAAATTTTGATTATGTGATTTCTAAAAAAAAAAAAAAAAAAGAAAACTCAACAATTCTTAAGGAAAACTTTTGTCATGTCCTTTATCGAATTCGTACATAAACTTATGCCTAAGATTCATGATTTTCGAGAAAGAAAAAACTTTTCTTCTACCAAACTCTCGCAAGAGTAATTCTAAGTTACTCTTCATCTTCACCATTCTTTTTTTAATCTAACAGTTAAAGGTAAGTTTACTTGATAGAGTAATTAGATTAAAATAAAATGAACGATGAGAATGATCAGTAACTTTCTTAGAGTAACTTGATCACTCGTCTATACACGACATGTTAATTTTTTAAAATAAGAGAATTAGTATAGGTGTTTAAATATTTTATCAAATTTACAATTTAATAAAATATTAGCACAAACCACCTTATAATTTAATTACATAGAGATACATTCTAATAAAATTCTAATAAATGTTAACAAAATTGTGAGGCATATAATAATGTATTATTTAAATAGAATATTAAAAAATATTTTAAAGAATTAAATAAGATTACATTACAATTCATTTATATATGTAATGGCTAAGAGATGATAACATGCAATATACCTGTAAATATTGTTTCAATATAAAGATCAAGAAATTTGCGACAATAAGTTAACATTGCATAGTTCAAAGAAATCACATCTAAAATTACCACATGAAATGATAAAATAATATGTTCAAACATACTTTTTAATCACGACTAATTTAAATAATTTATTTATTTACCTACACATTGCGTAGGTCTTAGATCTAGTAAATAATATAATATTCAACATGTACACCCATGAATTCAAATCGAAGTTCATTATGACCTAACCTAAAAAAAATTAAAAACTTATAGAAAGATAAAAGAAAGTAAATATACGAGAGATGATGATAGCGCCATAAATCTTGAAGAATTATGATCACTTTCTTCAATCTTCAATGGTAAAGAATAATTCGCAAGAGCTTTTTTTTTTTTTCTTCTAATCCTCAAATGAATAAAAGAATACTCTAAAAGTGTAATTTCTTCCATTAAATATGGAGTTTGAGTTTTTCATACTACTAGGATGCATCTTGCCCCATTTGGTAGTAAGGAACCGGAGATACTAGAGAATAGACCCATTAGGTGGGGTTAAAACGTTGCTAGTTGACTTTTTTTTTTTAAAAAAAAAATCATCATGTTGACGCTAGGTGGGCACTATCAAGCATCCAGTACAACTCTCTAGGCCATTGCATCAAGATGGCCAACTTCCAGGAGGATGTGTGCAGGACCTTTATGCTAGGGTGCGGTTTTTGTTTGTTGGGTACTCTGCAAGCAAAATTGGGTTTCAATATCTTCACAAAAATTGTAGATAATTTTGTTATTGTAACATTGGAACTAGTCTCATTTCATTTAGATGTCTAAAACTTGAGATATGATTAAAAAACTGCACCATTGTTAGACTATCAATCCAACATGTCTATCTCAACTTCAAATTCGATTTTCTTTATGATTCACTGTTAATCTAATTAATTCTCTTCATGAAACATGTAAATCTATGTTTAAGCTTTCCACAAAGAGAAAACCACTTCAATCACATTCCTAGAATGAGTTTTGACCTAAGCAACGAGGAAAGGTTGAAGTTTGAGTTCATATTTAAAGTTTTTTTTGCCATTGCTTATTTTCTCTGCATTAAAAATCCAAGAAATTTAGTATATTTATGCTTATTTTTCATTTAAAACATTCAAAACAAGAATCATAAGATTATATATACATATGGGTTATTTTCTCACAATATTCAATTAGTTACTACATTAAAACATAAAAAAGGTTCTACAAATCTACAAATAAGTTTACATATGTTGTACCAATAACTTGCCTTTTTTTCGTAAGGTAAATTTCATGAAGTTTAAGTCTATTTTCTCTTAAAAAAAACTAATATAAACACATTTAATATTAGAGATTGATTTAATTATTAACTTATGAGTTTTAATATCAATTTTCATAAATTAAACTAATAAATAACATCTAATTTGAAGGAATATCAGGAAATAAAACTTTGTTCAACTTATGAGTTTTACTTCATACTTATTACTTCAATGACTTATTAATAGATTAGGTATGACACCCTCCACTCTTGATACTTAACAATATTAATAAAATAAATTTAGTGATGTAAATTCAGGAAGGTAAGAAGAGCATAGAAATGACACTAAGCATACAAAGACCCAAAACCCTTCAAGTAATCATGATTATTAGAGTTTGAAGAGGCTTGAAGATGAAGTTTTGACTCCTTAATAGTTTGTAAGACCTTTATTTTAGTTTCTTTAGTTGCTTTCCTTTGTAATAGAAACCTTGGTATGGACGCATATGGAGCTTTGGATGCCTTTGACACATTTGGCCTCTGGAACCTTTGACGCCTTTGGACACATTTGGAGTCATTGGATGACATGCCCTTTGGATGGCGTCTAGGCCCCTTTGGATAACGGATCCTTTGGACGCACTTGCCTTTAGACGACACTTAGGTCCATTGGATGCACTCCTGATTAATGTGCTCAAAGTCTTGCTTTTGGGCTGCGTTTATTCCAAGGCCCAAGGCCTTTTTCATTTAGTTTGTTTCGCACCTATTTTGTAAGTAAGATCAATATATAAACCTGATCCTAACTAAATTATAACAACTTTGAGTTCATTTGTGAAATCTTACGTAGCAATCAATTGAGAGAGTTCTCTTGACTTATTTTTGGATTAGAACACTTAACTATCATTAATTTTTCATGAGGCTTGTAGTGAATCTTGTTTTCCTTTATCTAATTCCCCTGAAATAAGTGGCGAGCAATTTCTAAACTTTTATCCACTTTTTTTAATTCCTTTTCTATCTTGTGTTTTTCGTGAATCTACTTTGAATTAACGATAATCTTGCTCATATCTTCATAGCATTGACAATTATGTTAAGTGTGATATTTATACTTGGCCTAAATCGATCAAGTGAACATCAAGCTTAGGTGATTTGCATCAAGTGGTATTCGAAGCATACACTTCACAAGTTGTTGCAACTGAAGCTCAACAACTTCAACTTTGGTCTTGCCTCTATCTTAGTTTTATTAAGTGGTATCGTACTTGTGCAAAAGGCAAATTCTCGGATGCATAATCTTGCTTCAATTATCGATTATTTTAAAATTTTCAACTAAGATTTTGTTCGCCTAGCTATTGTCAATCAATCCTTTGGTTTAAAAAATTGGTTCGATCTGGATGAAAAGTAAAAAACAATGCATTGGAATTTAATTCTCATTTTGGTTTGATGAATTTTGTTATTGAAAAATTAATTGAAGTTTGTGATAGAGTTCTAGTGATTGTCTTGTAAAATTGTGGATCAAAAAGTATTGTGAAAAGTATTAAGTGAAATCAGTGTACGATTCGTGGCCAAAACCAGCGTAACAAAAATAGAGCATTAGCCACTAAAACAAGAACAAAACAAGAAGTATAAAAGAAAAGAAAAGAAAAGAAAAGAAAAGAAGTGTATCAAAAGTTTGTGAAGATCCAAAGACAATCTACATGTCACATTTTCTGTTATTCTAACTGTAATTAAGTGTAGTTAAAGAGTCGTCAAGTGAACCTTTTGTTTGTTAGTGCTTTGGACAACAACATTTGGACGATAGTGCTTTGAACACTAGCATTTGGATGACAAAGTGTTTGCCAATTTTTTGTGTTTTGGTCTTTCTTTAGTCTCGTTAACTTTGTAGAATCTTTGTGCTGTCTTATATGAATTCTAATTTGAGTAAGCTTGCATTTCTATTATATTTATTGCTTGTCTTCGTTTGACTTCTTTAGTTTTGTCATAAAGTTTTCGTTTCTTTAAATTCTTATGAGTTAGTGGAATTCGATGGCTTTCACTTGCATATAAGAACTTGATGAGTAGAATCTAGATTTTATTTCAAGATGTAGTTTGAGAGTAGAGTGGTAAAAGACAAAAGCTCACTTCATAGAACAAGTCCTTAAGAGTGAATACACGAGTGCAAAGAGTATACACTTAGGAGTGGTGAGATTTTGCCTTGCTTTAACTAACGTATTGTTGTAGATTTTTAGTGTCTTAACAAGTGCAAGTGTTGTTGGCGCAAAGGAGGATAGGATGGTAGATAGCAATGATGACATGGATAGCTACTCACCTAAGACTAGAAAGGTGACGAGACACATGAAAAGGTTGGAGGAGAAGTTAGAAAAACTAGGAGGAGGTCAAGAGTCTAAGAGAATAGACACGTAAAGTATCAATGCAAAGGTAGATGCCCTTAATAGATGTAAAGGGGAGTTCAATGTCTCTATGAATGAAAGCAAGAGAAGCCAAAGTATGAGTCCAAGCAACCCATCCAATAGGTCTCACAGGTCACATAACAGTGAGAGAAATGAGAGATTGAGGAAGGAAATGAGGCATGAAAAGGAGGAACCTAGGAGAGAAATGAGGTATGGAAAATAACCTAGAAGAACAAGGAGATATGAAGATAAGGTTGAAAGAAAGGATGAAAGAAGGAAGGAAAAGGGGAGGTGTAGTGAAAAACTTGAAAGAAGAGTTGAAAGCAAGGTTAAAGATAATGAGAGAGAGGTAAGTTCAATTTGGAAGACTAAGACTAAGAGGGAGAGTTCCTCTTCAAAGGTCAAGTCTAATGAAAATTCTTCTACTTCTACTCTTCCACTTGAAAGTAGGGATATAAAGTGTTTCTATTGTGAAGAAGATACACTCTCCCGATGTCCAAATAGCGCATATAAGGTACTAAAAAAAGGAACTAAAAGAGTTGAAAAGGAAAGAAAGGGAAGAGTTGCAAGAGAAAGAAAAGAGACAAAACGAGGTTAAGAGAAAAGAAAGTGAGAAAAGAATGATAGAAAATAGAGCCCAAAAGAAAAGAGTGCTACAAGTGAAAAGAAAGATAGAGTAAAAGAGGCAATAGAGCATAGAAAAGTTGTACAAAAAATAAGGGAAAAAGTCAAGAAAGGAGAAAATGAACGAGAAAAGAATAAAAGAATTTTATACTTAGGAGTGAGAGGAAATAAGAGGACTTTGTTCATGGGAAAGATTCCTTGTGTACTAATGTCTTATGACTTTCATTTGTGTGATGAGCCTTATCTTTTTGCAAGTTTGTTGTAAACAATTAGCCTTAGTAATCCCCACATCCAATTACCCTTACTCAATCACCAAAGCAATAAATGGAAGCTTTTTGTAGGCCTATTCAATGACTTTCTTCTTAATTATATATTTAACCATTACCAACACGTGATGAGTGCTAACATATATAATGAACAATAAATTAAAAAGTAAAATAAAATTTAAAATTTCAAACCTCAATGCAAAAGTAAAGAAGTGAAGTGATTGTGTCCATGATAGTACCAAAGGATAAATTGGAAAGAAATGAGAGAAGAAAACAAAGAAAAATAGAGGATAAAAAGATAGCAAGATAAAAGGAAAATGAGTTAATTGATTTGATTAATCTATTATTCACAATTAGTAGTAACATACAAGACTTGTCATAACTTTTTGAACATCTCCAACAAACTATAACTTCCTTAATACTAAGAAAAAGGCAAAATAATCACTAAATTTAGTGATAGAACTTTTCAATCACTATTAGCAGTTGAATTAACAAAAAAAAAATGCTTAATTTTTATGATGACTGTAGCGATCGATTGTTGGTGCAACACATTCAGTGGCAATGTTTATCACTGATAGACTATTTATTTTATTGTGACCATATAGTAATGAAGTGGTAATCGATAACAAATCGCAACCAACTTTGTTATGGTCAATAAATGGCATAATTGAAATGATCAAATATCAACTAAATATATTCTGGTCACTGAATGACATATAATTGAAGAAAAAAAAATTAATAACAAACACATCAATAGCAATGAACATGTGTTGCGTCAAAGATTTTATTTTTATTTTTGAAATAAATGAGCCTAACTATCTTTTGGTACATAAATGAATTGAATTATCTAACTCTTTGAATGTCGAAAACTAACCACTAAAATCAAATATTTACATATATAAGGTTGAAAGTGAACAATTTGAATGTGGCATTAATAGATTTTAGGTACTTAATTATATATAAAATCATTATCTTTTTAACACTATATAAAAAATAAATGGACATATTAATGTTAAAAGTAGAGCTTAACTATCACAATGACTTGCCCCATTTATTCATATATACAAAATTATATCTATCGATACCCCTTTTAAGGGTGAGCAAATTGAGCAAAGTTAAGGAACTTCTTTTGCAATTAGTACCAATTTTCCTAAGTGGCTTTTTCTTCTAACTCTCTTTTCCATTTCACTTATACTCTAGCAACTGCTCTATGCTTCTTCCATAACATCCTTTGATTCACTATTTTTTTCAAGCTCTTTAGACAAGTTGTTGCAAGGGTATGTTTGAATTGGGACAAGAATTAAGTAATGACACATAGAATGTGAGATGCATTCTTGATTAGACTAACAAGTTAATGATGTAAGAAACTAACCCCACTCTTTATAATATCTCATAAGGTCCAAAGTATCTCGATGATAATTTCTCAAAACTTCTTAAATGGGTGGAATGTTGTATGTATGGTTGAGGGTTCAACATAATCCAATCCGTAATTGGAAGTTCTCTACCAATCTTATGCTTATTTGCCAAAGCCTTCATTCTTCAAGTTACCTTATATAGATTCATTTTTAATGTTTATAACATTCTTTCTTTAGCTATAAAACTCATATCAATGGCTTCTACTTGGTAGTTTTTAGAAAAATAAGTCACATGTAATGATAGGGGCTGACCATATAAAATTTCATAAGGAAAAATACTTGTCGTAGAATGTTAAATGATATTATTATGTCATCATTTAGCTAGTGGTAGACATTGTACCCATCATGTGGATTTGTTCCAGGCCCAAGCAAATCATCTTAGTACCCGTTCATGTAGTATTGAGATGATTTTTATCTATGATTTAGAGTTGGCTCTAGATAACCCTCTAAGAGCTTCACATTCTTTTAATTCTCCCATACTCTTGCCATCTACACTTTCATGGTACACATGTCTAGACTAAGAGCAACGGAAATGTTTAAAGTGATGTCTATTATTCCCATTCACATTAGATTGAAAATGAGTTAGAGCCAGCTAATCTTTTAGGAACAAACATATGGCTGTACAATCATCAACCATGGAATCATACTTATATCTCCAAGCTTGAATGGCACGATATACTAATAATGAGGCTGCCATGGACCTTTTTGGAGCTGAAGCAACTATGTTTATTACTTCACTATTTGTTAGCACATCCCATACCTGTAAGAAAGAAAATTTAGACCTTTTTAGTTGGAATAAATTTTAGGAAATAATTGCTTATTGTTTAAAAATATCTCTTAGGAAGTAGACAAATATAAGCTTTTTTTTTTTTTAAATACGTTCAATCAAACATGCATGTGTTGAAACTAAGTACTTTCGATTCATTTTCTAATAGTTATTTCTTTTCTTAAACTATTTCATCAAATGTTTGCATATATATTTGTATGGAGAGAAATAAAAGAATCGAGCATAACTTCAATAATAACTAACAATGATTATTTTGTAATTGATTATTCAAGAATTAAGATCCAAAATTCAAAGTTGACATCTTCATATGAAAATACTTACCCCATCAGTAGCCAAAACCACAAACTCATCCTGGTTGGTAATTTTTCTGTATGATACATCAGGAACTGAGGTGACACCATAGTCTTTTAGGCAAAAATTTCCAAAGGCTCTAGTCATAGCTAGTCCAGGGCCAGCCCCTTTAGGCATCCATACTCTATTTATACCTGGATTTTCTTTTGCAGCAAAAATTTTACCTCCACAATTAATGATTCTTAAAGCTTCAGCTGAGTGACGTTGAAAAAGAAAAGATTGTTAGACATAAGCACAAGAACATTTGTAAGAGTTTTTAAAAAACTTACTTGGACTTATAAAAGTAACTTATGACCATCCAGTATGCAATTTTTAGAATATTTCAATTAATTTTGACCAAGAAGCTTATTAACATAAGTTTTTTTAGTTGATTTCACTAAGTTTTTTTTAGTCAAGCTTATAAATAAACTCTCAATGTGTTATATTTTTCACGAATAAGTACTTAATTAAATTGTTTAATCAAACACACTCAATATGGGCTGTAGGATATAGAAACAAGATTTAACCGTCAAAACCAAGACCTACTTGGAGTATCTGGGGTTAGGTCAATGGTAAGTTGAACCGGAATAAGTTGCTTGTCATGTGCTGTTTTGCAAAGAACTGCACGAGAATCCCCCAAATTTCCAACTATTAATTGGTCACCCTAAAGTTTAAAAGGAGAAAAAGATGTGAGTATAGCATTCTTGCAAAAGTAACATTGACAACAAGGTAATGCAATATTGACCTGTTTGATTAAAGTTACAGCAGTGCTACCGCCACGAAAGCCATTTTTGTCCATCTTCTTAGCAAGGTCTTTATCCATTTCATTGAAGCACTTTGTAAAGGTTTCTTCCCATGAAGCAAATGACATGTCTTTGTTATCCTCACCACATACATCACTATGATTGCCTCCATTTGTAGCATTAGCGTCATAACATTTGATGACCTTTTGTTGTGATTGTTTGATTACTGTTGAGAGTTTTGATGGTAGATCATCACGTATGCGTTGTGCAAACTTGTGTCCTAAAGGACCATGACCATCAAACACGCCACAAAAGATCATGTCCTTTTTTCCAGTAAAGTCCTAATATTGTGTCATATTAAAAATTAATCCAAGCCATGAGTTTTGTTCACTAAAAATCATCATGCTTTAATAAATACATAAGATAAAGTCACTGTTTAATCATAAAGTTAAAGATGACTATTAATGCTAGTAATATAGATAGAGCTTTTCCCTCTTGAGGCTCGTGTTATTACTTGGAAATTGAAGAAGAATCCTAACTTAATAAATCATCTTAGTATTTGGTGTAAGGAAAAAATAAACATTATTTTATTCTGAAATGGAAAATTAAAGGACTAAGCTATGGGCTAGAATACAAATAAGCATATAATTCATAGTCTCTATGGTGCATAGTCCAAGTTTGTGCCTAGCATGGATAATTAGTTAACAAAAGAAAAAAAAAAAGATACAAAAATATGAATAATTAAGTCAAATGGTGAACCAAAGAGAATAAAAAGGAAGAAAACCAACTCATGCATGAATGAATTGGTAATTAGTTAATAATCATTGAAAGTATACCAAAAAATTAAATAAAACCATTTACATGAAAAATTATCCATTAATTAAAAATGAAATCACCATGTCAATAGTTAAGGGTTGCCAGCCTAGTAGTTAAGGAATTAGAAAGTGGGAATTTTTTATTAGAAAGTATAAGATTTAATCTTATTAATTTTTTGTATGCCATCATTTATTGTAAATATTTTATGTTATTTAATTCTTTTAACAAAGAAAACATGACAATGAATTGAAACAAAGATAAGTGAAAAAACATGACTTATTATTTGAGAAGAGAAAACATGTCTAAAACACAATTATATAAATTTCATCAAAATTTAATTTTATATCTATAGTTCACCTTCTAAAGTGTATTCCAACTTTAAGGATCTAAATAACAAAACAAAATAAATTTAGCAAAATTTATGGAAATGAAAATAGAAATGAAAACAAATATGTAAATAGATACATGAAGAATCTTACTTCCCATACTGTCAATGCATCTTGATTAACACCTTTTGTACCCTTCTGGCTAAACATTGACACAAATGTAGAGGACCCTCTTAACATGACTCTGGCCCCACCATGTTCACATGCACAATCATTGTTATGGTTAAATTCACATTCTACATCATGAATCTTGCTTGCAAATGAAACACGATAGTTGCAACACCCTCCCATATCTTAGATGCCCAACAACAATTTCGAAAATATAAATTGTGCCTTACAACTTCCTAATGAACACACAATAATTTCAAAAGAAAACAAGTGAAGAAAAATAAGTTTTTTAATTCTTGTCAAAACCAAAAAGGTTAATAGAGGCCATTGAAAGAATTAGGGAAATAGAAAGAAAAAATTGCATACAAAGAATGTTGTGCTTTTGGGAGAAGGGACGATTGGACCTTCAATTGGGATAAGAATTAGTGTTCATATTTTTTTGTCTTTTATCGCTAGTACTTTAGTTTGTTTGTGTGCAGTTGTCGCCATGAACTTAATTTTGGATTATAAGTTGAGTACTTGAACTGGCTAAATTCTAATTTAGATCAATATTATCATAAGTTAACTAATATTGTTTTTGTAGATAACATCGAATTAAAATCTTACTTTGACAACTATATATTTATTTATAATATATTAAGTTTGAGATGTGGATTGTGATTATATCACCTTAGCTTTTTTAGGATGTTTAGGACATTGTCACCTTAATTTTTGGAAAGCACAAAATTTTCTACATCATCCTATTTACTTACGTGGCATACTCCTTGTTTCACCATTTGATATACCTTCTTTAAAATCTCATTAAAATTTTTTTAAAATCTCATTTCATTGGTTACTACACTCTCATTAAAATCTTTTCATATCATTATCTGAAAACATCTCTTTTCCCTCCTTTCCTTTTCTTAGGAGCTCCTAATAACCTCATTTTCTATCAATACCACAGTAGGTTGTTGCATGAAGCATCAAGAACAAAAAATTATGACAAAAGTATTTATGATATGGTTTTAAAAAACCCAAGCACTCAAATTTTTCATGATTTGGTACAAATTGTTAATGCAATACTTTAGTACTAATTATTGATGCTACCAATCTCTTCAACTTCATGTCTTTGACACAAGACTTATAGATCCTAGTGATACAAATTGAATATCACGTCTATCAAGTATGTATCCACTTGCTTCAACCACAACCATACTTTCTTTGTCCATTAAAAGCATCAAAGGAAGCTTTCATTCTTGCTTTGAAAATATGCAAAATAACACAAAGAAAAGAGAATAGATCAACAAGTTTAGTGTCGCAACCAAGATCACGACAGGGACGGTGAAGAATAAAAAAAAGAAATTCAAGTTCCTTTCAAAGAAAGAAAAATGAACTCAATGGAGTCGACACCAATGTTTATTAAGAAAAATATTAGCAAAAATCTTAAGAAAGATAAGACAAGTTTTAGAAAATAAATTTTAGGTTCAAGAGTCGATTACGCATAGGGAAGGTGTAAACACCCTATGATATCTGTCTTAAGACGATTATCTTAATTAGATGTGTGAAACTATTATGACTTTTAAATTATTATTTTTATCTTTCAAACGTAGACAAAACTGGAATTTTTGATGGAAGAGGAAAAATATTTTTTGGGTTTTTGAACTTGACAAGAATTGTCTCTTGCTTCTACATATATCATTTTATAATATATAATTCAAAGTTCACGTAGTTCTAGCAGAAGCTTGGAAGGTGATTAGAAAAAGGGTAGATTGTCTATTAACATCTAAAGATGATTGGAGGGAAGTGGATTGTCCATTGACATCCAAAGGATTGGAAGATATGAACTATCTATTGGCATTTAAAGATGGTTGGAAGGGATGAATTATTCATTGGCGTCCAAAGAACCTTAGAAAATATATAAGTATTTTTTATTGTTAAACTTGATATGAGTTGTCTTCTGCTCCTTAGTATCTCCTAATGCAATGGAGAATTCAAAATTTACTTAGTTCTTAAAGAGGCTTTGATGGGATTAGAATTGGGGTGGACTACTGATAAACAAGTTTTTAGTCGTCTTACACGCCTCAAATAAATACTAAAGCTAACTATAGTATAGCTAACCCTAGGTTGATTCTCTCAAGGACACAGTGTGTTAAATTGTGATTAATTGTAGAAATCATAGTTTGTGCCGAAAGCACCAGTATTGCAGAATGTCGACTTGATATCGGTCGGCTTAAGTGCGACTAGGATGGTCTCGATGGGAGACCGACTAGGATGGTCTCGATGGGAGACCGACTAGGATTGCTGATATAATTCCGGCTCAGACAAACGCGACAAAGTCAGACTGGACTCGGTATCAGACTCTGGAAATAAAACAGTAAAAGGGGGATTTGTGTCGAAGAGCAGGAAATAAACTAAGTGTAGAAAGATAAGCTAAACTACGCTAAACTAATCTATACTAACTACTGTACCCATTTGTAATTCAACACACAACAAGTTGCCATTCTTACTTAGAATTTTACTCTGAATCAACCTTAGATTCTTACGACAATCACCGAATGTTTGTCCATTGCCATGCTGAGGATTTACACAATCGCTACCTCATCAGTTGGCAGGGACTATGTACTTGGTTGATTTTAGGTTCTCTACCTAATCAGATTATTAAACTAGTTCCAGTCGACCCTAGTCTAACGTGATCAACCCCTAACAATGTGCAACCGTGACAAAGTTAAAAGCATATTAAAGCACAAAAATTACAATCAAGAGATAGAATTGCAAACCAATTATGACATGGAAAATAGAATTGAATACAAAGGTGGGAATTCAACGTTCTCTAGAGAGCCCACCTTCCACAATGATCACCTTGGAAGAACAATAGTGGTGCACCAGTGATCGCTATGCATTGAGGTTTCCGTCCACTGGAGTGTGTCGGCTATATCGAACGATCACCTCTGATAGCTTGCAACTTCCCAAATCTTGGTCCTGTACCTCATCGATCGAAAGAGACACCTTACTGAAGCTTCGTGTACCATCGTGCTAGCTTGGAATGTCTGCAGTTGTTGATGACGCTAGGTGTAGAATTCCAATGTTTTTCCACACTGAAGACGTGGCCTGATGTGCTTTATTTATACACAAGCTGGCTAAATTTAAATCTAATCCCACAGAATCGCTGATTCCTTGATTCTAGCATATTTCTTGCTCAGATACATGAATTACATATTTCTCTGATCCTAATAGATTACAAATTTGAATTACTAATTACAAATTTCTCAATCCTAGAAGATTACAGATTCCTTGATTCTAGTATAATCATATCTACATTACAAATTCCTTTATTCTAGGAGAATCAAATCTGCATTACTGATTCCTTAATTTTAGCATAATCATATCTGCATTATAGATTCCTTAATCCTAGGAGAATCAAATCTACATTTCAAATTTCTTAATTTTAGCATAATCATATCTACATTACAGATTCCTTAATTCTAGGAGAATCAAATCTGCATTACAGATTCCTTAATTTTAGCATAATCATATCTGCATTCTTGCCAAAGTGATTTTGGCCATTGAAGTCGGCTTGGGCTGGGATGCTCCTTTTGGGTCGAGATGTTCTCGGTTGGGCCAAGATGCTCCTTTTGGGCCGAGATGTTCTCGGCTTTCAGGCCTGCAAAATAAGTCCAATCTTTTATTAGTTAAAATCCTTATTTTAACATAGATTTATGTTTTTCCTATTTCTAGGCTTGTAATTCGAATCTTAACTAAGACAAGACTTTTAATCACTAAACAATCTTAATAATACCCTTCTTAAGCCCTTGTGAGGTGTATAAAATATAACTTATCAACCATCCATTGGCATTCAAAAAAGGCTTTGTAGAGAGTGGATTGTCCATTGGCATTCAAAGATGGTTGAAATAAAGTGATAATAAATAGAGCAAAAGTCACTCATTGTCTTCTACGTCCAAAGAAAATGAAGACATCAAATGACAGGGAGAAATAGAACAAACAATGGATGGAGCAAGAGTCACTTGCTAGCTCATGCATCTGGATGAAAATGGAAACAAAAACAAACGTGGTAAAGTAGACTGACTATCTAGAGCTCAGCGTTCAAAGAGATTGGGGCGAGAAGCTGATAAGACTAAGGTTGAGCCAAGATCTGAAAACCAATCTAGAAAGGCATTTGCAACGATTATTGATCTCGACGAGATGGTTCAGATGACTAGGTATTCTTATTCTCACTGTCGGGCTTCCTAGTACCCCAATTTGAAGCTTGTCTTGGTTTGTTAGCAAATATACTTTTTATACCACCTTGATCCTTCCTGATTGATGAATCATTATCGAATTTCTTTTCAATTGAATCATTCATTGATCTAGAATTTCAATTGCTTCTTTGGTCCTTGCTATTAGCTTGATTTTTACTGGTATCACAATTAGCATCAGTGTATAAATTACCAGTCCTCCTAACTTTCTTTGGGTCTGGGAGATATTTGCCCTGAAGTTGATCCCATCGTATCTCCTAATTTGTGGTCAATAAAAACCAACGACACCTCTTCATTTTCTTGTAAAGTAAGCTCAAAGTGAAGGTCAATTATAGTTATGGCTGATTTGGTCTGATGATATCCTTCAATTTAGGCCCTGAGATCTATCTCTACTATAAGTGTCCCAACCAAAAATATTCCAAGCTCTAAGCATTCTTGAGCAAGCATTGGCCAAGTATTCCTTAGTTGGATTTTGGTTTTCTAGTTTTGGAAGAACGACTAAAAGTGGGGCAACAACTACGTCCTGCATAGGATATACTCCCAGGGTTTCTGAATCAAATTTTATAAGAAGCCCACCTTTCTCGAGAAGCTACAAAACTGCTGCAGAATATGACCAAACAATAGCAGCGATCATCACAACTTTATTAATGATTCTAACTTTTGTCAAACCCGGACTTGAGTGGAGGAAGACTTCCAACATTTATTCCAATGATCCCACATGAACAGCCTCCCACTAGCACCGTTGTATCGACATTGGTCCTTCAAGATTTTAGCAATAATAGATGTGTGCTATGATCCACAAGTAGCAGACCTCAGTCCCCCAAATGTTTTGGTGTCTCCTCTACCTGATGAACATGGGCATTAGAAGTATATTTACGATATGATTTAATCATGCCCAATAGCCTTTAAGGATGCCTTTCCATTCGGTTGATCCCACAGGAATATTGTCAAGCTTGGTTTCCACATCAACAATAAAACCATAGCCTGTGACATCACGTGCATGAACCCTCCAATGCACCATTGTTGGCCTCAGGAACAATACCAATCTGTGCTTGTCTCCACCATCTAGCACATGCAGGAGACAATCTCCAAATTGGATGACTTCACCCTGGATCTGTGCTGCTAATTCACATGATGGAGCCAAAACCAAAACAAGGGGGAGGCTAATTATTCACTGCATGATGGAGCCAAAACCGAAACAAGGGGGCTTATTATTTGTTGCATGTTCCTCCAAATTCTATCCAATCCCGAATATTGTGCCATCATGAATTTGGTTTCCATATCAGCCATATAATTTCAGCCTGTGACATCATATGCAAGATCCCTTCACCACACCATTGTTGGTCTCAGGAACAGCACCAATATGTGCTTGTCTCCACCATCAAGCATCAGGCCATGGGATAGAGTTAAGGGAATATTGATTCCCCATATAACCATAATGTTGTGTTGCATTAATAGCCTCTTAACATGTATGTATGCTCATGTCAATGAGCATATTCTTTCCACATACTAGCCTTTGCTTGTTGCATCTTTTTGATCCTTTGGAAAGTTCTTAACCAAAATATTTAAACATGTAAAACTACAAGATCATCATCACCAACACTTGGAACGTCATTGATGCCACTAACATATGAAATTCTTTCCAGCCTTTTGCAAAGCATCATTGTATGAAATTTTCACCTTTTTAATCCCATGAGGTTTCGAGGCTTTTAACCAATGCTTCTCAAAGTTAGCTAAAACATCATAAGCTGCTAGACCATCAATTTATGAATGCAAATCATGCCATGGTTCTCGCGGACAACCACCAAAACTACCCACGTTTGTTGTAGTCATTCTTGCATATCATGCAATGTTCTAAAAAGAGGATGGTAGGGAGTATCATAACACCAATCACACGTACTAAGTCCACCAACAAATGCTAACTTTCTTCTATTATTTCCAACATCAACATCCATAATCACAATTTTCTGGTGATGTATATATATTGTTCCAACTTCCTTTTGCTTGATCCAGCTATGTTGTTAGCTACTACAAGGACAAAGAAGCACTTGCGATGAAAAGTGCTTGAAAATCGTTGAGTTTCCTCATTACGAGTTGCCATGACACCCTTTGTTTTATAGCCTAAAATGCTTCTTGACGTAGGATCCTCTCATGCAAGGAAAAGCATTCTTATTCCTTTTCGTGACTTTGTTCTTAGAAGATCTCCTAAGGAATACTTTGAAGCATAACCATTAACATCCCTAATCAGCCCCACTTTGTGCCAACCTAACCACTCTATATTATGAATCAAACGCCGACTTATGGCATCAAGGATAAGGTGCCCACATTTTCTATTCACATAATACATCCCATGGTTCAGCAAAAAGTTAGGAAGGTTGCCATCTGGAACATGAGCATCTTGATACAGAGTAACAGTTCCACTTTTCCTCAAAGGAAAATATATGCCAAGAACCCCAATGTATTCAGGCTCTACTCCAACTCCTTGATGATACATGTTCAATTGCTTCATAGGTATGTATTGAGTGGATAGGCTCAGGATAGCACATTTCTTACAAGATTTCCCATTATTATTTAGGAGAGGATAGGTCTCTTCAACTCTTGCTCTCAGGTATACTTGTTCCATTGGAATTGCCATAATGCCAATGAGCTGTGAATCCATAATATTACTGTCCTTAACAACAAAGTGCACTTCAGCAGCATGATGTCTAGCAGGAACATAGAAATACTGCACCCAAACAGGATTCTCACCATTGTTAATGACATAAGCCCTCCTAAGTATAACACTGGATATTGAATCATTCTGCACTAGAACAATTTGCAAACTTTAACTATGTATTGATTCATTAAATGGCTAGAAAATTTCAAAATTTTCTGTGTTTTGCAACTGGCTCATATGATGAGTGGGACAACCGCTCCTCTTATGTCTCTGCAGAGCTACTGTCATGGTGATGAAAGAGTTGTTGGTGGGGGAGTTCATCTCGTCCCTTCAATAGGCTAATATTGTAGAGAGTAGTAGAGAAGAGTTGATAGGGGTAGAAGTTATTGATGGGGATTCAACTTCTGTTTTGTTCTCTCCTTCTTCCTCCGTCTTTGCTTTTTCGTTTTTATATATAAAGAGAAAAGAGAGACAAAATCAAGTGTTTACATTTAGTCCAAAATGTGATTATTTCGTTTTTCGTTGTTGTTTTTGTTAAAATTCTATGTGATTCCTAGTTAGTTATTAATGACATTGAGTTTGAAGTTGGAATAGAAAGAAGGAAATAAGGGAGATGTTTTCTTTGTTTGCTAGCATTATTACTACATGTAACCGTTTTTGTTGTTTTATGAGAAGAAAAGAGAACTAAAATGAAATTGCATCATACTACTGTAAGAAATCATTAATACCATGTCATTCTCATCCTTATGCTACCTCCTCATAGTTGTCTCACCATACACATGAAACCCACAAATTTTATCAAAAGTCAACATTCTCTTGATAATTCGTATAAAAATGATTCTCCCATCTTATCTGTTAAAACATGTATGTTCTACAACCACCTACTTCCATGTTCATTGTCTTATGATTTTATTTATTATTTTTGTTTTTATTAGAAATTAAAAATGACAAAAGTTATAGTATTTTGACAATACTTTCTATAATATTTCTATTCCTATCATCACATTACTAATTATTTCTTAAATCTTTTTTTTTCTTCTTTTCTTGTTTCTTTTTTATTCTTTTCTCTTCTTGCATCAAGGTTAAGGTATGTATTTTTAATTATTTGAATTTTTATAATTAATTAACTTAAGATAACTAAATACACTAACTTAATCTTTTATTTAAAGCTGATATAAAATTATTGTTTACTTTCTAACCGAATAAAGGTTGGATGTTTTAGTAAAAATCCAATCAAATTTTTATGAAATTATAATTATGATAAGTGTATCATATTGTCATGTGTGATTGGTAACAATTATATATATATATATATATATATATATATATATATATATATATAAATGGTTATATTAATTTGTAATTAAGATAGTGAATTTGATTAAAATGTATGCTACTGGACAAACAATTAATAATAGGTAATTATTATTAATTATAAATAACAGAAAAATTTATGAATTTTGTTTATATCCGATCAATTAGAAGAACATGAGTTAAGAAATTGAAGAAAGCACAAAAATCTTTTTTTGAAGATTATAATTCTAAAAGGTTCCATATATTTTATTTGTTGATTTCATTTGGATTATTTTAGAATTTGATTCAAAGTTTATAAATATTTAACTAGGACTTTGATAGATTTTGTTCTTAGGTTTATTTATGATTTATATAAAAGAATTAAGTTAGTGTATTTCATTACCATACGTTAATTAATTGTAAACATTTAAATAATAAAAAAATACATATCTTGACTTTGAAGCGAAAAAAATAGTGATTCAAGAAGAGAAAATAATAAAAAAGAAAATATGAAAAGAAAGATTCAAGAAATAACGAACAATACAATAAATAGAAATAGAAATATTATAAAAAAAATATGTATAAAAAATACTATAACTTTTGTCACTTTCAATTTCTAATAAAACAAAAATAATAAATAAAAATCATGTAGGTAATGAACATGTAAGTAAGTGGTTGTGGAACATACATATTTTGAGAAAAGAGATGAGAGAATCACTTTTATATGAATTACAAAGAGAGAATTGTCTTGTGGTCACATTTGATTAGTCTACCAATAAAATTTATGAGTTTGATGTGTATGATGTAGTGATTATGAAGTGACAAAATATAAATAGTCGAAATGTCGTATTTTTCCTAAATATAATTTTCCATGAAACGAGGCTCATCATGGCAGTATTTGTGCCATTGTGCTGCAACACGAGATAGTGTTGCCCCATCCTTTAAATAAATCTATAAGAAAAAATAATTTGGTTAAATTATTCTTTTGCTCTTCCTTTTTATTTATATTATTTCATTTAGATCCTCTATTTTTAAAGTGTTGAATTTGGTTCTTTAATTTTTTTAAATTGATTAATGTTTCTCTTTTATCTAATTTCATTAAAATCGTTAGTTTCAATTTAAACAAAAGTACTCAATTTGTTGATTATCATGTTCTTGTTAAAATAATTAATTTTGTTTCTATAATTTCTTTTCAATTTTAATCATTATTCTAAAAATTTGATTTGACCTGCCAGTTCAATCAATATGAATGAGTCATACGGTAAACAATTCATTAACTTAAAAGAACTTGGCTCATACCAAAATGGTAAGAATCAACCAAACCAATCCAAAACCAATAAAAAAAACTAGGGAATTTTTCAAAAAAATAAATATTTATTTTTTATTATTATAATTTAATCTAAAAATATTATGATAAATAAAAAAATTATTAAAAAGTACACATAAGAATAAATTATTTTATTAATTATTATTCAATTTAGTTACTTTATTTTTAAATGTCCAATTTGATTATCTAATTTTAAAAAAAAAATTCAATTCATTCAATTTCATTAGCGCCATTAGTGTAAATTTGTACGAAAAGATAACATTGAACATGTTAGAAAAAAAATAAAGTATCAAAATAAACATTTTAAAAATAGACCAAATTGAATAATATAAATAAAAATGGACTAAAAAAAGTAATTTAACCAAATAATAAAATAAAGTTAGTGAAACACAAACTATAAAATCATTAAAATTACTAAATAATGAAAATTTTCAACATATGATACCTTCACAAATTGACCACCCCAAACAAATGTAATAACAATAATACAGTAATGTAAAAGAGATGATGTTTGACCCCTAAGAAAAAAATATGTTGTGTTTTATAGTTTGGATCAATGGATCAAAGACTCTTTTAGTTTTTCTCCCCACAAGATGGGTTAAAGCTACGGTGAAGTATCTAACCATGTTTTTGCTAGGTAGGTGCATAACAGAGCCAGTTGGCTCGTTGAGAATTGAAAGGAAGATTCTCTATTGTGAACTACATGAAATTAAGATTATCCTGCATATTTAAAATCAGGTTTGAGGCATTCATATACTTTTATTCATGCTAAACAACAAGATAACAACTATTTTAGCAAGATGAAGGTCTAATGAAGTGTTATAATTATCAAACTTGACTATAAAAAGTGGGGAAATATGTAACCATTTTTGGTTTGTTTAGGCCAATCTTCTTGACTAACAACATTTTCTTTTGATACGTTTTGTCATTATTTTCTTTAGTTGTATATATCCTTTCATGTTGTATATCAGTATGTTGATTCTTTCTAGAATTTATAATAATAACCTATTAAGAGAAATAGAAAATAAGATTAAATATGTTTTTAGTCTCTCAAATTTATATCATTTTTTAATTTGATCTTTCAAATTAAAAATTTTATTTTTAGTCCGTTATTTTAAAAATTGATAATTTTAGTCTCTCAATATATAACTATTAAAATCTTTTCCGATGTAATACACAACATCACACTCAACAAATGCTGTTAAATGAACACATCTAATATTTATTGAGTTAAACATCATTCATTACATAAAAAAAACATTTAACAACATTTACGCCGAAGACTAAAAGCAATAATTTTTAAAATTTAAGAATAAAAAATAAAAATTTTAATTTGGAGGATTAAATTAAAAAATAACTTAAATATAAGGGACTAAAATATATTTAAGCATATAGAATATATCAATTTTTACTAGTATAAAGGTGACAGGGAGAAGTGCAAAACTGGTGAAGTTAATAAGTTTACAAAATAATAATATGTGCAAAAATATTTTATTTAGTGGGACAAGTTTTATAATATAGAAGTTTGACTACATCTTTTGTGAACATAATAGAACATAATGGTAACTTGAAAAACACTTGAAATAGAAACAAAGAACTTGAGATTGACTTTAAAAATAAAATAGAAAAAGATATTAGATTAAAAATTGTATATTAGATATGACATTTACCAACAATTATGATATCAATCAGCCTTAGAAAAAGATATTAGATTAAAAGTTGTATATTAGATATGACATTTAACAACAATTATGATGTTAATGAGCCTTTTGATCCAGTTTTAGCATTAGACATCACATATTGATACTGAGAGAAAGAAAAATAAAAAATTTAATAAAGATGCCTTGGTATATATTTTTAATTTGTAACCTATTACTCCTCTCACACAAACACATTGTTTAAAGCATTGAATTGAATCAGTACCATTGTATTGTTTTTGATTTATAATAGTTTAATATTGTGCTTTTGAACTGCTTATTACTTGATGGGTAATCTATCAAATATGAAAGCAAAGGAATACCTAATTTCATTATTTATTTTAGTGGTTGTTAAATAATAAATCCATTCTTGGGGTAATATAAATTCTTTGGTAAACTTTGTGACTGAAAGAGATTTGTGTCTTTGTTCTTAGGAGCCTAATAAAATGTTTGCATAAAAATTTCAAAATTGGCGATAGATGGAAATTATAAAATAATACCCAACTTTGTTTCGTAATCTTGATTTATGCTAGCATAATGATATTTAAGTATGATAACATCAATTTGAAGAATTTAACATTCTTTAACCTTGTTTTAGTTGTTTATCTTTTAACATTGACTTCTGATGCTTTTCACTTTAAATTCAACAACGTAGGTTCTTTGTAGGTGATGTATCCATCTCCTTTTTTTTTGTTGTATTTAGTTTTATTCCAAGAACAGTTGTAAGTATCATAAGGTATAAATATTTATACCGGCTACTTGAACCTATATTTATATTATTGCATGATATATTATTCAATATTTGAAAGTGCATGAATGTTTAAATTCTTACTACTTTATTCAACTACGAAAAATTTATACACATTTTCATAAATAGGACAATCAATATCTTTCTAAAAGAAATACACCTTCGCATTTTACGTTGCATATTCGTTTTTTCTATTGTAATGGAAATGAATCGTTACACAAGACGCATAATTTCATCATCTCTTGTATATATTTTCTCTCTCTAAACACCAATCGTCAACAAACAATAATGATTATGATATAAATATAAATAAGTTGGTTGTGTCCAGTACTGGGGATAAATTGGAAAGAAATGAGAGAAGAAAGCAGAAAAGAATAAAGGATACTAAGAAAGAGTAAGATGGAAGAAAAAAATGAGTTAACTGATGTGATTATTTTGTTATTCACAATTAGTGGTAATATACAAAACTTATGCAACAGCCTGAATGTCTCCAATAGATTCTAACTACCTTATCATAGTGACTTGGTAACCCAATTTACAAAATTATGTGTATCAGTACCCTCCCCTTGAGGGTGAGATAAATGAGCAAAGTTAGGGAACTTCTTTAGTTTGTTCCAAGTTTCCCAAGTGACTTCTTTTTCTAACACGTAAGGTTCAAAGTATCTTGGTGATAATTTCTCTAAACTTCTCAAATTGGTGGAATGTTGTCTATAGGCTGAAATTTCGACATAACCCAATCCCCAACTGCAAATTCTCTATTAGTCTAATGCTTATTTGTCAATGTATTCATTCTTCGAGTTGCCTTCTCTAGATTAGTTTTCAATGTCTGTACATTATTTCCTTTGTTACTAAACTCCTACCAATGGCTTCCACTTGGCAACTTTGAGAAAATAGGTCATGTGTATAGGTAGGGGCTAACCATACAAAATTTCGAAAGGAGAAGTATCTGTTGCAAAGTGGTTAGTGGTATTATGCCATCATTCAATTAGTGGCAACCATTGTATCAATTCATGTAGGTTGTTCCAAGCCATTGTACCCATTCACGTGGGTTGTTACAAGCCCAAGCTAAACATCTCGATACCTATTGATGTGGTACTAAGATGATTGTTATTTATGATTCAAAGTTGGCTCTAGATCACCCTCCACGAGCTTCCCATTTTTTTTATGTCAATTGTTCCCACTCATATTGGATAAGAAATGAGTTCAGGTTGATCTTTCAAGAATAAACATATGGCTGTACAATCATCAACCATGGAACCATACTTATATCTCCAAGTTTGAACAGCACAATTTACTAACAATTTGGCTGCTATGGACCTTTTTGGAGCTAAAGCAACTATGTTTATGACTTCATTATTTGTTAGGACATCCCATACCTGTAAGAAAGAAAATTTAGACTTTTTAGTTGGAATAAATTTTGGGAAAATAATTGCTAAGTTGATGAAAATAATCTATTATTTTTCAAAAATATGTTGAATCAAGCATGCATGTGTAAGTACTTTTGATTCATTTGCTTGTGGTTATTTCTTTTCTTATACTTTTTGATCAAATATTTGCAAATATACAAGAATTGAGCATAACTTAAATAATGACTAGCAATGATTATTTTGTAATTGATCATTCAAGAATCAAGATCCAAAATTCAAAGTTAACATCTTGATATGAAAATACTTACCCCATCAGTAGCCAAAACCACAAACTCATCCTGATTCGTAACTTTTCTGTATGATATATCAGGGACTGAGATGACACCATAGTCCTTTAGGCAAAAATTTCCAAAGGCTCTTGCCATAGCTAATCCAGGGCTGTCCCCTTTAGGCATCCATACTCTATTTATACTTGGATTTCCTTCTGCAGGAAAGATTTTACCTCCAGAATTAATGATTCTTAAAGCTTCACCTGGGTGACATAGAAGAAGAAAAGATAGTTAGACATATGCTTGGGACATTTGGAAAAGTTTCTATAAAACTTATTTGGACATATGGAAATAGCTTATGGCCATCCAATAAGCTATTTTTAACTTATTTCAATTAAATTTGGTCGATAGGCTTATCAAAATAAGTTTTTGGGTTGATTTCGTAAAGTTTTACAATCAAGATTATAAATTTGATAAGTTTTTCATGAATGAATGCTTAATTAAAATGTTTAACCAAATACACCCAAGAGGATTGTAAGATTTGGGAACTAAGATTTAATAGTCAAAAACCATGACCTACTTGGAGTATCTGGGGTCAAGTCAACAGTAAGTTGAATAGGAATAAGATGGTCATCATTTGCTCTTCTACAAAGAACTGCACGAGAATCCCCCAAATTGCCAAATACTAATTGGTCACCCTGAAATTAAAAGGGAAAAAAGGATGTGATTATAACTTTTGTGCAAAAGCAACATCAACAAAGAGGTAATGCAATTGTGAAGGTCTAGTTAAACCTGTTTGATTAAAGTTACAGCAGTACTACCGCCACAAAAGCCATTAGTGTTAATTTTCTTAGCAAGGTCTTTGTCCATTTCGCTGAAGCACTTTGTAAAGGTTCCCTCCCATGGAGAAAAGGACATGTGTTGGTCATCGTGCACATCACTACAATTGCCTCCACCTGTAGCATTAGCATAAGAGTGTTTGATGATCTTTTGTTGTGATTGTTTGATTACCGCTGAGAACTTTAAAGGTAGATCATCACGTATGCATCGTGCAAACTTGTGACCAAGAGGACCATGACCATCAAACACACCACAAAAGATCATGTCCTTTTTTCCGGTGAAGTCCTAATAATGTATCATATTAAGAATTAATCCAAGGATCTAGAATTTAGATGAGCATATAATTCATATTCTCTACGTTCCTAAGACCAAGTTCATGCCTAGTAACGATGAATTGTCATCATCTTAAGTCCAATTGAAACAAAAAAGAAAAAAGAAAGGTGCAAAATTTATTTATATGGGTAATCAAGTCAAACGACGAACTAAAGAGAATAACTAGGAAGAAAAAGTGGGGATCGAACAGCCCCCTCATATTTGCATATATGAGTTGGTAATTAGTTAATAATCATAGTAAAGTATATCGAAAATTTAAATAAAATAATTGCCAAGAAAGCACTATCCATTTAATTTAAAATGGTATTGCCATGTCAGTAGTTAACGACAGCCAGCTCGGTAGTTAAGGAATTAGAAAGTGAAAAGCTTTTATTAGAAAGTATAGAATTTAATGTTATTAATGTTTTCTGCTTTTAATTCTTTTAGCGAAGAAAACATGATAATGAAACGAAAAATCAATAATAAAAAAAAGGCTTATTATTTCAGAAGAGAAAACATGCAAACGGCACAATGATTTAAAACACAAAAATTTAATTTTAAACTTCTAAAGTGTAATTCCAAATTTAAGAGCTAAACCATAAAACGAAACAAATCCAACAAAATTTATGGAAATGGAAATAGAAAATGAAAACAAATCTGAAACAAAAAAATGAAGAAGCTTACTTCCCAAACGGTGGATGCATCTTGATTAACACCTTTTGTACCCTTTTGGCTGTACATTGACACAAACGTAGAGGACCCTCTTAATATGACCCGGGCTCCACCATTTTCACATGCACAATTGTTTTTATGGTTACATTCACATTTCATATCATCCACCTTGCCAACAAATGAGCTGTGACACCCTCCCATATCTTAAATGCCCTACAACAATTTTCAAAATATAAATTGGGCTCAAAACCAAAGAGGTTAGCAGAGGCGGTGGAAGGAATGGCGGGAAAATGGGAAAAAAAAAATTGCTTACAAGGAATGTTACGTTTTTTGAGAGAAGGAATTACTAAATCTTGAATTAGGATAAGAATTTATGTTTATGTTTTTGTCTTTTATCTATAGTGTATTTGTTTGTGTACAGTTGTCACCCCGACCTTAATTTAGATTTTGGATTATAAGTTGAGTATTTGAACTTCCTCAATTCTAATTTAGATAAAATATTGGATTATAAGTTTAGTATTTGAACTGGCTCAATTTTAATTTAGATAAAATTTGGATTATAAGTAAACTACTTAAACTGGCTCAATTCTAATTTAGATAAAATTTGAATTATAAGTAGAGTAATTGAACTGGCTCAATTCTAATTTAGATGAACATTATCGTATGGTAACTCATGCCATTTTTGTAGACAATATCGACTGGAAAGCTTATTTTGACAGGTATATTTTAGTTGTTTTGACAGGTATATATATATATATATATATATATATGCGCACGCTTTTATAATAAGTTATATCAGAACAGTGTTTCCATTTGTTTATTCTTAATTTAATAGATTCTCTATATTCTATATATAATATAATTTTATCACAGCACATCACATTTTTTAAAAAAACATATGTTCATTTGTTTAAAATAAGTGTATTTATCAACAAAGTTGGTTATAATTAAAGGATATATCTAAGTTTCTTAAATATGTTCAATAAAAAAATTTACTTCTTGGTCAATTGTGAGAAAAAATTTAGAATAAATAAAATTCATTTATGTAATCTTTATAGTTTGAAAGATGTCCGTTTTCAACTGTTTTTAAAATAACGTTATAAAAAAATGGTAAATTTTTTTTCTAAAAAATATCTAAGACATGTATAAATGATAAATAATTAAAAAATTGCGAAAAAAAAATTCCTATTTATTATACATGTGATAGTATGTAATAGATGTATCAATTCCGGCCAACGAGTTGCAGAACATACCTTTAAATTGCGCTAAGTCGAATAACAATAATTTGTGTAAATACTTTATCGATAACGGCATGGTTCGCCCTTTTCGTTATAGATTAAACATTGTTCGATCCACCCAGTGCGATATATGGTGGGATATATGTCAATATTTGGTGGTGCATATCCTAGAATCCGCCCTCGAATGAATTGTTGGTAGGGATCAACACGAACCCAACTCTTATAAATAGGGGGATTCACACTCCTATCAGGTATACTTTCCACTGCACACTCACCCCATTCTGACTGATACTGACTTGGATGTTTGAGTGTCTTTGAAGGATCCCCTCTATTGACGATATCTTAGCAAAGGCAGAGGAGACTAGAGGAAGAGTAGGAAGAAGGCAGATAGGAGGAGAACCTCACCCCCAACCTGAGGAATTCCTGTCGAGGTTCCCTTGAAAATTCTTGATCGGAACATTTGACAATGCTTGTGAGGACAAGATGACTAATCCCATACCTAACCTTAGAGCTACGTCAGCCATCGATGGTCCCACAAGAGAGTCCCCAGCTATCTAGACTATCATGAGGGAGTTGGATGAGATACGGAAGCGGGTCGCTCCCGACAACAAGAAGTTGTCCGAGGTACGTAGGCAAGTCACTACCGAAAGTGAAATATGAAAGAGGCACATCGACGAGATTGAGGCCCTAAGGCAAGAGAACGACGAGCTTTATGCCCAATTCTGGCATGCGGACACAAGTCACACGACCACCCGACAGCCTGAAAGGACTTGGGAGAACGAAGCTTGAGAGGCTCGTTCAACGAAAGTGATGAACAAACAATCGGCACCTATGCAGTCAGGTCCCGAGGTACCCAGTGCACCTAACACGCAAGAACACCCCTTCGTTGACGGGATCATGGAGGCCCCCCTCCCAAATGGTTGGAGGAGTGTGTACCTGGATAAGTATGATGGTACCTCAGATCCTGATGAGCACCTCACCAAGTACGTCACTCAAGTAAACATGTTCAGCAACAAGGATGCCATTCTGTGTCGGATATTCCCAACCTTCTTAAAGGGATCAACCGTACACTAGTTCATACAACTGCTCGCCAACTCGATCGAGTCGTTCGCAATACTAAAAAGAAGTTCGTTACGCAATATTCGATGAGCTGCTCTCATCCCCTCACCCCTATGGCCCTGGTCAATCTACGACATAGCAAGAAAGATCCCTTATGCTCCTTCATGGGATGATTCTCAGACATCTCGGTCAAGATCTGCAACCTCAATCCATAGGTCGCCCTCCACTTCATGTTCATGGCGCTAAAAACCGAGCCGTTCTCTAACAGCCTATGTAGGGATCCCCCCATGACCATAGACGAACTGAGGACGAGGGTCATCAACTACATTCAGATAGAGGAGATGGCCGAGTTCTGCAACAACGTCCATACCAAACAATCTTCGGCCCACACAACAACAAGGAACATGAGCATTCTAGTCAAAGTAGTGGGAAAAAGGGACAAAGTAAGGGGTCAGCCCAAAAATCGAGATATCAGTCCCCCCCCCCCAACATTAGTCGAGCTGCACTGTTAAAGGAGACTTGCAGCACCGACCTCATTACCCTTCCATCACAATGACAACTAGCCCATGGTGCCGACAAGACCAAATATTGCCCCTACCATCGAAATTATGGTCACACAACTGAGGGGTGTCTAACACTACAAGACAAGATAGAGGAGTTTAGCTGAGGGGTGTCTAACACTACAAGACAAGATAGAGGAGTTAATCCAAGTAGGCCATCTTTATAAATTCGTGAAAAGAGAGGCTAACCCCGATTGCTCGGGACAAAGGCAAGGTGGACGCTCTCCCCGAAGAGAACAAACACCGAGGAGAGAATGAACGCTAAGGAGGGAATGGACCCCTCGGTGTGCTCAGACACCTCGACAACAGCAAATGCCCCGACGTGAAGACACCCCGAGGCTTAGAGGCGTCATCAACACCATAGCTAGAGGATTTGTCGGTGGGTCTTTGATCTCGGCTAAAAGGCGGTACCTACACACCATTAACAACATTCACGCCAATACCAATCGAGTCCCTAGGCAATTACCCCCCATCACCTTCATCGACCAAGACTTTGTTTGATCCAATCCATGATCCCATGGTAATCACTATCGAGGTAGAAAACTTTGTCATTAAGAAGGTACTGATTGATCAAGGCAACTCTGCTGGCATCATGTATATGTCCACCTTCAAACGCTTACAGATCCCGGAGGCAAAGATATGCCCATACCATGAACAATTGGTCGGCTTCTTAAGCAAACGCGTAGACATACACGGCTACATCGATCTCCTCACAACCTTCAGTACCCTACCATGCTCTGAACTATCTTGATTTGTTACCTTGTTGTATATAGGTCAAGACCTCATACAACGTCTTGATCAGACGCTCAACATTGAATACTCTTGGCGCCATAGTATCCACCCCACACCTAGTTATGAAATTCCCCTCCACACTATCAAAGTCAACCAAAAGATGGCCCGACAGGACTACGTAGACAGCTCTAGGGTGGTGACCAGGCCCCCAAGAGAAAACAACATTTCGGCACATGTGTAAATCTCCATCGACGTCGAGCTCGACTCCAGACCTCCGATTGATAAATAAGTTAAGTTAAACAAGTTAATTCGTAAACACTTTATTTATTATTTAAAATTATTTTCCACTCTTTCTCCCTTAACAAATGCAAGAATTATATTTTCATCTCTATTTATATTAAAATTTACAATCCCTTCTCCCTGACTGATTTGAATATATAATAGATTTTGTTAAAATTATATTAGTTTCTCTTAGAAAATTTTATATTATGAGAATATTTTTTACACTATTATCCCTTTATATTATTTTCTACCCTTGTGTTAAGATATACATATCACCTCCATATAAAATGCAAACATTATTATTTTACTTTACTTTTGAATTTTTCATTCAAGAGAACATTATTATAATTAAAATATCTTTTACCCTCTTTTAAACTTTAGATATTAAAATATTATACTTTTCTCTTTTCTTATTTTAGTATATACAATTTTATCTTTTAATAGACTAAAATTTACCACCATTTCTCCATTTTATTTTTCTATAAAAATGGAATAATTTCTATTAAAGAATATATTTTTACTAGAAAACTATTTGCTAATTAATATATTTTTACATATTTTTACTTAAATGCTTGCTTTTAAGCTAGTACAATTTAGGGTTGATTTGAAACACACCTTATTTTTTCTTGCCTATTATTTTAAATTTTTATTTTCTAACACTTTAATTATTCTTGGTCCTCATTTAGGTAATTAAATCTAAATGCTCCATATCATGTATAACTTTTGGTTTTTTAGTTTTATATTTAATTTAGTATCAATTCTTATGTCTTTGTTATATTTAATCCAGGGTCAAAAACAGAAAGGGAGCAACTTAAAATAATTTTTTATGTTTCATCGTTGTTATTCATATGTATTTGAATAAATGTTTTTGTGTTATAATTTATTATATTTTTATGGTGTCTTGTGAATGTTATTTACATTGTACTTGCACTAAGGGGTGAATCAAATGTGTTTCTCATTTCTTTTTTGTTTCTGACAATGGAAACATCTTTTATGTCTTTGAATTGTTATTGAGAATGAGCAACATTAACTTAAATTTTTCATTTATTAATTTTTACTTTAATTACACTTTGGATATTTCTATCATGATCAACGTGCTAATTTGATTTCTCAATAAGTTTTCACTTAAATTTAGTCATTTATTTTTTAATTATTATAATTAAATCTTTCAATTTATTTAATTATTAAAATAAAATTTTTGTATCAATTTTTTTCTAGTTAAAACTCTAGAACTCTTTTTTCTCCAAAATTTCAATTAACTGACCTAATTAAACAATTTAAAGTTCTCCTCAAAACATATAAATTAAAACGTATTATTTTACCCAAAATTAAAATAATATTGAACTTTGCCTTCTTCAAAACCTTAACCTCGTATGATAAGATCTTTCAATTTCTATCAAAATTTTAACTTCTAGACCTTTTAAAATATTTTTTGTCTCAAATATTCTTTGAGTCTCTAATTATTTGAGTAAATTATAAGGATTTGAGAGTAATACATAAAGAGAGAATAAGTGAATAATTTGGATGCAACAATTAAGTGTATGTTTATATTTTCGACAACACAATTTCAATTTTTGAGTGGAAGTTAATCTATGAGTCTTGTCGCATTGAGTTCAACTGACATTTGAGGTTGATGAACGAGAAAACAAACATGATAGTTGAGAGATTAAACTCATATAAGAAATTTTGGAGTGCTAGTAAGAAGTTACAACACACCTTTTCTAAGTCACTATCTGCTCGTGGTTAAAATTTATAAGAAAAGAAATTACAGAATTACGAAGAAAAATTTTTAAATAAGAAATGAGATCTATACATTTTCTAATTTTTAATAAATTTTAATTAATAATAAAAAATATATTAAAATAAGTATGTTAAAGAATTACGTATTTCTCAATAAATTATTAGGACACCAAAATAATACATTAACCTTAAAAGAGAGTAAAAATAAAGAAGGCACAGACACTATGTGCTGGTGGTGATGTTGCATTCCACTGTATATATTATTACAAGATTTTTTTTTTATTTTACTACTAATTTTAGCTACTATTTAAATTAGTAGTTAAATCTTAATTATTTAACTATTAATTAATTATAATATTTTTTTTTTTAGTTAAATTTAAGTTATATTTATTTATACTTTTTATTATTATAAATTAACTAGAAAATAACTATAAATTTTAAAAATTTACTATAAATTAACTAAGATTATTTTCTTAGCTAATTTGCTATATATATTTCATACTACCATCAATATTATAGTAATTTTATAGTTAATTATTTTTACTAAAAATTAATTATAAAATAACTATTAATTTTAAAATTAATTACAAAATTATTTTGTAGCAAATTTTAAATATGTTAGTAGTATAGCAAATGAATAATATTCTAGGATTTTCTTTCAAGACGAATTCCAATAATAATGACTACTTTAATTAATAATAACCACTTTAAATTTTCAATTTTCTTTTGTTTTCAACTTTAATAGGAGTGAAGAGTTCTATGTATAGTCCTTATGAGATATAACTCGTTTTTAGAAACACTTAAAGAAATTAACTTTTTTTATAAACTGTTAATATTAATTTTTTGAAAAAATTAAATGATTTTAACTTCTCTAAAAAGTTGATTTTTTAACTTATTATAAGTGAAGTTTAATTTATAAGAAAATTTTGCTTTATTTTATTTATTTTTATAAATATTTATAAAAAATTTAATAGGAAAGAATTGCATTTGAGATCCATGGAAATCTATTATCTATATATGTATTATAATATATTAAATCTGATGTGTGAATTATAGCATTGCACGTTGATTACTTTTCTTTTTTAGAGGCTCAGAGGCCACCAAATAATTACAACCGTGGGCACCAACATAATTAGGGATGGAACTAAATTTAGATGTTAGGGCCATTATAATACAAATATATTTGCATATAAGAAAAACTAAATATTTTTTAGGGTTCAAAGTTACAAATGTTAATCATCAATTACCTATCATAAATTTTTCATGAATTTATAATAAATATTAATATTTATATTAACTATAATTTTTTTACTAAAAATTCCTTTTAATTATGTTTTAAAAATATACTAAATTATAATAAATTATGTTATTCTTTAAATTCTTTTCTGTAATAATATAGTTAATAAACATTGAAAACAAAAATTCCTTTTAAATTGTTAAAAAGTAGGAGAGTAAGAATATTATATTGTGGCAATAGATAATGAACTTGAAAGAAATTTCTGGCTAACATTTCAGGATAACATAATATTTGGTTTCCTTCGTAAAATTTACAACATGACGTTTGGTATCTATGCACTCAAAATTAGATGCACGTTAGAGCCTTACAAATAATGATAAGAAAAACAAAGATTAAAAAAAACAAAAATATAAAAAAATAATTATAAAAAGAGTGAATATTTTTTTAGTATGCCTCAAAGTTCATGTTGTCTATCGGATTATTCGGAAGTTTACTTATTAACAAAGATTAATAATAAATAGACTTCAATATAATTATCAAATCAATATAAAAGAAGATTAATAAAATTATTTTATTACAAATAAAATCATTCATCAAAATAACAACACCTTATAAATTGACAAGATTATTAAAAGGAAAAATAAATAATACTCAAATATTTGAGGAAAAAAAAATCAAATATTTTTTCTAAAAAGAGAAAAAGATTTATAATTATGTCCACAATAAAAAATTATTAAAACAGAAATATTATATTTGTTTTAAAATGTAATCATCTTCTAAGTAAATACAATAAAAAAGGAATATAATATTTTGTCAAAAAGTAAAAATAAAATATCAATAATTCTTAAATGTTATTATTTCTATAACCAAACCATTAAATAAAAATAATTAACCCAATATTAAAATTTGGTGTCTTCCCCAGAATATTGATTTTAGCTGAAAGCAGAGGACAATGCCACATCTACATAAATTCTTGAGGCTTCCATCTTGGGAAGTGAAACTCTCAAGTTATTGAGCTTGAGTCTTAATTTGTGGTATAGTTTCAGCCCCAAGAATATACTTGACTTCCATTAATCCTTCAAACCTCCCTGACTCTTGTGTAAATCCAGAATGTCTTGCCAGAACTCACTCCATGCAATGAAGCCTGAACTATAAACTGTAAAGGTGCTCAAGCTTCTCTTGTGGAAGTTTGATGTTTGTTTCTCAGAGAACTTGATGAAACTCTTCTACAATGATGAAACCACTACCTCCACTCTGATCTTAAGCATCAAAAGCTTTGTGAATTGGTGATTCCCTTTCTTCCAATTCATTCTCGTTTTGAACACTAGTGTCAAGACTAGATCAAACAGTACAGTGTAATGGAATTCACTCACCATACACATTAGGGATGCCCACAACACCGTAAGTTTATAGTTACCTGCAGCACAATATTCGAAAAAAAAGTAAAACTTAAAATGTGTTGTAGTATAGAGTTTATAACAAGTAGTGGTTAGAGGCGTGGAAATATTTTTCAATTATGTGTCAGCATACCTAGGTGACATGCCCAATAGGAGATGTAACTAAAGGTGGGTTGCGATCATCACTGTCAAATTGAAGCAAACATTGACATGAGTAACTTTTGAAAATATGATAGAACATAAATTAGAAGGAAAATAGATACAATGAGTAAGAATAAAGCTCTAAGCCTAATTTAAAGGAAAATAAAAAACAACAATGATTAAGAACAAAGACACTTGCCTCAGCATAGAGAATGATAAGCTCGATGCGTTGACAGACCACAATCTCCTGCCCATAACCCTCTATTTTTTATTCCTTGTCCATTGTTGTTATTGTTTTAAATCATACAGATTACAAAATTGATGTAAGGCATGAGAGGAACAATAAAATATAAGATTAAGAAGAAAACAACATTGTTAAGTTGTTAGTTCAAATCATCTAAGGTGTGATTGTTAAGTTGATTCACAAATCTTTGATATTACTAGGAAGAGCTAAACCCTTATCAATTTTAGATAAACCCTTATAGAATTAGAAGCTTTAATGTCTTGGTAAATTTAATAGTTATTACCTATCCCTAGCAACCAATTCATGGTTTAAGGCTTGTTGCTCAGGGAGTTGGCAATGCTATGCTCCAGAGAGTGCCATGGATCAATCTTATTCTCTTGAGTTTTTCATTGTTCCCCTCTTCCCTTATCCAAAGCATTATGCCATCTTTAGACCTTGCCCCAATCACTTCCTCCTCCTTTTGCTCCAGAAGATCAGCTTTAAACGTACGAGCTTTTGATGTTAACAGTTTTCCTGTCAATAATACTTTCCATAATATATTATTAGCATAACTATGCATCTACTAATGCGGTTTTACTTAAAAGTTCATGCGATGAAGCATCTCTAGCATGTGATGAAACACTGTGAACTACATTTTGGTGATGCAAACAATCCAACCCAGAAAAATGGCAAGAGAAGTTTTTTGACAATAAATTTTGTAGAAAGACAGAATGTGCAGAGATGTCTTGTTTTGTTGCAGCAGTGTGATTGTATTCAACTATGAAAAGACTATGTTAAAGCATCGGTACATTAGTATACTTCTCAATTGAAGCAGGATGGACACATTCCATATATATGAGATTCAGTTTCCATCCACCAAACACAAACAAAAATATATAGTAATTTTTAAACTATTTTAAGAAAAAGTGGTAAATTATAGATGTTTGTCAAATCATAAATCAGAACATGGCTTAATGCTTACTATTTTGCTACCATAAAATTGTTCAATGTTGGAATGTCCAGCTAGTTAGAAGTTGTGCATACTGAGAAGCAAAAAACAAAGAAATATCAGAAGATTATGGCATTTGAATAGTACGAAAAAAAAAATGGTCATGAATAAACTAAACTTGGACTATTGTAATGGAGTTTCACCCCTGGAATTTATTTGACTTCCATATATATGTCTTTGATTTAGTAGTTCCATTAAAATGGTAAAGATCAAAGACCTTACCCATCACCCATCATTGCTAGGCCTAGAGCTCACTCCATACAATGAAGTCTGTACCACAAAGGTGGTCAAGCTTCTCTTATGGAAGTTTGATAGTTGTCTCTGAACATTATACAACCCTTCCACATTGATGAAACCACCGCCTTCACTCTGATCTTTTGCATCAAAAGCTTTGAATGTATGATTCCCTTTGCTCCAGTTCTTTCCCATTCAGAGCACTGGTGTCAAGTGCAAATCAGTAGTGTGTAATGGGATTCACTCCTAACAACATGTATAGGCCACTTTAGCCATTTCAAGTATTAACCTGCAAAAATTCAAGGATTGAAGCAGTATGGGAAATACCTTTGAGAAACATTCCTCCACCTATATCCATCATTGTAGGAAACACATAAGTGACCAGGGAGCAGTATATTACAATTTCCTACAACACAATAACAATGGAAAAAACAAAACCTCATATATGTTCTAGCAAAGAATATGAAATGGCTAGCGGTTAAAGGGTATGCAACATTTTCAATTATCTGCCAATATATATACCTGGGAAGCATGTCTGGCTGAAAGATTAGTAATAACAGCTAAGCTGAGATTGCCCTGTATAGTTTGCGTGGTATAGCTTTTCATCCTTTGCATTGTACCCAATGAAAAGCTTTTCAATTAAAAATTCTTCTATTGAAAAAGCATCATTGTAATGCCAACTAAATCAAAAGTTCCATTAGCTCTTGTTCAAAGTTAAATTCATATATCCATGGGCAGGTGCAGTTTCTCCATGCCTATCTACCATATCTGAAAAACAAAATCCAATAGGAAGAAACAGTCACCAGTGAGTGCTGATATATTGAGGAAGTTAGAATAAAATGACGTTCTCAATTTTTCAGGAAAATTGTAATATTGAAGTATTTATGATGTTGCATACTCAATACCTGTATTGTTATTTCTTCTTTGAAGCTACAAGACCATAAGAAATTCTAAGCTCAATTCAATTTAGTCAATCCCATATGTTGTTGCCTTTGATAATGTGCTTATTCTCTGTAGATTCAATAACATATATACTACATCAATTTCCATTTCAGAATCAGTTGAATTCAGTAAATCATACACAAGATAGAGTCTGCAATTAAAATTTTAAGAAGCAAAGAAGATTAGTTTAGTGATTGAAATACATATTACATTCAAAGATAAAAAGAACATTGTCCCCACTCACATTTACCAAAACACAAATCATAATTTTTGTAAGACTACTTCCTCATCATATTTGTAAGAGTCTAATTTATATTCTGCAATGAGAACTATCCTAGAATAATCTTTACCTCATTCACTGGTTTCAGATCTTCTGCATGAGATCTTAGCAATTAAAATTGTTTAATTTATTTTATAAAAAAAATACTATAACCTTATGCTTAAAAGTTAAAAATCATAAATGGATGAGATGAATTCAATTTACCCTCTATAGAGTTAAATTTCAATGAAGAGTGTCTCCCATATTCACAGCAATACTAAGCGAAATCTTGGCTCTAATTACACAGACAAACGGCAAAGAATATGAAAATGACCACTAGTCATTTCTGCACTAAGTATATTTCAATTAAAAATACATTTATACTCATTGTAAATAAAGTATATACAAATGAATTTGCTTTCATTTACACCTGCAATTCCAATCAAGTATCAAACTAAGCAGCTAATCCAAGGCTTGTTGAATGCAATAACTAAGTTATGCATAAAAGGAGAAAGATGTGAAATGAAACATATCCACGACTGAAATAGTTTTTCTTAATTAGATTTAGATGATGATGGAGTAGGTAAAAGAAGGAGAATAATCTGATGATCATCCTTGTTCACTAAATCCATCTACCATCAACCTTAATGTCACGGATATGAGAAATTTTAGGCCAAGTTGAATGGTGCTTCGTGCGGCATCGTTTTTGCAACAAAGGACATCCACTTATGCTTAATTTTATCAGAGAGATAGGAAGCTTTTCTCCCACCATATTCTCCAGCTTTCTACAACATTCAATTTCTAAACTTTGCAGGGACATGAGATGGAAAAATTAGATAGATGCAGAAACATAAGAGAGGGAAGCAGCAAACCCTCCATTGGGAAGGACTTGAAGCCATCACATGGATACAAAATTGCTTAGGCTTAGACTTGTCATACTGTGGTAGGAAAGTTTTCCTACTCAATCTGAAAATCTGGTTCCTCTGTAACCACTTATTATAGCATTTTTAGGTCCCAATGAGGTTGTAACTTGCAGAGTACATCTAATTCAATTTGGGAATCAATACCACTATTGTTACACATGGAGCACTCCAAGGATAATTCATCAACATGCTTTTTGTCCATTATTCTAACCTCTAATACTTAATCGCTTTTAGTAACATTCTTCAAATTTTGAGGAAAGACATGCATGGTTTGCAAACACTAACCAGCAATCTTCATTTGACAATTGGTTTAGATGATAAGCTTGAACTGTAGGAACTAGAGATTGTTACAAGAATTTTACTTCCTCTAGTCCCACACGTTGAAATGGTTTTTTTAAGGATACTCCAGTTAACATAATCTTCAATAAACATCATCCAAAACAATTAAGAATTTTTTATCTTTCAGCTTGTCCATCAACTCAAGATGAAGAAAATTCAGATCATTCAATTTACAAGGCTCTCTCATCGTTTTTGTGACCTTCTGAATATTAAATTCTTCAGAAACACAAACCCATACTTTAAAATTAAAAAAAAAAAAAAAAAAAAACTGATTATTCAAGAATCAAGATCCAAAATTTAAAGTAGACATCTTATATGAAAATAATTACTATTAGCTTATTTCAATTAAGTTTCACGGAGAAGCTTATCAAAGATAAGTTGTTTTAGCTAATTTCATTAGTTTTACAGTCTTACAAATAAACTCTCATTCGATAAGTTCTTCATGAATGTGAGCATATATATAAACAAGAATTTAAATATTGTTCATTTATTCTTTTACTTTTACCGTTACACATATATTTATATATAATAATTATAATTATCATAATAAATTAAAAAAATAAGTTTATGAAACATAAAAGACCTTTACCTTTATTCATTTCCTGTCGTACTCAAGTCTAAATTCCCCGTGCAAATATATGAGACCTGAGCTAATAAATTTGTAATGTTTTATGGAAGATATTGAATAATATTTTAATAGAATTATAATTGTACTTTTAATCAATGTATTTTCTATTTATTAATTTTTCATTCTTAATATGTTTAAGTACAAATTTTTTTTGTAAATTATGAATACAAGAATATAGAAGCTATGGTATCGTACTCAAACTTATTCATTGTTGTACTTAAGTATGAGAGAGTTGAAACATTATCTCTTTTTAAATGTGGTTTGGTTTCACATTTTATGTGTTGGATGTGGATTGGTTGAGAGCAACTATTTATTACTTTTGTGTTTTTTTTATTCATTAAACTTAAAATTTTAAGATGTATAAGATAAAAAAAAATTATATATATATGTTAATAATTCCCTCGTTCTTACATAATAAGTAGCTTGGATATCAAGGACTTACTAATGTCAAGCCTTAAAAAAATTAAAATATTTATAAATTATTTATTAACAAAATTTTGGTTACTAGCTTACTACTGGGTGAACCAATTTTGATTGGTTAATCCTACTTATTTAAACCTTATTTCTAGAAGATTGGAGCGTTGTATGGAGCATTCTTTGCAGGAAGTCAACTCATTGGTTACCCAAACTTGGAGCAACGACTGAATTTGATTTGATCATTGATTTGATTTGATTAGATTATTTTGGGATCCACTTCCATTGTCTCCTAAACGTGCGTGCTGCTAACGCTAACTATTACATACCTCAAAAGTTACGAAAGTTAATTTTGCGAAGGAAAAACAACAGAAATAAGATAAGAGGAAAAAATTAGACGAAAAATAAGAAATTGAGTATGTTTGATGGAGAATTTTTTTTTATTTCTCTTTAAAATAGTGTTAAAATGAACCATGTAGCGAAGAAATGTGTAAGTTTTTGTGGCATTTTTTAGCAGTTAAAAGCTGTCAACAATTTGTTGTCTTAAAATACTAAAATCACAAATGATAATCAATTAGTAAGATTCGTAACCAATTCAAATAAAAAGGTTTCCAAATCGATTAATACATGAAAAATAATTGATTAGACTGTTTACCATTATTTTATTCATTTTCATTTTTCTTTTATTTTCTAAACTACATGTCTTTAAATTCAGTCTATTTTTTACTTATTTCTATTTTTTTCTCTCATCTTTATTTCATATATTTTTTTTCTTCCATATTTCTTTCATTTCTATCGGATACACCCTTAAATTGTTTTCCAAAAAAACACGCATTTAGTTTCTTGTCCGATAGGATGGGAATTGTGTTTCTCTTTTGTTTCCTTTCTGAAGCCAATTTTTTTTATTAATTTGATAATTTTAAAATATAAAAAATACTGAGTAATGATAAAATTGTGTGTCATAAAAAATAAAATATAATCAAATATGTTTTTACCTTTAAAAATAAATTTTCAAATTTATAATATCTATCATTAATTTCACTTAATTCAAGTTTCATAAATTTTTTTAAAGAATACTTCATAATAATTACATAAATATAACATTCAATAAAAGCATAATAAGAATTATATATATATATATATATATATATATATATATATATATATATATATATATATATATATATATATATGTGTGTGTGTGTCAATTTCTTTCTATTTCTGACCCTATAAGCCTCTTCTATATATCTTTGAATTCTCTTGACAATGAGCAACTTTAGCTAGAATTTTCATTTATTAAGTTTTACTTTAATTACTCTTTGGATCCTTCCATCATGATCAACGTGCCAATTTGATTTTTTAAAAACAAAATATATTTCTCTTTTTTATAAATAGATATACTCATATTTTTTATTTTTTTTTCTAATTCAATAGTGACATTTATTTTCTTAAATGATAATATTACATGTATACAATTAAAGCTATTTTTTATATTATTTGTTATACCAATTTTTTCACGTCTCATTATCATATTTTATTTAAATTTCTAATTATAATATTAAAAATAATTTAATATCCCCACAATGTATACATATATATCTCTAGTTATTAAAACCAAACTAGCCAACAAAGTTTGGTCTACTTGGTAAAAATCAGATTTATATTTTAAAAAAATCTTACTATGAATGTAAAAACTTTGTTGGTAGAAACTTTGGATTTGAATCATGTGTCTAATGTAAGATGCACTCGTTAAGTCTAGAATTCTATATGATTCTAATAAATTCTCATCTTAATTAAGACATTAAATAGGCACCACAATATTTGTAATTTACTTAGATGAGAATTGAACCAGAGATTTAATGGTTAATTAAGGCATGATTGGCCCGCGTTGATTATAATATTTTATTTTATTCTTGTCAAACTCACGAGGCAACTGGTAAAATCGTACAAGTTTATCTTCCTTCTTTTGTTGCAATTTGTTTTTTCAATTTTCATTTACTGTTGAAAGAAATGCATTCAAATCTTCAATTTATAACGTACATGATAACGTAAACAATTTCAACCTTGATTCATGAACACCCAATATTACAAATACTTATGTGACCCTCTTGATTATACACACACGTCCAACTGGAACTAATGACCCAATACTTGACCAAATTGATAACCATATCAAATTCAATAACACTGCCCGTGGATATTGTTATGATACCTCTATATAATTGGTGCTTGTTTCACTCCCATGCCAACACAAAAAGCAAAAGCGACAAGGAAATAAAATGATTAACAGAATATGTGGGTAAGATTATGTAGAGACAACCCTCGTTCTCATTAGCCATAACCCCACAGACAAACTGGACCCAACCTGTTAAGCAATGTTACTACAAGACAAGCTTAATTCCCTGCGCCACATTTATGTCCTTTTCTGACCCGTATTAAAGAACTTCATTCATACCTTCGCTAAGTACCATCTTATCCAATCTTCATATTCTTTCCATGATGTTAATGAGCTGTAAAAATTGCTTCTAAATATGTAAAATGAATGCTTTACATCATGTTAACTCTTCTTTTTCTTTTCCTATTTATTCGCTAAAGCATGCGCTTGATATCTATGTGGAATCTTGATTGCAAACAACAAAGGTGCAAAGTGCAAACAATCAAGAATTTTGGTCTCCATTTCGTTGTCAGTGATAAATAGTAAAAAAAAGTGCCACATACGATCCTTTTCTCGTGCATGAAGTTAGTCTTTTTCAACTATCAAGGGCCTTTATTAGAACCCCACATACAACAGTTAAAAACACTTGAGAACTTGTTTTCCCATCTGCACAAGGAAAAGGGACCCAGAAAAAGTGGCATTGAATATTCGGACTTTGCTACTGTTTAAGTGGGGCATTGAATCTTCACCTTACACTTTTTACACCATGGATTGTATTGCTTCACTACCCTTCATACCTCTCTAGTACCTGCAACCTTAAAATCTTTTAATAGGATTGGTAAATATTAACATGGGTAAATATTAAGATTGTTGGAACCTGCATTAAAGAGAGCTCTGATCCTGAATCTACATGTCAAGTGGCGGTTTAAAAATCAAGTATCAATATCAAACTGTTATGCATGTGGCATTTCACTTAATGTACAAGCTCATTATTCGTTTATAAATCAAGTATCAATATCAAACTGTTTTGCATGTGGCCTTGCATGTACAAGCTCGCTCATTATTCGTTTTCTAAAAATGCAGAGTACTCACCTAAAGAAAACCACATTTTAACAACCACATTGCTGGACTAGAACCCACTTAAAAGGCATACTTGTACATTATCACATGGATGCTTTAATTAATGATATCCTGCTTTCGCTTTACTAATCATTAACAAGCATAGTTTCATATAAGACAGGCAATAAACAGCTGATAAGTGATAATAACAAACCATGTAAAAACATGAGAACTATTTACCTCTGAATATTACCAACAGCTATCACGACCGGGGAATTAACTTGGCTGATAAACTGCAAATAAGCACTCCAGCATATAAAGACAACAATAACCTTATACCAGTCTCTTTGGGAAACAACGAACTAAAGTTAATCATATTTGTCCCTTGATTACTAATAGTATAAAGCAAGATTTTAGTCCAGTCCCCTTGATTGTTATTGTCAATTGACTGAATTCTCCGCAATTGGCGTTTTTGTGAGCAATATATATACATATATATATGGGCCCTGTAAACAATTTCAGGAAAGTCAGACCTGGGGTAATGATTTCAAATCTTTTAAACCTCTGTTGTCCTGAAGTCCTGTTACAGCCACGGAAAAACCAATCGCATATCAAGAAACTTTTCTTTATTAAGGTTTTAGATAAACTTATTCATAAATAATTATAAAAAAAATAAGAAAATTAGATTAATTAAATTTTTTATAAATTAAAATTAACTTATACACTTTAATTAAAATTGAAATTCTCGCATCTATATTTTACAAAATTTGATATGGTAAGTTAATTTTACTAGAAAAGCTAAATTCATTTTATTTTTTATTTATTAAAAAATTATCCAAAACAAGAGTTAAATATCCCAACGATTTTATTACTTAGTGCATTGGAACTAATTCAATAATAATCCGAAAAAAGGAACAATCAAATTCTTCTGATAAAACTTTAAAGTATCCTCTGCTATATGTACAAAGATAAAAAAGGGAAATGTGTAACAAATACAATTGTTGTAAAGGGATGATTTTCATTTTCTGTTGCAATTGTTACAAGTAAGAAATTTAAAAAATAAAGGACTCTCTCTCTCTTTCTCTCTTGTCTATTGTCTGGGGAAAAAATAAGAACACTATGAAGAAGAAACATGCAGAAGGTAACAAGAAAATAAGAATGGTACAGAACATGTATATAGGGTTTGACCCATCAGACAATTTTACCAGTTACCACCATTGATGAACAAGAACTCCACTTTGTCTGAGAGAAGTAAAGAGCTGCAAGCACTGATCATAAGTTTTCTCATACTTAGGACTCCTCTGTCCAGGGCAACACCTTTGCCACCTATTGTAATGACACTCAAGAAAAATCTCATCCACCAAACAGATAGCCCCAGTTTCAAACAACCTGGGAATCAAATCAAACTCAGTACCCTCCACATCCATCTTCATCACAACAAAATCGGTCTTCGAAACTGTCCTCTTCAACCAATCGGCAAAATCAAAGCCCGGAATCTTCTCAAGCTCACGACCATCAAAACCACCAGAAGACTGCAAGGGCTGAATCCTCCCCATTCCTCTGCCCTTACCCTTAACCTTCTCCCCAGGGTCACGGGGAATCTCAAACACCAAACTCTCATTCCTCACCCATGCAGCATAAGGCAAAAGAGTAACCCCTTTTTTCATTTCATACTCCTCATGAAACGTTTTATCAGCCTCAATTGCATACACATGAAAGGTCCTGCTCTGTTTCGGGTACTGTTTCTTAAACCAACTTCCAATGCTAGAACCATAGCTTCTAGCTCCAACATCAACATACACATACCTATTCTTAAAGCTTAAATCAACCATTGAAGGAAGGTACCTTATGTTCTTCAGGTTTCTCTTGAGAGTGATCCATGGCTTCAGTGGCTCCTCTTCAATCAATGCCTCGGCGTTTCTAACCATCTCTTGTTTGTACCCCGAAACAGAGCATTTTTCATTTGAATTGGAATTGGAATTGAAATCAATTGCATAACGCTCTTTCTTCACAACTATTTCTCTTATGTGAGGCATCGACGAATCAAACCCTTTCTTGTCAGTTATTTTCACCACATTGCAACAAAAATTGAACAAGTCAACGAATGAATTGAAACTGTAAGTGTCTTTGGGCTTTACATGGAACGCGGCAAACCCTTCGGGTTTGAGCGTCCGCGCGACTTCCGCCGCGAACTCCGCCGGCCACGGCGATCTCTCCAGCGCGCCGTCGCCGGCGAACACGAAGTCGAACGTGCCGTTTGCGAACGGAATCCGGCGAGTCACGCCGGCCTTCACCAGCGGCGGCGACGCCTTCTTAGAGATCCCGACGGCCTTCGCGACGCCGATCTCGCGCAGCGCAAGGACGTCGCGGCCGGTCGGCGTCTCCACGCAGAGCGACCTCGCCGCTGGCGAGAGGAAGCCGCCGGCGATCAGGTCCTGGAACACCGACGAATAGAATCGAACGCCGTGGATCCAGTCCTTGCTGGCGTAACGCTCCGGCGCCACCGCGCCGGCGGAGGAGGCGCGGGCGGCGAGAGCACCATTGCCGGCTCCGGTGACAGCGAGATTCAGCGATGGAGAGAAGAAACAGAAGTCGCCGACAGTGCAGGACTCGCCGGCGATGGTGATGACGTAAGCGAACCGCACGATTACGATGAAAACGCAGAAAAGGAGTAACCGTACCAGAACGTTTCTGAGAAAGCCAGGCTTCCCTGCGGCAGGCTCCATGGAAACAGATTGTGCACTTTTTGCTTACAGAAAATAATAAAATTCACAAAAATGAATTAAATTAAAAGGGAAAAGATATCGTTTATTTTTCTCTTCAATTTATCGGGAGCAGAAGCGAGCGGAGGTGTGGTTAGCGCCGATAAGAGAAGGTGTTTTTCTGAGGGAAGGGATTGGGAAAGAGAGAGGGGCAAAATGGGAATTCATGGCTTTGATAAATGAGAACGGAGCGTTGTTTATTATTTCTATGGAACAGTGATGAAGAAGAACGAGTCCATTAGCATTACTCGGTGGGTTTTGGAGACTGAGTCTGTGGAAGATGATAAAAATAAGAGGAACGCGGCGTAGTGGTGACTGGAATAGCCGGTTAATTAATTAAACGCGGAAGGAACTGCGTAGAGGAAGGACCTGACGAAGGAACGATGCCGTGGGGTCCAGGTTGTCCGAAATTACAAGAATGCCATTTTGAGTTTTATTATTTTTAATATATAGAATTATTGAACCGTTTATTTTATGGAATTTATTCCAAAAATGATATGATGACAAGTTGTGTGATGTAAATTCCAGAAACCCTGAATAGTGTGTCAGATTGCGAAATGGCAGCAACTAGCAAGCAATTACACGCAGGCAGGCAGTCACTATACACAGACAGGCCCATCTTATCCTGTTTTATAACTAGAAAGTTAGTATATTATTGTTTGGTCATAGACAAAGTACAATATTTCTTTATTATTTTTTTAAAGCTCAAAAGAACATTATTCTAAAATTCACCTTTTTTTTATAATTTAAAATATTTACTTCACTTCATTTATATATCTTATACAAAGTTATCTGCATATTGCGAACTCCACTTTTCTTACTCTCTCATATTTATTTTTATTTAAATAATTAAATTATTAATTTAATTCTTAAAATTATAATTATTCATCAAATTAATCTATAAAATTAATAAAATAATAAAATAAATTATCAAATTATATATTATTATTCAATTTAATTATATATTAAATAGTTAAATTGATTCATAAAATAAATAAAATATTAAAATAATTTTTAAAATTGTAATTATCTATCAATTTAATCCTTAAAATTATAACAGTCGATCAAATTGATTCTTAAAATTAAAAATGATTAATTACATGTTTTATCTCAAATTAGACATATTTGTCCTTAGAATTTTTTTCTTATATAAAATTCATAAAATTATAATTTTGTGGGTCAAAATGTACAAAAATAATTACAAATAAAAGTTGTAACATTTTAACTGTTACAAGAAAAAAGATGTAATTAAGTTTTTTTTTTTTAGTTTTAGGACCAGTTTAATTAACTTTTATATTTTTAAAGACTAAATGATAGATAATTACAATTTCAATACCATTTTGATATTTTTTATTTTAATGATTAATTTGATCATTTGTTACAATTTCAAATACTAAATTGAATAATAATATATAATTTGATAGACTATTTTTTATCTTATTAATTTTAGAAATCAATTTAACGTATCATTACAATTTCATATACTAAATGGGTTATTCACTCTCATTTAAATACTCTACTTTTATTGGATAGTGTATAACACTCTTCCATTGTGTATCTCACATTCAATTTTTCTCTCTTTTTTTTCAAAATCTCATCATATCAATTCAAATTAACTAAAAATCTAATATAATAAAATCATTTTATTTTCCTTAACCACTGCTATTTCAAAATTATTTTCTTTTTGAAAATTTATGTTCTTTTTATCTTACATTTTTTTCTCATCTGATGTATTATTTATTATTTTTACTTATCTTTTTTCAAATTTTATAATCTCTTTTTTTAAGATAGATTATTTTTATTTCTTTTTAAATTTCAAATGACAAATAAAATTTTTACAACTTTTTTAATTGCTTGTAGAAACAAGACAATGGAAGTTTTCTCATATCTTTCATTATTTTTCCATAAATTGTCACTTTGATATGAGTTTTACTTTTTTATGATTTAATTTTTTTAATTAGTGATGAGATTGCAATTTGAAAAATGAGGTATATGAAAATGTTCAATTTGAGAACTCCTCACTCTTTTCTTATTACACATTACATTTTCTTTAAATTAGTTTTCTTTTTTAAGTCAAATAATACATGATATTTATTATTATTATTATTATTATTATTATTATTATTATTATTATTATTATTATTATTATTATATTATTATTATTATTATTAAACTACTTTGAAATTTTACTTACTATTTTCTTGACGTGATGTGTTAATGTTTAATTAAATTTCTAATATCAATTTATGTTTTTCCTTCAATATGCTTAGATTGTGTAATTCCTTAATTTTTATGGTGTGTCTTTTTTACTTAGGTTTGTTAGTGTCTTGGAAGTGAAAAAAATTATTACTCTTATGATTGTATTAGGTAGAGAATATATGATGAAATATATAATAATAAAGTATAGACTAAAAAGTGTAATAGATCATGAGGGACATTTTAAATTTGGATATAAGAATTTTGAATTTTTATTGTTAGTTAACATCCCATTAGCATGTTTTTTTGTTCATTTATGTAAATATTTTGAAATTTTCTAACTATTATGTAAGTTATCATAATTGATATTTGATTTAGAATAATTATTTGATACTAATTTATTATTGATTTGATTCGTTATATGATCAAATTTGATACAAATGTATGATTATTTTTGTAGACTAACATTTGATTATAATATATGTTTAAACTTAATGGTGATTTTCTAATATTTTGTTTGTTATGTGATTAATTTGGTAGACTAACGTAGACTTGTGTATTTGAATGCTTAAATAAAATAAATTATTATTACTTTTTGAATTCCTCAATACAAATATAACCATGTATTCAATTTAATTTAAGAATGTTTATTGAATTTCATGATTATATATTTGTTACAAGTAAAAATAATTTGAGTTTAATCTCACCTTGGTGTCATATTTTTAAAATGATTTTTTATTAAAATATTGACTACATTGATTAAAATTAATTTCCTTCTATACTACCAAGTTTCATCTAGGAAGGATTCTTAAATTTTAAATATGTCAATATATTGTATTGACAATTATTATATTTTGTCATATTTCCCGTTTATCCATAATGTTATTAATCTCTTTATTGTAATTATTTGATATTTATTTTTTTAATTATATGATAAACTATTCTATGCAACTTTTAAGAAAATTAATTATAGTTATAAAATTTGTATTTTCAATATTAAGAATTAATTTACGTCATGAATTTGAGAATTATTAATTAATTTAATTTTTAATATTAAGAATCAATTTTCTGTTTATAAACTAAAATTAATGACTATATAATTTTTAAGGGTACTTTTTAAATGTTAAAAATTAAATGATATATAATATCAATATTAGAGACTAAATTAAAATTTTATTTTTAATTATGCATATAATGATTAATATAAATAATATCGATAATTAATTAGAATTTAAAAATAAAATTTCATATGATTTTTATGTTAATTATTATAAAAATCAATTGATTTATATTATATATTAGTGTGTGATTACGTGATTTTATATATATAATTACATTTATCAATATACGTATTATTTATTATACAATTTATATATTTATTATAAAATCAGAACTCAATAAAAAGTTTCTATAATTTGTCAAAATATCACACGTATTTGGATATTGTAACAACCTTCTATAATTTATTGGGTTTCTTCTAATAAAATATCTGATTCTTTTTATATGTAAAAAGTTTAGCCAAGATGGATACGAGGGTTTACGCAGGTCTCTAAATTTAAAAGATACTTACGAAATATTTATATATTATTTATCAACAAAATTATCACATATATAATAAAACTAAAATTTATAGTTTTATGAAATATGCATTCGATCTCTATCAACCGGATAAATTAACATTTGCTAATATTTTCACCTTGATTGAACCATGTACATATCTCTATTAAGCATTGTAGATAACTTTTTTTTATTTTTTTTTTGTATTTATACACATTTTTAAATGAGACCGATCTTGTTTAAAATATTAAGACTATCTTTTTTTTTTTCTTCATTTAATATTAAGACTGTCTTTTAACATGCATTTTTACACTATCAAATATCACAACGGTTTGCCTGGGTTAATTGGAGCCGAATTATTTTAATATAACCAGTAATTTCAAATTTTGAATATTTAATTGTATTAAATATTTATAATGAATTTTTGTTTGTTCTTAGTAACTATATTCAATTCAGGCATGATTGTATCTCATAAAATATATGTCTAGTTTGTACTAGAAAAAAATATTGACACCGTAATTAACTTTCCCATGACTCAGTCTTGAATTACAATTTTCTATTTTAAAAAGATTTTACTCCCTCATTTTATTTGATTTTAAGATTTTAATACAAGAATCAAGAAATATCATTACTATTTTAAATTTTGTAAAAATTATTTTTTTATTTTCTAATATATTATTTATCTTTCATATTAATTAAATTCTTTTATTTATATGTTTTTTTATTTTCTTACTGTATAATAAATAGTTATGGATATAATATAAAAAATATTTAATACTTAGTTAATATTATAAATATTTTTTTATTAAAATGTTAAACAAAATAAAATGGAAAGAATGTTTTTGTTTTTATTTTTCCTATTTGTTAGACGTGTTACAATAAGTAAATAAATAAATACTAAAATCTTATTTAAATAAGATTATCCAATAAACATTTATAAAAAAATAAAATAAATATTTTTTTCTAAAATAAAATTAATTTATGCAACTGAATTAAAAAAATCTAGTTTTCAATAATTTATTTTTTGATCGATTAAACGTGAATTAATAGCCTAAAAAGGTTTTGGTAAGTGGTAATGAATACTTTAAAGATATATGCTAGAAGTGTTAAATATATCTAGCATGATAAATAATTTAAAATTTTTTTTAATTTTTTTTATCAATACCCTGACTAGATAGAAATTGTCATCCTAAAATCATATATATATATATTCACACTCAATTAAGTAAAATTAATTAACTTACACGTTAATTAAAAAAATAATTAATATCATATAATTTGACTGATCTCGTTTAAAAAATATTTTTTTTCTAAAATATCACTCATTAAAATTTGATATTAATAATAAAAAATTATTAAAAATAGAATTTTAATTAAATAAAAAATATTTTAAATATTTTATGGTTTTTTTTATATTTGAATCTGTATGGATATTGTATAAGATCACATTAATCTGCATAAGTCAGAGCTCCATATAGTTAGTCCTTATTTATTTTGTTGTAAGAAAATTAATTGTTTTAATTAAATTAATGTATATACATTTTAATATTACAATTAAAATTTTACAATTAAATACATATCTTGATTAAAACGAATTTACCTGTAACAATCTATTTCAACCAGAGATGTAATGTATATAAGAAGATGAAATCACACTATTAACTATTCCACAATTCAATTAATAATTTAATATAAAATACAAAATTTATTAATTAATAGTTGAATTGAAAGTTTTTATATATATATTATATATATAAATTTTATATTAATATAAAATTATTTAATATCTCATTTATATTGATAAAAATTATATATAATAAATAATATAATTTCTATTATACAAATTTTTATATATATTATATAAATAATATTTTTTTATATTGATTAAAATAATATAAAATTAACAAATTTATTACATATAATAAATTACAATAAAATAATAATATAAAACTATTTTATATCAAGATACTGTAATTTTTTTTCTTTATAATTATAAAAAAAATAGAAATAAATCTGGGGGATGGGATGATGGGAAGCTCAATCACATTAGAAGCTTTAATTGTAAACCATACTCTGCATATGGATTTCAACTTTCTGTCGTCTCCATGTTTGAATTTCCGTCTACTGTGGCGGTTATGTTAAGCATTTCAGCACATGCAAAATTTACCAAAACAATTTAATTAACCCAACTTGCACAAGTAACACTTTAATATTGGGTCCTTATTCCATTTTTTTCTCTCGCCAGAGAATCTAAATTCATTCATTAATTAAAAATATAAGGTCAAAACTTCGTATCTCAGCAATATAATTATGGTAACACATTAATTAAAAGTTAAATGTATTTTTATTAAATATAACAATCAATATCATTACAGTCATAGTATTAATAAAATATTTATTAATTCTTAATCAATATTTTTAAAATTCTTATTAATAATACCTTTTAATTATTTCCTAATGAAAACGTCCATATTGACTATTAAAAATATATAGTACTTTTCTGGAAAGAATATTATTCACGTGATGAATCTGAATATCTGATGCAGTACTATTGATTATTTATCAGAAAATATGCAAGTCAAATCGTTGAGAATTGTGAGTTAAGATTAATTATTAAAATATATGTAGTAGTTTTCTGGAAAGAATATTATTCAGATGATGAGAAATTTTAGATCAATCTGAAGATCTGACAAAAGACTGTAGATTAATTATCAGAAAAATATTAAAGTCAAATCGTTGAGAGTGGCAAGTAGAGAGTAATGAATAGCAAGTTAGCAACTAGTTCACACGTGTACCCGTTACAAGCTCACCTGAGATAACCCCCAAAGAAAAGAAAGAAGTAAAAGTTAAAAGAAAAGTTTTATTGTTTAAATAAAGAAAAATGATTATTTTTTTTATTCAAATGAAAACAATTATATGAATTCGTTTTTACATTCTTTAATATAGAAATAAGTGGCTGAATATTTTCTTTCTTTTGAAAGAATTTATGTTTTCTCGTTGGGGCAATTAGATTATAATCAGGGGATAATGAAAACCCTATATATAGACTAACATATCAGAAAAGGTTATAGTTCCCAGTACACCAAACCAAAACACATTCTCTCTGTTCTCCCATCAAAAAAAGAGAAGTAAAAGTCCGCAGAAGGAATTAAGGTGATTGGGTGAGGAAGATTACGAACCAACGCTTTTCAATCAGACAGATGACATTGAAGATTCCGCTAATAGATCCAGGTATTTAGTTGCTTATACTTTCTTATTTATAGCTTTGATAATCCAGTGTAGCGGTAGTAGATAATGAAGAACCCTAAGGATATATACACATATTTAGATAAAGATTTTCAACAAGTGGTATCAGATCTACCGTTAACATTAGATCATTGAGTTAAATAATAGATTATATAAATGTTGACTCTAAAAATAATTAGGTTCTATAATAATTTATTAACATAGTACCTAATTATATAAATTTGAGTCATAATATAGATACGATGGGAAATCGTATTTTTTTTATCTAGAATTAGTACAAAATCCAGTTTTACTAGATGATTTTCAGCTGCAATCTTAGCCGATATGAATTACAATTTTTATTGTAATTTTTCCCACATTTTGAGTGAATCCATCGATTAAAATTACAATTTTTTTATATATTTTGGCTGTAATTTTTTTTTCCCACAATTTGACAATTTTGACAAAGCAGAAGCCACGATCCATTTACAAAACCCGCAATCTGCAACGCTGCATAACTCCAAGGCAGAAGCTAGCAACGCATGTTTTTAATTCTTGCGGATCTTGCGAAAAAGGGATCCACGGGACTCCAAATTGAAAATCGTTTGCCCCGGAGAATTGTCAAATTGTGGGAAAAAAAAAAACTACAGCCAAAATGTATAAAAAAAAAATTGCAATAGAAAATTGTAATTTTAATCGATGGATTCACTCAAAATGTGGGAAAAATTACAATAAAAATTGCAATTCATATCTGCTAAGATTATAGCTGAAAATCCAGTAAAACTAGATTTTGTACTAATTCTAGATCCAAAAAAATACAATTTCCCATTGTATTTATATCATGACTCAAATTCATATAATTAGGTACTATGTTAATAAATTATTAAAGAACCTAATTATTTTTAGAGTCAACATTTATATAACCTATTATTTAGCCCAATAATCTAGTGTTAACGGTGGCTCTGATACCACTTGTTAAAAATCTTTATCTAAATCTTTATATATATCTTTAGGGTTTTTCATTATCTACTACCGTTACACTATATTATCAAAGTTATAAATAAGAAAGTATAAGCAACTAAACACCTGTATTCATTAGCGGAATCTTGAATGTCATCTATCTGATTGAGAACCGTTGGTTTGTGATTTTCTTCAACCAAACCACCTTAATTCCTTCTGGGGACTTTTGTTTCTCTTTTCTGATGGGAAAACAAAGAATGTGTTTTGATTTGGTGTACTGAGGACCATAACCTTTCCTGATGTGTTAGCCTACATACAGGGTTTCCATTATCCCCTAACGGGCCAACCTGGTATCCACTCATTAAGCCCATATCAAGTCTTACCAGGAAGTCTTTTGATCACTTAATATTATAATCACTTTAAATAAATAACTATATAATTGTATTTGAAATATAAAGACCACATAATTAAAAGAGATTATAAATTTCTAACGATAAGAACATCCAATAATAAAACTGATCATGTATCAAATATATCTATGAATTATTCTATTATAATGGTTAGTTTTTATATAATAGTAGCTTAAAAAGAAGGTAAATTTTACTAATTCTCAAAAGAAAATAATGATTAAGGTTAAACTTATACATAAGATGGATTTGAGTATGCGATTGGACACTTTCTTTTTATGGTGTGTTATGGTCGGGGAGGGGAATGGGAAGGAGGAAAGTGAGGAATGACTAAAATAGGTTTTGGGTTATCATAAATATATTTTTTATTTTATTTTTATTATATTATTTATTATTTTAATTTTTTTCCTTCTATCTTTCTATCACCAAAATTCACGACAAAGTTTATTTATTTTTAATAAATAACTATTTTAAGTTTTAAAATGGTAGAATATTATCGTAATAGTTTTTTAAATTAAAATTATTACTAAAGCTTAGGTTAAATTAATCAATAGATCTTTATAGTTTTTTTTAAATTTTTAACTAAATCTCTATAGATAAAAATACTTTAAAAATATTCTTATAATTTAAAAAATTTGTAATTAAATCCTTACCAACAAATAATTTTATAATTCTATTAATTTATATTAATAAAATATTATTACATGACAATTTATTTTTTATTATAATAATATAACATTTTAATATTATAATTGTTCTTTTTATTTTTATATTTTAAAAGTTTGTAAATTCATAATTTTATTTTTCCAGCATACGCACGAGAGGTACTTCGCTGCTATTCAGATAAAAAACCAAGTTGATAAAGAAAGATCACGAAAAAAAATACAGACACAGAAATAAAGATATAAACAAATAAAATTTACTTCAAATTTCATTCTATTATATCGTTAATGGATAATTAAAAAGAAAAAAAATATGTTAACTCTTAAATTAATAATTTATTGAAATTTTGTATTCTTATTATAATATTTTATTACGGAAAAAAATATAAATTTTTTTTATAATTCATATTCCTACTTAGAAATATGAAAATTTCAAAAATCAATTAATTCAAGTATTTATTATATTTAATTAAGAAGAGAAACTTAATTGTTTTTCAATATCTATATAAACTTTTTATCAATGTGAAAATATTTACATAAACTTTTTACCAATGTGAAAGTGTAAATGTAGAAAAGTTTTTTCTATGAATTTCTACTAATAGTTAAATTAGAGTTTTAAAAAACTTTGAAAAACAGAAAAAAAATAAAAGAATAGTTAATATGACATTTTGTCAAAATAATAAAAAAAATTAATTGTCATGTAAAAATATTTAATCAGCACAGACTAATAACATGGTAACTATATTAATGAATAGAGGATTTACTTACAAGAATTTTATATTATAAGAATTTTTTAAAATATTTTTAGTGATAGAAAACTTAATTAAAAGCTTGAAAAAACTATAAGAATATACAAATTAATATAGCCTAAAACTTACTATCATTATACTAGAGTGCTTATCATAATAGTCTTTTAAGTTAAAACTATTATCATTTTATTTTTATAATATTATCATTATAATTTTTTAATTTATAACTTCCTATTATTATAATTTATAATAGTTATCAGCGTGTGTTAACGTGATAAACGAATTTTGATTTCAGAAATTTATTAGATATTTATTTAATTCTAAATATTACTATAACAATGTACAACAATTTTAAGAATTAAAATAATAATTTCTTTTATTTATGTTCATAGGTTTTATGTGGCGGAGGAGTAAAAAAGAAGAGTAGGTTGATCTTAGATAATTTTTTTTTCTCAAGGTAGGAAAGAGAGGGAATTTTTTGGTTTTTTTAATATTTTTAAATTTTAATAATATTTATAATACATAAAAATAAAATTTTCATTTAAAAATACTATATTAAAATTGTAAGTTCTCATTAAACTAATCTGTTTAGTATTATTATTATAAAAAAATAGTGAGCTTTATTTTTTTATTTTTTCCATTAATTTAAACAAGTAAAAAGAAAGTTCTCTCTGTTATTTATTTATTTAAACAACAAAATTTTTTCTACTTTTTATTTTCTATTTCATTTTTCATTAAAATAGAGTTTTAAGCTACTATAATTTTTATTTTATATTACATAATAAAAATGTAACTTTTAATATTTTTAATTTATTTATCTCTCAACAAAACAACAGTAATGGAGTCAGAGGTGGAATGGACGGTGAGTCACGTGCTAATGACACGTGTAAAAAGAGGGACGAATACGGTTGGCGCTGAAAAGCAACAAAATGCTGTGACTGCGTACTGTAATGGCCGTTGCAAAACATTTTGTCGTGAACGAAATGACAAAAACACCCTTATTCCCATGGTCCACACGACAGGTCGTTTAGTTCTGGCTCCAGGTTGTGATCGTGTTCGCGTTTGGGTGGGTCCACCAAACGGTGCGCGTCAGCATCACGAATAAAGAAACACACGCTTCCGTTGGAAGTTGGTGCCGCACAGCATTGGATGCTGTTGAAGAAAAAGGTGAAAATTACTAAAATTATTCTCATTTATCAAATTATGGTTTCTTTCAAATAAGAGAAATTGAGAAACGATAATTAATTGCAAATTGTTTTACATTAAAACACTTAAAATGACTGAGTTTGCCTATATTTTGACGATATTTTCTTTACTTAAAAATAGAAAGCACCCGCAACGGTTTATGAAACCATTTATAAATGTGACGATTTACTCTCTTTTCCTTATAAATTGGAAAATATGATTATGTATGGTTTTAGTCTTTATAATTTTTTTTTTGTTTTTTTAGATGTTAATATTTTCTTAGTATTTTATTTTAGTTCTTACTATTAATTTTAGTTAATTGAGTGCTTACATGATTAACAAAATAATAATATAATTAGATAATTAAGTTAATAATTTTTTTAAGTTAAAGATGATTTAATATAAATTATTTTTTATTATATTGTAAACAATAATTTTATTATTTTTAATATTATTTTTAATTTTAATTCACTAATTTACTTTTACATTGTATTTTTAAAAATATAATTTATTTATACGTTTCTAATTTTATTATAATATATTATTATTATGTTATTTTATATTTTAATTTATTAATTTTAACTGATTGTTATATAATTTAATTATAATATATTATATTTTAATTTATTTTTATTTTTAAAGCAAAATTTGCTTGAAATACAATTAAAACATAAGTTATATTATAATAAGTTAAAAATAATTAATTAAAATATAAAAATAAACTAATAGAATCTAGTTTATTTAATTGAGTACGATGCATGAATGTTATAAATTTTCTAGGAATATGTTCAATTCTTATATATAAAAAGAAAATGTAAAAATAACTTCAAAAATAATATATAAAATAAATTCTAAATACATAAATAAATTATATTTTAAAAATATATTAAAAATAAATTAATAAATTAAAAATAAGATTAATATTAAAAATAATAAAATTATTGTTTATAATATATTAAAAATAAGTTATAAAAGTAAATTATATATAATTATTCTATTTATATAAAATAATAAATACAGTACTTAATTGAATTATGTACCTAAAAATAATCTAATTATTTTAATTTAAAATATTTTCATTATCTTAATTAATATTATTTATTTTATTAATTATTTTAACATTAGCTTAACTAGAGTTAAGTAAAATCTAAAAATGATAAAAAAATGTTAAAAATTTAAAAATAACAAAATTTTGTGCAAGAAATAAAACCAAATATAGTTATATTTAGAGACCATATTTAAGTCTTAATTTTATATAATACTGTAATCAATTTATTAAATTTTATGAAATGTTTTTTTTTTAATAATTAACTATGTTTGTTATTTGAGTATTCAAAAGTTTCTTTTTAAATAGCTTCAATAAGTAATATAAATAATTTATTAAATGATTAACAAATCTTGCAACAGTTTCTTTCTCTAGTGTTACTTGTCTTTATTTTTTGTTTTATTTGGTTCATTTTTTTTTTGTTATATATCTATTTCATTTTCATTTAATTCGTTTTTTTTTTGTTTTATAGTTTCATCTCTTTTTTATTTTAAGATAATCTTCTAACCTATTCATTCTCCTCGAATATATTTTTAAAATTTTCTAATATTGAAAATTTAATATTTGCATCACACTACTAAAATGACATAAAATGTTTAAAAGAGAGATTTCATAAAAGGTTTATACAAATTGATGATGTTTTCTTTTCTTAAAAATAGAAAACACCCGAATCACAATTCATAATTCTGACAGCCTACTCTTTTCTATTTTTCTTTTCAATTAAGACATAATAAGAGAATTGGTTGATAAAATGCAAACGTTGGTTCTCATTTTATTCATTTAAAATACTGAACATTTCTCTTAAAACAAGATTAAAGAGATAAAGAAGGAGCATAATAGAATTAGTGCAGTAGCTAACAGCTCATTTTTTATTTTTTTTTAAGAATTAGCGTCGTTATACAAATAAATTAACAAATTATATTAGAAAAAGAAATTAAGCAAATATAACAGTTTAGAAGCTTTTATTGTACTCACTTATATATGTTTTATGTTTATTTATTTTGTATTATTTTTCTGATTTAAAATCAGAAGAAACTATGATCTATCCTTTTTCATGCTTATTTAGAGGATTTGACATATTTTTTAGTTAGTTAAAAAATTATTTTATTAGCTTAAAATATTTAAATAAAGAGTTTAATCATCATGTATTAACAATATAATTTAATAACTAATATCTATAATAAAAATTAACAAATTTATTACATTGAATTATAATTAGATAATATTATAAAATTATTTTATATTGTTAATATATAATTTATTTTCTTTTTAAATAAGATAGATTTATTAAATTCACTAGTTTATTTTTATAATTTGTAGTATTTTTTTGAGATATTACTCCAAGCCGTGTTAATAGGTTTTCATCTTTCAAATGAAAATATGTTTTATATATCATTTTTATAATTCTCACTCTTTTACATTAATTTGTCATCTTTCGTATTTCTACCACCTTTTCTCGGGCATAACTAGTATAATAACTCACCTTACACAAGTATTAACTATTAAATTTATAATCTATAATTATTTTTATATTATTCATATTATAATGTATTTCTCAATTTCTTTGGTTTTATAAAAATATATGTATATGAATATTTAAAAATATATAACTATAATTATAAAATATTTAAATATTTCAATATATATGTATATTTCTCAATTGTTTTCTATTAAATAAATTTCAGAGAAATCATAGTATGCGTATCTTTATTTGTAAATAATCTCTATTTATTTATGTTAACTTCGATCGTATTTTTTTTTTAAGTTTATTTCAAACACTATATGTGTATTCTTAATTATAAATGTTAAATTCCTATTTAAGCAAATATTAAATCAATTTATCGCAAGCAAAATATTTGCATCCTTATTTCAAGCAATATGCACATCCTTATTTATAAAGAGTATTCGTTTATTTATGTTAATTTCTTTTATGATATATTAAATAAGTTTATTTCAGGCAATACGTGTATATTTATTTATAAAAAAATTATTTATTTATGTTAAATTATTATTTATTTTCTTCTTCTTTTAGATTAATATTAAAATCATCTAAATCATGTGATGGCATTAAAATTGTATTGTGGTATTATAATCGTGTCATGACAAATTGATATTAAAATGTCTACATAATGAGTTTAAATAATTGTTCTTGATAATGAAATCATGCATTTTAAATTTTAAATAATTATTTATCCTCTTTAAACACGTATATTTGAGAGAATAAAAATTGTACGTGGATATTAAAATCAAGTATTAATTTTTAAACATAATTTTCTCACCTTTTAATATTGTTACTCTGTAGGTATTTATAATCAATATATAGCAAGCAAGATGTCAATTTATTCTATTATTTGAGTAGAAGTCTAATTAATGAAAAAAATGTACAAAAGGTACAAAATAATTTTTATAGAATATAGAATGACAAACTTTCTTCCTTAAAACAATTGTTGAAAAAACATTTTCTTTCTCCTCACTTATATACTTGTTCTTTTGTTGATTGATTAAAAAAATTTTAAAAAAATATTCACACCAAATAACACTACTTATAATTAATAAATTCAATGTATTTTATGTCTTAAGTGTTTATCACTTTTCTATGTCTAAGGAGCTCATTATGCAAATTTTCATATTCCAACTTATTTGAGGTAGCACTGATAGTGACAAAATAAGACGAGTTAGGATTAAAAAATCCATACCTCAAGGTAGAAGGAAAAAAATTAAATTCTACCTTAGGAGATTATCTTTTCTTCCCAATTATTAGGCTTTGGCTTTTTTTCGAGCTCTTCTATGATGGTTTTACGAAATTATAAGATTGGAGTGGACTCAATCAATTATATATGCGTATTCAGTTGTCTATTCTCTAATGTCGAGAGACTTCTCGAATCAAGCAGACTCCCAAAAGGTCTCTAAAGTAGGTTGTTGTTGCCTCTTCCTCCAATGCTTGACGCGACAAATATCTTCGAAAGGTGGTTGTTTAATAGATTTAGCAAGATTAAACTCAATAACATCATCTATAGACAAGGATAATTCCCCACTTTTAACATCAATCATAGTATTAGTTATGGCAAAAAAAAAATGACTTACCAAGGATGATGAAGATTTGAGAATCCTCTTTCATCTCTAGCCTAACAAGTCACCAAAAATAAAGAACTTACATATTTTACAAGCACATCCTCTAAAACACTAATCTAGTGTTTGACAGACCTATTCAACAACTAAATAGACTTAGTAGTGGGCTTTAGCTTACTCGTGTCCAATCTTTTACATATAAAAATAGGCATTAAGTTAACATTAGCTCCAAGGTCACACAATAGTTTCTCAAACCTAATGTTTCCTATCAAGCACTGTATGGAGAAACTACTCAACTCCTTAAGCTTAATGGGAAGCTTCATATGGACTAGGGTCACTATCTTTTACTCATTAACTTTTCCCCTATTAGCTAGTATATTTGTAAGAAATTTTGCACATGTAAGCGTTTATTGCAAAGCCCAAATAAAAGTTATATTAACATACAATTGTTTAAAATATCCAAAATTTTTGCAAATTGTTTGTCAAATTTAGACTTGACTAATCTTTGAAGGAAAATTATGGGTGATTGGTAACTTCTAGGGGAAGCAATAGGAGATATTCTCTTTTTTTTCTTTCTCAATCATAGGTGTGTATCCTTTTTTACTTCTTCACTAGACATTTTTTTCTTGATTAAACACATGATCATTTCACTTCCTATCACTCCTCAATGTGACAACATTAGCATGTTCAACAAGGTTAGTTTCAGTTTTGCTTGGATACTTACCTAGAGCTTGGCTTGAGGTGGGGACAAGTTGGAAAATCTGGGTTTCTAGCATCTTGTTGTGGACAACTTATCCATTAAGATTGATAGCTCCTTAATGGAGCTATATATAGTCTCATTTGTTTGCTTTTGAGATGTTATGAATCCCTCTATAAAAGGCTCTCAAGCTTTGACTATGTTGGAACTTTGAATGTTGTTGAAAACCTTAGCTTCCTTGACCTTTATTGAAGCTCGATGGGTTGCTTGAGATTTTGTTGTTGGCTACCCCTTTGCCCACCTTGACCTTGTTTATTTTGGTAGGAGAAGTTAAGATAACTCCTCCAATATGGATTGTATATATTCGACTATAGGTCAAAATTTTCTTTTTGGAAAAATTATGTATTGTAGCCACATTTTCCACCTATTCCTTCTGCCTAGTTGACATTCCTGCTTGATAATCTATTGTTGTATGTCCTTGAAAACCAAGAAGCTCACAAGAAATATTAGTAGTAGCCACTAAATTGACTTAGGCTTGATATATTTTATCAACTTTTTGGCTCAAGGAAACTAACTTGGTCATCACCATGTCCATTATACTTACCTCATACTTATCTACAACGACTCTTCTTGAAGTGTTTTCTCTTTCACTAGTTATGGCTTGTAGCTACAACTTCAATGATAATTATTCCCTCATCAAGTGACTTATCTACAAATGTTCCACTAGTTGCAGAGTTCAATGTCATTATACTATGATAATTTAACTCATTATAGAACAAATGAGTTGTTAATCACCATTAATCCCATGATGATGGCATATTTCGAATAGTTCCTAAAATTGCTCATATGCTTTAGATAAAGATTCACCATCTCCTTGGTGGATAGTACTTGTTGAGGAATATTCATTCAAACAATTTCTATGTAGTGACAACATCTTTGAGAATAGTTCTCATTCATGCCTTCGCTTTATCCTTAAGAGTGAGAGAGAATAAGGAAAGGCAAAGTGAAATCAGAAGTGATTCCTTGATATTTAAGGATATCAAGATTTTTAAGAATCTCTCAAAATGGTCAATCATTCGAATCTTCAGATGGTAGCTCACCAAATTGAGTTTGCCTCAAATCACAAATTTTTTGTTGAAAATGGTTGGATGAGTTTATCCCAGTAGGCTACTCATAAATTGTCGATGCATTATAATCATTCATTTTCTTATTATGCTTATTGTTAGCCATGACAATTATTACCTCTAAAATTGTTACTAGTTTTTGTTTATGTTAATTTCCCCTTCTACAAGAAGTCTTCTCTATTGTATTCGTCTCAAGGTATGCTTCAACAAGTTTTCCAAGAGAAATTGAAGATATCTTTTACATAAAAAATGAACAAACCCTTTCATCTTCTCGTGCTTTGCATGCTCATTAATTAAGTGAAAAATATTTTGTTTAATAATTGAATAATTCAAACTATTATCACAAAAGTTTATTAGAAAATTCATAAAAAAATTAGGACTTGAAAAAAATCAAAGGATTGATTAAATAAAAGCCTAATCACTCTTGTGTTATGATGAACATTTTGAACACACATAAGACAAATTTAATGATTTTAACTACTTTGACAACCAAATGAATGAACTAGAATTTTTCTGTGACAGATAGAAATAACTTGTTATAACTATTAAATTTTAGTTAAATAAATCTCAGACTTGAAGAAAAGTGACATGTGCAGTATTGTCAAAAACATTGTCTAATTTATTCTTAAAATCCTATGTTTCTTCTCTTCATGTATCATACTTTTAAGCTTTATTTTATAAGTTGTAAAGCATGCAAAACAAGAGTAGAATTAGCTTAAAACTATCCAATTATTTATTCTAAGTGTTTTTAATGAGTTGTAAACACGTCCAACTTATTCTTAATTTCACTACAATAATTTTTTGATTTTGCTACTAATTTTAGCTACCATTTAAATTAGTAGCTAAATCCTAACTAATTAACTATTAATTAACTAGAAAATGATTTTTTCTAGCTAAATTGAAGTTATATTCATTTATACTTCTTATTACTACAAATTAGCTAATAAATAACTACAAATTTTAAAAAATTTACTACAAATTAACTACGATTATTTTCCTAGTTAATTTGCTACTTATTTCATGCTACTCTTCAATATTGTAGTAATTTTATAGCTAATTATTTTTACTAGAAATTAGCTATAAAATAACTATTAATTTTAAAATTAATCACAAAATTATTTTGTAACAAATTTTAAACTTTCTAGTAGTGTTTATTGTGCTACATTCTCACAAGCTATCTAAAGTGAGATCAATGTTGTAAACACATCCAACTTATTTTTTTATTTTGTTATATTCTCACAAGCTATCTAAGTGAAATAAGTGTTAGTCAAGAGTTCTTAAGTCTATAGAGGTTTATAAGAAAGGAATATTGACATCTAAGAGCTTGTAAGGGGCGTGTAGACAAAAAAATATTGGTTTTAAATCCAAAGAGAATAAGGAAAATAATAATATTTGATACAGTAAAAATCTTATATAAGTGTAATAAATATGTGAGTTGATTGCCTATTTGTATTTTATATATTGTTTTTAACATTTATAAATAAAGATATCTATAGTTCGTAGTTTTCATTATGAAGAATAAGTGGAAGCATTAATCTTTGTCCATAGGAAAAGATTAATGCTTCAAATCGCAAATTTTGGTAATGGTGAGACTCTTGTACATCTCTTGTTTGGACCTTTCTTTACTTCACTAAATTCTTAATGAAAATATGGAGACGAACTTAATTTAATAGGTAGAAACTGGAAGTAGTTACTTTCCATTTATATTTGCATATATAATTGTTTTTATCAAGGAATTGGAAATTAATTTTTTTCCCAGGACTCCTGTTCTATTCAATTATTAAACTACACACTCTCTCACTTAATTATTAAATCATATTTATTTCTCTCACTTAACTATTAAATCATATTTATCTGTCATCCAGAGGAGACATTTCTTAGAGTATGTCCTCTATTTGAGCTCATTATTATTTTCAATTTGCACAATTTACACAATCACTTTACAGCAAATCTAAGGATACCTTCAAATTTCATGGTTGGTGCAAGGAACGTGCGTTTATGAATTATCTATATAGGTACTTAAATAAGTGTTTTTTGAAATTTGAAATATGTTTCGGCCATAATGAGTTCTATGATCCAATTTACCTAATTTTTTTTATAAAAAGAAATTAAGGATAAAAAATACACAGATTTAATTTATGAATTAAAATTATAATTAACTTTTTTTTATCAAATTAACAATAAAAAATATCAAAATGTAGGCTTTGACCCTACTTTCATGAAAATTAGATGGAAGGAAATTGAAATTAAAAACTCAATTTTATTAATTAAGAAATTATAAGGATTAAATTTTAGAGATAATAAAATAAGTTTAGTCTATCAGACTAAACTGAACTTAAAAAAAATAGACTCAAATAAAACTAGATTAATATGATTTAAATCGACGGACCATACAAATAAGATTTAACTAAACAAAATTTACCTCGAAAACAATTAATGTTATTTATATTTTTTTTCCTATAAAAGTTTAAACATTAAAAGAAAACTTGAATTAACCTGACTTAAACAGCATAATATCAGTTCATCTAAAGATTAACTCGGATATACTCAAACCATTTTCTCTCCTTAGTCTATAAGACCAGAAAGCTTATTATGCTACCTCAACTAAATTTAACCACTAAACAAATATCACATAGATGAGAGAGAAACTATAAAGACTGAAAGTATATAAATTGGAAAAAAAAAAGGACAACTGGCCTTGATTAAGCTTGTAAATGTTTTTATATTTTATTTTAACTCTTTAACTTTTTCTATTAAGAAAACGTTGCTTGCTTGCAAAAACAAATTTCAGTTTGAACCCAAGGAAAAGGCAGAAGCGTAAAAAACTAAAGAATCATACACCAACATTGTGCAAATTTAACCATTTCATCCCTTCGGTTCGATATAAGAAAAAGGTGAGAAAAGACAAATAAATAATTTTATTTCGTTTTTTCTCGTTTTTTTTATTATATATAATACATATTAATTCATTTAATCATTTTGCACGCTAAATATATTTGTTTCTCATGTCAATCTCCATTACACACTCTTCCCGCCAATCCAGTAACGGGACGTTATGAACCCTTCGTGCAGCTCACGCGCTCTCTTAATGGCTCAAAACCGAAACTTCGTTAACTTCTATAATGATTCGCCAACACAACAACTATAAAACCGGTTTCCACAACAAAAAGCTACGACGTTCACAATAAACTTTGCGTGTCTCTGTATATTTGTCTCAGCACAAGCCTTCTTCTTCTTTACTTTGCTTTTCATTTTTCAATTCATTGTTATCTAAATTTTAAACGTTGGAATCCAAAGAGTGTCATGGAAGACCAGAAAGAGAAGATGTCAGTTTCTAACGATTCGGATGTGAAAGTTGACCTGCAGCCAGTCCCGTCTGAGCCGAGTGGGGACACCCACGCGCCGGGAACCGGTGGCGGCGCCACCTGGGTCATACGGCGGTGGAAGAGGAAAGATATGCTAAAGAGAGGCTCGTTGGTGTTAAGAGGAATTGCTCTGTTTTTATCTTTGATTTCCTTCATCCTTGTGGCTAGTAACAAGCATGGTTATTTGAAAGAATTCGACCAGTACCAAGAATACAGGTATAAAGCTGATTTTTTTTTTTTTTTTTTGGTTTTCAATTTGGTTGTAAATGTGATGTGTGTTTGTGAGGATTTTGGCTAAGGATTAATGGGTTTTTGTCAAAATTTAATTTTGATTAACAATTTAATAGAAATATACATTATCTTATAATAGAGAAATATTGTAATGTAAGCTTAAGAAGATCAAGTAATTCTGATCCATCTTCACGCGATACGTTGTTAACTTATTTTATAAAATAAAATATATGATTTTGTATCTAGTAGAAATTAACAAAAATCGTACCATCTCATGTCATACAATAATTTTTTCTTATATTATTATATAATTAAAATTATTTACTTTTCTAATAATAACTATTAAAGTCGTACTTATAGTAATATTTAATTAATTGATAGCGTAAAACATCAAAATTAAAGTCTTTATTAGTGTTGTGGTTGAAGTTGAATTGGAAATTTTGGATTATAGATACATGCTGGCTGTAGCAATTCTATCTTGTTTGTACACTGGAGTTCAAGTGTTTCGTCAAGTTCATGAACTTTCCACTGGGAAAAACCTGCTTCAGCCAACAACTACAGGGTTAATTGATTTTGTTGGAGATCAGGTTTGGCATTGTTTCTTCTCCCATCACATTGATTTTATTGGTGTTCTCTTTCTAAACCCAACTTTGGTTCTCTGCATGGTGAGAAATTCAAGAATCAAATTCAGTGTTGAGATTGAATTGAACTGCATTGTTTTACAAGACTCATCTTTAAAAATATTAATTAACCTATCAATTTGTTTTTCTGTTGTTTGATAAGCCGCGTAGTAATTATATTTCATTTATTTTTGTCCCCAATGGCTGTGGTAGAGTGAAGTTTAACCTAGTTAGTGGTGAGTTACACTAGCAAGTAATGTTTAAAAAGCTGGATTGAAAACTTGACACTTCTCTTTGATGTTATCCTTGGGAAGGAATAAAATTCCAGGCTTATTTCTTCAAGTAATCAATGATAACTAAAGTTTTATTCTATTAATTAAGGAAATAGGACTTTCAAGTTAGGTCTACATGTTTCTAATATAACATGATTTGGAGGGAGGACAATGCTTATTGTCTTTTAGTCTTATAATGTTATTAGGGCCTACGTATTGCTATTTGTCCTAAAAAGTTAATGGGTCCCGTATTCGTATGTGCTATATATCACTCAAAGCTTCACAGAATATTGATTATTCTAAATAGCCCAGTACGGCATACATAGTTATAATAATTCTAACAATAAAAGAGAGATTTGCAAATAAATAAATAAATAAGAGAGACATGAAAAGGAGAAAATTAATGTTAGCCAAGTGATGTGATAAAGATAAAAAAAATACATAATATATTTTATATTTTTTAATTTTTATATTTTAAAATTGATGATTTTGGTCTTTGCATTCTTTATAACTAATTATAAAAAAAATACGAGAAGCAAAATCAAAATTTTAAAGTATAGAAATTTATATTAATTTTGAGAAAAAAAGACCTAAAACATATTTTACCAAAATAAAAAATATTTTTTTTAATTCTTACATTTTCAATCTAACATTATCAAAGTCTATGTATTACAAAATATGATTATTTATCACAATTCAATCCTAGGAATTAAATCCATATTTTTTTTAAAATTTAATAATCAAATACATCAATATAATAATGGAAGATTTTAATTATATTTGACTGAAAATATAAAAATTAAAATTGTTTTCAAAAATAAACTATAAAGATTACTCATTTGGTATTTTTATAAGACTTAATTAACTAATTTATCAAGATGAAAAAAAATAATTTATTTAGGTAGTACCATTAAATTTTTCCTAAATTTATAATTTTTTTCAAAATTACTTCTAACATTAATCACATTTCTTTTATAAATATATTTTTTTTATTGTTTTAGTTCAATTAATTTCTTTCATTATTAATATATTTATTATTTTAATTTTATTGGTTACACACATGAAAAAATCAAAACATGATTGTTAATATTGTACATGACAAAGTTAAATTCAAAATAATAATGTATTTCATGTCATTTATTAGTCTTAAAAAATACTCGTAATTAGATATATTTTTGTGGAAATAATTAATACTTGAAGATATTTTAAATTGATTAAAAAAAAATTAAAATAAAGTATAGGAAGTTCATGTAAAAATAGCATTACACAAACAGGGTTTAGGCCATATGATTGGCTTCTAGGTTGTCTTTTAATAAGATTATGAAATGTTAGAAAATTGAGGTGAGGTTAATTGGGAAATTGTTCGGTTTCAGGTTGCGGCATATCTATTGATATCATCAACGTCTTCGGCAATTCCAATAACAGATAGAATGAGGGAAGTCACAGATAATATATTTACTGACTCTTCAGCTGCAGCCATTGCCTTTTCCTTTTTGGCCTTTTGCTGTCTAGCACTGTCAGCTGTCATATCAGGATACAAACTATCTACCCAAACTTATATATAGAACTTTCTCCTATCATCTTTCAACTTCCATTTATTGTGTGAGGAAATGAGTGTAAGAAAATAAGAATCCCCATCCTTTTTTGAGTATGTGCTTGTGTTGCAATAAGATTTTTTTTTTTTTTTTATGAAAGCAATAAGATATGATGTTATACTATACTAATTTCATATGAGAAATATGCCACTCTTTTTGTGCTACTTGATACTATGTTGATGTTGTTGATACTTTTTCTTTAACGTGGAATTTGGCTGTGAATGTGATTGAATGAAGCAAACATTAGAAGTGGATTTTTTTAGTAATATAATAGTAAAAAAATGTGTTGAAAAGTGTAATTTTAGTATTTCTTCTAGATTTATACGAATTTCTTAACAGCATGAACATTTTCCTGACTAAATCAGAAGTCGCTGACTATTTCATAATTTGAACAAACAAGAACTTTGACTGAAAATTATAGTCAGTAGCACAACGCAACCATAACTAATAACAGAGTAGACATTTGTATACCGGAGTTGAAATTGCTAACACTAGCATAAATCTTAGAAAAGTAATTGACTGTAGCAAGACTCAGCCAAAGAAACCTTTGTTCGTGCTAAACAGAAACAACAAAAGAATGATACAATTGAAAGTCAACACGTTTTCTGTATCTCCTATTACTAAATCAAAAGCTGAAATCAGGCCTAACTCTTGTCAAGCTTAGTAAGCTAAATTAGTAGATTCCCATGATTTTCTTATTCTATTCCTATATTCTATACAAAACATGTAACTGATATTATTAAATGTGTAACGCTCTAACTCCAAATTTAGAAGTTCTTTGACAAAATAGACTGAAGGAATGAGTCATTAGCGGAAAATCCAAGGCTTCCAGGGCTCAGCAACAAGTCCGTTGGAAAAGGTTCTTGACTTGCAGTTATTGGAAGCTTTGTGTCATGAAGTGAATTGGTGAAACTTGCTGAGTTAGAATAATTAGTGACTGCTGAGGGCCTTATAGGAGCAGGGGCTGCTGTTTCATTGCTGGTGTTGTTGTTATTGTTGTTGTTTAGAGAAGTTCTGTTCATGTTATACCTTGCATTTCCTCGTCCTATAGGTACATCATGATTATGTTTCCCTTCATAAGTTGTAATCACAGCTTTCATATCATGTGCAGCTCTCTCAACATGTTTTCTCACCGGACAACCTGTGGTTACGCATTTGTAGTAGCTCCTGCAGAAAGGATATTTTGAATTAGTCATGATGCCCTTATGGGGTTGGTAATAATAGAAATTTTAACTCTAATATAACTAAAGGGTGGTGTTTGTTTTCTTCAATTATCTTACAAATTCACTTTCAAAATAATCATTCCTGATTAAAAATCGTTTTTTTTATTGAAAATCAAGATCAATTCTATTAGCAGTTTAATTGAAATACGCTCACAGTATCAAAGTTTTTTTTTTTCCAATGTCATCCAATCACGTATCATTATGTATGATAAATTTATTGATTTTTGTTAACAACTACCTTAAAAATCATCACAAAGATGTTTTCTGATTTATTTGCAGTGTAATTTTTTTCACATTATCAATGCATGACAATTGAACTCTTTTGTTAAAATTTAGAAAATGGAAATACCTTGGGTTTGGGTTTCCTTTAACTACTTTCTGTCCATATTTCCTCCACCTATATCCATCATCAAGTATGTCAATTTCGCTTGTAGTTTGAACCACAACTCTAGGTTCCTTAACAGTTCTAGTCCCAGCAGAGGAATAGGAAAGGCCATCATTTTCATTCTCCCCCTTCCTGTAATAATGAGAACCACAATCATAATTAGCCACACTAAATCAAGTTTCACCATGCAGTTTCATTTCAACAATGGAAATCAGGTCAATGGAGTTATATAGTGTCATTTTCTGATCTTACCATCTTTTGGCCTCAGGTCCAAGGTCATCATCACCCCCTCCAGAATAACTAGTTTGAGATGTTTGCTCAAAATCTTCCTCTCCCACAGATGGATCAGAAATCCCTGAGTTGGTGCAGGATGAAGAAGTTTGATGAATTGATTGAGAGCCAGTTTTTCTATTAGACAGTAGCTTGGGATGATTGTGAGTTCCTTTGTATACTATTTCAGTAACATGTCCCTCTAAATTCCTCTCAACTTTCTTCTTTGTTTGGCAACCGGGGTGCGTGCACTTGTAATAACTGCGCGGATTTTCACTACCTTTCACTTGTTTCTCCCCATACTTTCTCCAATTGTACCCATCTTCTGATCTTTTTTGATCTCTAATAGACTTATAAGCATTGGTGGAGTTAAAATGAACAGATCCAGGAGCAGAATTGCTTTGTATCTCAGGTTTGGTTGAGGCCATTTCTGTGAAGAAGCCCCGAGTGGATGGATATTCAGATTTTGTTTCTGTCCTCTCAGATGAGAAATTTGTTTTCTCTGCAGCTTCATTGAATATCATTGTGTCCTGTTCCTTTAGTGGCTCCTGCTGTTCAAGTGGAACAAAGATTAAAAAAAAAATGAAATAAGTGCCAAGATTAGCATATTCCATTCCAAAGCATCAATAAGCAACATCTTGTTTATGTTGTTTGATAACCATTTCAATGAAGTTAACAATTTGTCAAGACTGAAAACAGAAACTTACAGATAAATTCTTGTGTTAAGTTCAATGTCATTTAATTTTTAGTCATATCAACTTCAAAAATGTTTTATTAAGCACACAGAAATGGTCTACAAAATTTATATCAATTGGCACAAAGTAAGAGATATATTTTATTTTCGAAAGAAGGTAAGAATTTCGGAAAACATACATGGACATACTTGGAGTACCACAGTCAAGTTTTGAATTGTTCAAACAAGCTTGTACCGACCAACAAACAAAATTAATTAATTTAAAAAAGAAAGAGTAAAGAACTAAAAGAAGACGACAAATCAAACAAATAGCACATGCTAATAAAACAAACTGGTCCAAGCAAGTCAAGAGAAGCAGATTAAACAAGAAACGGTCTCGCACCCCTTAATGATCAAATAAACAACCAAGAAAAAATACACAACCAAAACAGATGCTTTATTTAAGTTAAATTTATCATCAAAGAAAATGCAACTTACCACTTGAAACATGCTTGTAGAAGATTGAAAGAAAGGCGCGTGGTTCGTTGTTGTTTGGAAAGAGAGGTTGGAGTAGTTTCTCTCTTCCTCCTTGTTACCTTGTTGGCCCTCAGTTGAACTATTTCTCATGTTGAAGCTCATGCTAGAAGAGGGCTCACTTGTGTAAGATGCAGGAACCTAAACCAACACATAAAACAAAAATGCCCCATAATTAGTTATCACCGAAAACATGACATTGGAGTTGCAGAAAATCACCTAAACCAACATATAAAACAAGAATGCCCCACAATTTGCTATCACCAAAAACATGACATTGGAGTTGCAAAAACCAGTAATAATAATAATAATAATTGTTTTGGTACGGGAGACCAAATTATCTTTCATAAATGACATTCCTACTCCAAATGAACTAAGAGTATCTCCAAATCTAGAAGTCATGGAACTAATTTCTCATTACAATTAAGAGACAACTCAACTCAACTCATCTACTTACAAGTGTTATTTTACTCGCATAGTCAGAAATCGAATATATTTCATATTCTTAAAGGTTCTAAACTACTAACTACTTGCAGCACACATCTTGTGTGAATATAATAATGATTGTAACTTACATTTTGAGAAGAAAAAAAGAGGGGTGAATACAATGATTGAGTTGCGCCAAAACCAGGTGGGAACTCAGAATAAGAAGGGAAAATGGATGAAGAAGAGAGAGGTAGTGAAAGAGGTGGTGGAGCTGACTTGAAGTTAGCAAATTCAAAACCAAAAGCATCATCATCCATGGTCATGTTATTGTTGGTAGAAAGGAGGTCAGTGAAACTGAAAGACATGCTCAAGAATTGAGGTGTGAAAAAGGTTGTTGTTGTTTGGTTTGAACTGAGGAAGAGAGAAGAGAGGGAGTGATGCATTATATGATGTGGTAATGGCATGCACACCACCCATGTCTTTGGAAGCTACTTCTACTTCTGACTCAGTACCTAAAGGTTGACGTTTGACCGTGGAAAAAAATTGGTCAAGGGTTGTGGGTTTGACTTGACTGGGTTACTATATCATTACATTACATAACACCAACGTGAATCCCGATTTCCTGCAGAAGGTACAAACACGCGTTCACCCAGTCATCAATTAGTAATTGTCCGATGAAGATTTCACGGCTCAGATTTTATCTTCATAAATCAGATTTAAAATACGCTAAACCGTTGATCTTCATCCAACGGTTATAAACTAGTAACTGCTTAAACGTGTCTGATTTACGACATATTCAATCCATTTCCTACACGATGGTCCAGAGAGAGAGGCGGCTGCAACTTGCAGAGGAAAGTGGTTTCAGTGCGGTGACACTTTTCGTACGTTCAATCATTGAGTTAATCATAGCCGTTAATAAAGAAGATTGAGTGATTAATATTTTAAAGATCGATTTTGATTTGTTGATAACTAAATGCACGGAAAAGCCTACCGCAGGAAATCCTGATCGAAGGAAATTGTAGCCTTAAATTTAGCCATCTGTCTCATTAGGTGGCATGTTTCTCAATTGAAACTGGAGACTCAGCAACGACACCGATTTTTCAATATTTCTTTATTATTCAATAACCTTACTCTATTTTCTATTTAATGAATATTAAAGAATATATTATTATTTTTTTAAAATCTTAAATATATCTCTATCTTCATTATTATTATTATTATTATTCATTTTAATTACATTTTTACCTAATAAGTAAAGCAACATATTATAATAATAATAATAATAATATACATAGTATTTTGGAAAGATGCAGTTTTAATGATGTATTTAAAACCAAAAATTGAGCACTAAAGAATTTCTTGTTTTGATTAGGTAAAAAAGAAAAAAAGAATTTATTCTTTTGACTGCCTAGGAGATGAGAAGTTATATCCTGTCTTAGTACTTATGTCACTTTCTCTTTCATTATTCCGCCTAAGCCTATTGCCTATTTGCCTATTGATTCGTATTCCAGTGAGTGTTTAGTTCGTTTCACGTTTTGAATCACATGAATAATTTCACGTATCTCTTCTCAATCAATATAAAATTTCTTCTATTTAGGGTGGAAAAACTCAACAATAGATTAGAAATTAACATTGGAACATCAATGTTAGAGCATGCATGACTAGTAAATATTTCATATTTCGTAGGTTTTATAGATGTTTTCAATTTAAATAAAATATAAAATATAAAACAAAATAAAACTTAAAAATCAAAAAAGACATAATAGAGTGAAGATTATAAAAAGAAAAATATAAGTATTTTTAATTTATACAAAAAATGGTCATTTTAAAAAATTATGAAAAGAATTAATTTGAGAGTATAAGTGACTGAAATTTAAGATGAAAACTAATATATAAACAGTAATTAAAGCCAATATTTGAGAAACAAAATCATAGTGTAAAAAATTGAAATTGATAATTTTATTTTCTTAAAATAAAAATAAATACTAAATAACAAAAAATGGAAAATTACGTGTTATGAAAAAAATAAAGTAAATAAAAAATGTTTTAACATTCAATAATGAAAAAGTTGGGTGTGATATAGTGTGTGTCATGTACAAAATAAAAATCACGATGTTATGAATAAATAAAGTGTGTGCGTGTAATGCAGCGATAATAGAAACCCAAACTATACAAAACAAATGAGTTATATTATTTATATGATACTTATTTATAACAGTAGTTTTCTTTTTATCTCTATCATATTAATTATTTTATTCCATATTTTTTCTTCACTCTTTCATTTTCTCCTTTATTATACTAAAAATTATAAAAACAAATGGTACAAATACAATTTCTCCTAACAATTTATATTCTTTATTATGATTTCATGAATTTTAAATAGTAAAAAAATATCATTAAAACATAGTAAATGTTACAAACATAAGTATGAAATCCAAGACAAATATTTAATATAAGTTATTTTAAATACTTTTTAAGCACTTGTGAAGCTAAGCTCATTATGAAATGAGGAAAATATCTATATAATTATATATAATATTGAAGACTTTTTTTATTAAAATTGTCATTATATATATAGTTATTTAAACAAACAGCAAATAAATTATATATATATAGTTATTTAAACAAACAGTAAATAAATTATCATTATGAAATGGTGAAAATATTGATATATATAATACTAAATATTTCTTTATTAAAATTGTCACATGGCATTTTTCTTAATTTTTTGTTTTTTAAATTGTTTTACTTTATTACTTCATTTATATGTTTCTTGACTTTTTATATTTCTAAACTTTTAAATTAATATTTTATATTATAGTTATTTATAGAAATTTTTAAATAAAATATAATAATAGTTAATAAATTATCATTATCAAATGATGAATATATATATATATATAATACTAAATTTTTTTATTAAAATTGTCATATGGAATTTGTATTAATTTTTTAAATTCTTTTAATTCATTTCTTAATTTAATTCATCTATACGTTTATTGACTTTTTGTATTTCCAATATTCTAATTTTCTTTTTTATATTTTATAGTTATTCACTGAATTTTTTAAATAAACAGAAATAAAAACATAATAATAATTAATAAATTGTCATTATGAAATGATGAATCTCTCTATATATATATATAATTTTTATTAAAATTATCACATGGCATTTTTTAATGTTGTTTTTAATTTATTACTTCATTTACTTTTCATTACATGTTTCTTGACTTTTTGTATTTCCAGTCTTTTAAATTTATTTTTTATATTTTAAATATAGAAATAAAATAAAATTATTATTAATAAATTCGAAAATTATTATTTAATTATATAGAGAGAGAACTTGAATATTAGAAAAGGTAAAAATATATTATATAATATCCAGTTATTATTATTTTTGTACTTAGTTATAAATTTACACTTACAATTCCTAATAAAATGAATACCTGGACAATATTTATTCAATTTGCCTTACTGTTTTATATTTCGTTATATTAGGTACAACCACGTAGTTAATAAATTACAATAATTTTACGGCAATTGATTTATACGTTTGGTAATAATCATATTTAAATATATAAATAAAAGCATTTTAAACAGATGCATTGTTTCGTATAGTATAAGATTTTTTTTTATTAATCTTCAATACAAGATTAATTAGTTTATTGAATGGAATAATAACAATCTTAATAAAACAATAAAAGGCAGTAAAACTTGAATGTTAGAAGTTAATCAAATTAATTGTTGTATTGGAATATGTTCAGTATTATCTCTAACTATCAAAAGAAAATTATTGTCAATATAATATTGTTTAAAAATATAAATAAATCAAATAAATTAAACACATATATATATAGATGGTTTGAGTTTAACCTATTATAATAAATGAATTAATTATTTAATTTAATAAATTTTATTAATAATTATTTGAGTAATTACTTTTTTTAGTAATCATTCTGTGGATGAATGTATACTTGATTTTAATAAAATTCTAATTATTATTTTTTAGCATTATATTTATAATATTTCACTTCAAAAATATAATTATACATACCTCTTAAATGACACAATTCAACATCAAGCATCTGTATGAGTTATGTGTACTAAATACTGTTAGGTACTTAAAATTTTATAAATATAATGTTTATTCCGACAATGAGAATTAGTAAATTCAAGAAAAATCATTAAAATAAATATTTTATTTAATTAAGTTTTAAAATTCATTAAAAGTATTTAAAATTTTAGATGAAAGATAATAAAATAAAATGTATTTGCGTCTTTTAGTTTTCTTTGTATGTGATTAAAAATATAATTTTTTATTTGATATATTTGTACTAAATATTGTTATTGTGACACATTTTACTTCGAGAACGTTTATGATAATATAAGCGTGGAAACATTCTATTATCCTTAACAACTTATATCCTATTTTAGTTAACTAGATTATCAACTTTGTAGGTTTATAATTCAGTAGTAATTCTAATATAATTCATAAATTTTTATTTTCTTTTTCTAACTTTTTTAAATTCAAAGTTGTTAATTAAAGTTTAATAACCATGTAATTTCAACATTTCACTTTTTGAAAATTCATTCGATCACTGTCTCGTCATTAATTGATATTAAATCAAATCTATCAAATTTTAATTTTGAAAAAAATCTTTTCACAATGACAATAGGTACACATATTATTAGTAATAGGTCTAGATATGATTTTTTTTCCTCCCATAATATACCCGTTTTATAGTTTTAATCATTTTTTTTTCAATTTTAATCCTTATAAAATTTTATTTCACACTTTTAGTCTTTATCATTATTCATCCATGATGTGACATAATGTTTTTTTAAATATTACATATAAAATAAATATCTTCTCATATAAATGGGATATATATAAAAAGTTACAATTTTATAAAGACTAAAATAATAACACAAAAACTAAAAAATAAAATTTTATTGGACCAAAATTGATAAATAAAATTTATGAGTAATAAAGCAATAAAATAGATATATCATTACAAGAAAAAAGTGTTTTAGTGACGGCATTTAGCGACCAAAAACGGCCGTCGCTGTTAAGCGCCGGAAATGACAATATTTCAAGATAGTAAATATTGCGACCGATTTAGCGACCGAAATATACAACAATAAAAAATAATAAAAAGAATGACTTCGTTAGCGACAGGAACGAGAAACACAGAGATCTTTATTTTTAGACAGAATTAGCGACCGAAAATACAGTATTATAAAATAAATGAAAGAGAACTGTTAGCGACCGGTTTAGCGACAGAAAAGGAAACGAGAAAACCTTTGTTTTGCGACGGAATTAGAGACCGAAAATTAAAAAACCAATTAGCAACGAAAAATATAACATTATAAAATAAGAGAGGAATTGTTAGCGACGGAACTGAAAAAAATTTATAATAAACCACCGTATTAGCGTGTATTTATAATTAAAAGAGTATTTTAAGTTTATATTTATTGTAATTATGGTGTTGAAATTTATTTTAAATGAAGTGAGTGTATTTTTTAAAATAAAAATAAATATAGTATTTATATATTTTAATTATACATAATTTGGTTATTTGTGTAAATAATTGTTTTATTTGTAATTAAATAAGTTGTTTGACTTTATATCTCTTGTAATTAGTGTGTTGAAGTTTATTTTATAAGAAGCGAGTGTATTTATTTTTAAAAGAAAAGAAAATTTAGTAATTTTGTATTTAAATTTTATATATTTTATATATTTTCTATATTTATTCAAATATTAGTATGTTTAGTAGAATTCTTTAATTAAATGAATCATTTGACTCTATATTTCCTGTAATTAGGGAGTTAAAGTTTATTTTACATGAAGAGTGTAATTATTTTTTAAATAAAATAAAGTTAGTAATTTTCTCCTTAAACTTAAGATATTTTCTATATTTATCAAAATAATAGTATGTTTAATAGCAATTTTTAATTAAATGAGTCGTTTGACTTTATATTTCCTATAATTAGGGTGTTGAAGTTTATTTTACATGAGGTGAGTGTAATTATTTTTAAAATAAAGTAAAGATCGTAATTTTTTTAAATTTAAAATATTTTCTATATTTATCCAAGTAATACTATATTTAGTAGAAAATTTTAATTAAATGAGTCACTTGACTCTATATTTCATGTAATTAAGATGTTGAAGTTTATTTTACACAAAGTGAGTGTAATTATTTTTAAATTAAAGTAAATTTAGTAATTTTCTCATTAAATTTAAGATATTTTCTATATTTATCCAAATAATATTATGTTTAGTATCAATTTTTTAATTAAATGAGTCACTTCACTCTATATTTCCTGTAATTAGGGTGTTGAAGTTTATTTTATATGGGGTGAGTGTAATTATTTTTAAAATAAAATAAAGTTAGTAATCTTCTCTTTAAATTTAAGATATTTTCTATATTTATCCAATTAATAGTATGTTTACTATGAATTTTTTAATTAAATGAGTCATTTGACTCTATATTTCCTATAATTAAGGTGTTTAAGTTTATTTTACATGAAGTGGGTGTAATTATTTTTAAAATAAAATAAAGTTAGTAAGAGTGTTTGTTTAAGCTTTAATAATATTTTATAAACATTACCTGCATTATAAAAAATTAATATAGTTCAATACTTTTATTAGAGCATGAAGTTCCTTCTGTTAGTGTTTCTTTTAGTACCTTTAATTTATGGGAAAAAAAAACTAAGAACACTAATATCAAATAAATGTTTACTACAAATTATTTTTTTAACATTAATACGATATTTTTCAATTCATATTTTTTAAATTCTCAACTATTAGGATTCAAATAAAAAGTCCAAAGTAATTTCATATTTTAAAACTTATTCAAACAAGCTATGAATAAAAGAAATTAATTTGATATATATGCAAAATAATTAAAACTAAAAAAAAAATAATTTCTTAATTATAAGAATCAAAAGAATTGATCTTTAATTAAATGCGTAATCTCATTTTCATCAAATTAAATACTTTTTGTATGGATCATCCTATTTTTATGAAAATTAATCTTTAATTTATATTCATTTCAATGCCATTTAAAAAAAATTTAAAGTAAATATAAATTAATTTTTTATAACTTTTAAAATGGATAATAAAACTTCTTGAATAATCTAAAATAATATATATATAGAAACTTAAATGAAGCCTAAGACACCGGCCTTGTTGACCTTGGAGTAGCCACAACTTTGTATGAGGAAAATATAATACGCACAAATAACCTTAATAAATTAAAGTTTAATGCTTTACCTTTTTTTCAAACTAAGTTACTAATTTGTAACAAAAAAACAAAAACAAGTTACTAATTTAATCTTTTGAAGATTCACTTCACATTAACGCAGTCTTCTAAATATTTGTAATATTAAGTACTTCAAATATTGAAATGTATAAAAATAACTCATTTTAATTTATAATAACTTGATAAAAATGTCCATTTTAATATTACTTTAGACACTTATTTGATATAATAATCGAACTAATGTCAAGTAAAATTTTCAAACTACTAAGTAACCAATTTAGTATTTTTCTAAGTAAATTTTACTAACCTATTTATTAAAATATGTACTGATGTAAATAAAAATATATTTAACATTATTATTAATAAATTGAGAATGATTAATAAAATAAAAATAAAATATTTTGTATTTTATATAATCATACATCACCCGAGTAACAAATCTAATTACCTAATATTAAAGGGTGATAATTAAAAGTTTTTTTTTCTTTTTTAGAAGTGTTTGTTTAACAAACGCTTAGAATTTGTTGGCATGACTTTTTATCTTTAATATCACCTATCATACTATGTTAACTATTTTAGAAATTGGTCAAGGCACTTGTTCGTACTTGGTATATATGGTGTAGTGGTTATCACTCTGGATTTTGAATCCAACGACCTATGTTTGATATCATGCTATAAATAAGATTTTTTATTTTGATACCATGCTTTGAATAAGTTATAGTTGATTAGTTGGACACTTGGATTGGTCTCAACATAGAGGTACGTGTTGAAAACTAACACCAACCTAACTTAAGACTTGTTCGTTGGACTAGTCTTTTCATTCTTCTGATAACACTATGCATGCATGAGTTGAATATTTGATAAATTTTTTATTATCTTCATCTTTTATCTTTCCTTCACAGCTTCACTTTTCTCTCTCTCTCTCTCTGCAAATACTGAGTATGATCGTTTCTTGAAAGTTCACGTTTCAATACTTTTTACTGTCTCAATCCATTCATTGTTGATTTATTGTCAAATGGTTAATCCTATAGCTGATTTAGCAAGTCCATGTTTCTTGCATCCCATTGAAAATCTGAGAGCAATTCTTGTTTTAGTGGGGATTCATATATTTGAAGTTAGGTAAATAATAATCATATGCATACTTTTTTATCCAATATATATATTAATTATTAATTTTTAGATTTTTCGGTGAATGTTGAGTTTGTTTAAGTGTTGGTCTCCCATTAAAGAAAGAATTATGATTCCAAAATTAATTATGATGAAATTTACGTAAATTTTGTATTGGATAAAAAGTTCTATATTTAATTTTAATATTAAATTATTTTTAAAATAAAAACACCCGAAGAGAAATTACTTTAATTTAAAATTAATTCTGTAAGAATTTCGTTGTTAAATCGTTTCATTTTAAAATTAATTTTACACGCGCTCACGAATAATTTCATGTATGCTTTTTCACGAATAATATGATTATAAACAAAAATTGAAACATCAAGGTAAGAACATGAGTAGTAAATATTAATATTTCGTATGTTATACGGATATTTTTAGTTTAAATAAAATCTGAAATAAAATAAAAATTTAAAATCATAAAACAAAGTATATGTAATTAATCAAAATATAATGTCTAAAGTATTACTCTTTCTCCAAAATAATAAAATTATATAAGTAATTTCTAATGTATTGGAAATTCATCAGTTTAATCTTTATGTATGTATTTTACTAATGTTGAGAGACTAATTTGTAGTATTTTTCAACATTAGAGGAGTTACACAACATAATTTTTAAGATTTTAAGAAATACTTATATAATTTCATTACTTTTATGATTATTTGACAAAAAAGGGTAATATTTTAGGAACCAAATTAATGGTTTATTCAATATTGTAGAAAAATATAAGTAGTTTAAATTTAGAGAAAAATAAATTTAATTTTAAATATTATGAAAAAGAAATTAATTGGAGAGTATGAGAGACTAAAATTTAAGATAAAAATTATTTTTTATTGTGAAATAAGATGAAAATTAATATAAAAATAATTAAAGCAGATATTTGAGAAAAAAATCTCAATTTAAAAATTGAAAATAATTAAGAATTTTAATTTAAACATACTAAATAATAAAAATGTGGGTGATCAATTGACACTGGATATATTTTTTGACACTTACATTACTTAATAACTTTTCTTAGAATATCAATCTAATTATTGAATTCAAAGTTTATATAAGTAGATTAATGAGATTATAAGAGTTAATCATTTATATTTGATAGGTTTATATCAAGATGATAATTTACAACAATGAATATTCAAATATTTAAATATTTATCAAGATGATAATTTAGAACAATTTATATTCAAATATTTGAATATTAAATTACTATTTAGCTATCTTGTTATCACATAGGAATAATTAGTTATTATCTTATCATGTTATTTTTTTTATTTCATTATTAGTTTGTTATCTTACCATGTTATTAGTTTGTTGTTCTCGATGTATATAAATATGTGGTCATCTAACAATAATCACACACAAATGAAATACAAGAATATTTTTTTTTCAATTATTTTATAGATCAAGTTTATAAAATTTCATACAAATAAAAAACTAATTAATATTGTATTACATTCTTTTTTATTTTAATGGATAATATAATTTATAATATAAGTTAATATACATACTAGATAACATATAAGTTATTATCTAAATTATGTAAATATTGATATACATGATCAAAATAGTAATATTAAATGATTTAATACTTGAATGGTTAAATTCATATTGTACAAAGTTATTAGTATATGGTGTGTAGAACACATATAAACCCAAAAATCATACTAAATTGTGTTTTTAAAAAATTCACAAATCATTTTAGAGCTAGTAACATAAGTCTAGCTCGATAGGTTGATTCGAATAGCTTGCCAATTAGGCTAGACTAAGTTTTTTAAATAGTAGCCTAAATAGAATCAAGTCTTTTTTTTTTGCTTAACCCATTTAGTCCAACTAGACCATTAGTCCAAACCCAAGCTGATTGTAGGTTGTTGGACTAATTTGATAGAAATATTAAAAATAAAAATACATAGCAGACAGTTAGTCAATAGCCTAGTAAGTACTAAGTAACACAGTAGTATTGACACTATAATCCTCCAAATGAACCAAATTCAAAATGACCAAATTGCAAAATCTAATTGTTACTCTACTTTTCTTGTTGTCACTCATGCTACTACTATACTCATTGGCGTCTTCTACTTAGCTGTTGGCGTCACTTGTTGGTGTTCATATTTATTTTTTTGGATCTAGAATTTTTAATTTTTTATTTACATTTAATTAAAATTAATTTGTCTTTATTACTAAACATAAAATCAAGTTAGTTCTCAAAAATATCAATTCAAAAAAAATATGAGTCGAGTTAAGACAATCCATTTTCATATTTTTCGTCACAGATAAAATCAAATTGGCTTGTTTTGTCAATTCTAAATCTTTTTATAAACACACAAAGAACAAATGAATGAATTATCCAAGCAAAAACAATTTACTTTTCGAAAACATAAATTATAAACCAAATAAACAAATAAACTCTTTGTAAATAAAAGGACCAGAGAAAGAGAGAATAGGACACAATATTAGTTCGTGTGATTTCCAAGACTATGTTTGGACAATGAGTAATGAAAAATCACTGATGGTCTGTTTGGTATTAGAGAAAGTAGAAGAAAATATTGAGAGAAAAAAGAAAAAAAGACCATTTCCCCATTTGGAATGCACACAAAAGTAAAGAAAGAAAAGAAATAATGAATCCCATATAAAAAAAACCAATCCACCTAATATTGGACGAAAAAGAGAGGGAAAACTACTGCTACGCGAGGGGGGCAACTTTAGATTATTATGCCGTTCTTGCACATTTTTTTTTGTACATACAAAATATTAATTAGAAAAAAAAGAAAGAACGAAAGGGTGTGAATAATATGAATGTTTTGTATTACAATCCTCAAGCATAAATAAGAGGGAGATATTTTATGAATATTAAAATAAAATAATAATAATAATACATTATTTTTTTAATTTTAAAGCTTATTTAGATATGAATAAAAATAAATAGTAAATAAAAATAATTGTGAACAATATGATCTCCAGTGTTAATATTTTAATATTTAATAATGAAACTATGAATAAAATATCATTTATCAACCTTTTATTATTTCAAAACATTATTTAATAATTTATTCTACATTATAAATTTAAATAAACAAAAAATGATTTTTGAACCTGTTCATTTTATTTTATTCTACACTATAAAAAACATTTTGTATAAAAAAGTATTTTCTAAAAATATTTTTATGATAAGATTAATTATCACCTTTCATTATTTAATTAGGGATATTTATGTCATTTTATATATATGTTTATTTTCTTTTCTTTCACTTTCTATCCAACCAAGAGGAATTTGTTTTTACTTTTCTTTCTTTTTACTTTTCTCCTTCCAAACAACTTAAATAAACATTTCACTTTCTATCCATTTTTCTTTTCTTTTCTTCTTTTTCCTTTTCTTTCACTTTCTTCTCTAAACCAAACACATCTCAAGTGTTCCATTAAAACACAAATTTATAGAAAATTTAGTTCCAAACTATTACAAGTATTCTTTCACAAATCTCTTAAAATTTCATAAAGTATTTTTTTCAATTTGCTTCTCTAAACATTTACACTAAGTATTCTTTCTTATAGAGTATCTTGAGGTTGTTTAATAACTCATGTAAATTCTTAGAAAGGATAACCTATAGGCTTAGAGAATATAATAAAATTTACAAATAATATTTTCAAAGTAGTTTAGATAAAAGCTTAAAGACCAACAATCTTTTTCAACACTTTCTCCCATTGCAAGAACTTTTGTAGTTTGTCTACTCTTGAATCTTTTATTATATCTTAAAAATATTTGTTGGAGCTCTTCTTTCATCAGAAAGTGAAAATGTTTTCACCAACTTCTCATGTTAATGATGATAAAATATCATTTTTATCTTCTTTCCTAATACTTATATTGTGTAGTAGGTGGGATTTTCAACCTTTTCTAATTCAAATATTTTGTCATAATGATGTATGTCTTACTCATCACCTAAATTTTGTCCTTATTACATACCTTTCGAGATATGAAAATAGGTAAACATTTTTTTTTACTTTTTGTCTTTGAGAGTAGAGTATTACATTATCATTCTCTCTTATGATAAAATATATAGTTTAATTCAATTAAATTAACATTATTAAAAAATATTTTAAAAAATAATTTTAATTAAAATTATACTAAAATGTTTTTAATTTACCAAGTTATTCTTCACCTACTTATGTTCAAACATGACTTCTTTTCTCAAGAGGTTATAGGAAAAATAAATATTTTAAAAGTGATAAAACATCTAATCAAATTTGTTGTTAGTAGTATATAAAAAATTAAAAACATTGTTAAATGGATAAATAATTTATGATTGAAAATATATTATAAAAATTAAATAATTTAGTATATACTTTTGTAAAAAAAAGCACAAATATATAAACAAACAGTTTTCGTTTAAAAAATTATTCTTCAATAGAAATTATATTTTTTTAAAAAAAAATGGTGAAAGCTATGGTGTATTTTCATTTATTAAAGAAAAAAATGTATATCTTAAAATAAGAAAAAAATCTCTAAAGATAGGCAAATGTAAAAAATATTTTAATCATAAAATTATTTTTAATGAAAATTTATAAATAAAGTATAATATATTTTCATTTGTCAATATAGGAAGGAGAGTGTGTATCTTAACACACAAAAAGAAAAGTGATGTAATAGGTACAAATATTAGGAGATAGTAGTATAAATGACATTTTAGTAATATTTTTTTAACAAAGATTAATGAAACTTAAAAAATTTAAAAATAGATTAAAGTTTCATATAATTGAATCTTGTCAATAGACCGAGTGTATATTTTAATATAAGTGGGGAGAACAATATAATACTTACATATTTGAGGGAAAAAAGTAATTTATTTTTTTAATATTATTTAAGAGACTTATTTATATTTAAAAAATTTCAATTATCAAATTATAATATCAAGTAGATTTTCAAAGTACTCAGTAAATAATTTATTGTTTTTCTTTGTAAATTATAGTGACCTATTTATTAAAATATATATTGATGTAGATAATATATTTAATATTATTAATAAATTGAGAATGATTAATAATATACAAATGAAATATTATATATTTTATATACTCATGCATCACTCGAGTAACAAATAAAATTATCTAACATTAAAGGGTGATAATTTTTTTTTTTTATTGTTTGTTTAACTACCGCATAGAATATGTTGGAATGAATTTTTATCTTTAATATCACTACTCATCTAGTAAATTTTTTTACGTAGAAAAAATATAATTTTAATTTTCTTTACCTGGACGTGCTTGGTTCTATGGTGTAGTGGTTAGCACTCTGGACTTTGAATCCAGCGACCTGGGTTCGACTCCCGGTAGGACCTGAGGTTTTGCCCTTCGATTTTTACATACACCCATTTTCATACTAACCTTTCGGGGCATTTTTTTGTTGTATGGTCCATACCTTTCAGGGCTCTTTTCTTGCTAGCACTCGGATAATGGTTCAGTTATTGTTATCAAAAGCATATCAACAAATGAGAGCAATTCATACTATTTATTAACTTCTAAACATCTCTCATATATGTGGTGTACTAAGACCTGGAGTAAGTGCAAACCAATTATAAAAACTGAAATCAATGAATTCAAATATATAAAAATAAAGAATAAAATATAAAAATATAAAATTTTATTTGTAATTTTTTGTCAATATTTTTTAAATGAAGGTGCAAATGCACACCTTGATACATAGTAGGTCTACTATAACCTTCCATTATGAGCTAGTGATTAAGCTTACACTATCTCCTACATAGATAAATATTAGGTATCCAAAATTTATTATCAATTATTCATATTATTAGTAGGATCAAACACTTTTTAATGAATCATAATATTAACTCATTTTAAAAAAACAAAAGGTCACAATTGATTAGAGCCCACTAGAATTTATAGAAAAATTCTAACACTTATGTTAGTGATTATTTTTGGGTTTATCGAATTGCTTATTATCAAATCACATAAAAATATTCAATCCTACAAATTTGACATTTGAGATGGTGGGTTGAAAAATTCACATTGACTAGTGATTAACTCAAAAATAAAATATATAAAAGAAAGTCATCCTTACTTTTTAAACTAGTTTTAAAATTAAGATAAATCTAAACTCAATATTTAGCATGATAATTAATCCCATTAAATAATTAGAATTGATTAGTCATCTGTGTAAATTTCCCATGCAGCCCATGCATGCATGGGTTGAATGATATATTTTCTATTCTCTCATATTTTGATCATTCCTTCACTCTACTCTCTCTGCAAACAGTGACCGTTTCTTGGAAGTTGACGTTCCAAATATTTTTTATTGTCTCAATCCATTGTTTGTTGATTTATTGTCCAATAGTTAATCCTTATAGCCGATTTGGGAAGTACATGTTTCATGCATTCCAATCAGAATCTCAGGGCAACTCTTGTTTTAGTGAGGTATCCATAAATTTGAAGTTACATATAAATAAGTTTGTAATTTTTAAAACTGTAATATTTTTTAGACACTATTTTTTTAAATATCTCATCAATATCTCTTATTTTTTTTTATCTTTCTTCTTATCACATCATATCACTTATCATATTTATATTTTTCTCTCTTTTTTCTCTCTCTCACTAAGTGTTGAATAACATTTGGGATGTCCAAAAATAATTTTTGTTTTGAAAATAAAATACAACATTTTTAAAAGCATATATATATATATATAATTTTTTTGATTTTCACTACTAGAAAATTTAAAATTTGCTACAAAATAATTTTTTAGTTAATTTTAAAATCAATAATTATTTTGTAGCTAATTTCTAATAAAAATAATTAGCTACAAAATTACTATAATATTGGTGGTAGCATGAAATAAGTAGCAAATTAGTTAAGAAAATAATCTTAGTTAATTTGTAGTAAATTTTTAAAATTTGTAGTTATTTTCTAGTTAATTTGTAGTAATAAAAGATATAAATAAATATAATTTAGATTTAGCTAAGAAAAATAATATTCTAGTTAATTAATAGTTAATTAGCTAGAATTTAACTACTGATTTAAATGGTAACCACAATTAGTAGCAAAATAAAAAAAATCTTATTGTATTTGGAATATCCCTAAAGAATTTGCAAACATAAAAGATGAACTGGAATAAATTCAAGCCTTCCCATGGATGCAGATAATAACTATTGTCACTCCTTGTGTTGGGATTGACATTTTGTATTTATAAATTCCTTTTGCCTATAAAGAAAATCTCATTTCAACAAATTAAGGTCAACCTTGAGAAATATAAATGTCACATTTGATGAGAACTTATTCAATAAGTACTAAATTAAGGTATTTACTCAAATACATCCTTAATTTATTTCTCATGAGAAATTTTAATATAATAGTTGAAGTAACAAAATTTAACTTTTAAAAAAAGTTATTAAAAGTAATTTATCAAAATTGACACTTACAACGATTTACCCTTTCTTTTCTCTACCCAATGAATGTGGTTTAGTTGACAACATATGATGATTTTGTGGGAGAAGAAATAGGTTTGATTGTAACATATATATTTGAAAATGGATAATGTATTTTAAGTGTGACTAAGTATTGAACTGATGATTAATTTTTTAGCTATCCCAAGAGACTCAAATGTGTGGATGAATTGTTAGTAACGAAATCATGAATCAAACAATTTTGATATTAAAACACCCCTACACACTATCATTCGAGAAGCATCGTCCTAGCTCTCACAACTATATATATAATCTTTGGCAACATTAAAAAATATTAGAAAAATATAAAAAAAAATATTATCTATTAATTTTGATAATATTTTAAAAAATTATTGTATTTAAAAGTTAAAAACCAGCCAAATTACGGAGATTACCAAATAATGACTATATATATAGATATACAGAGAGAAAATTAATACAATGAAACATTAATCAGGAAGTTATATTGAGAAGACAATTTTGACAACCAAAGCATGTCTCTTCAACAATACAACTAATATTGTTTAGGATAAAATATAATATTGATTCTTAGTCTTACTTTTTGGTTTTAATTTAGTCACTTAATAAGTTTAAAAAGTTTTATTTTGATATTTTATAAAATATCTAATAGATTAAATTCGTCTTTCTATCACTTTTTTACGTTAACGGTACTAATTTTGACTAACATAACAAGCATCCATTTGATATGATATTTCTCATGTATTACTACGTTGATAAAGTTAGTGAAGTAAACTAATAAAATAATCAATTTAGTTTAATAAAAACATTTTAATAGAATAAAATGAAACTCATTAAACTTACGGATCAAACAAATATAAAATTAAAAAAAAGGTTAAGTGATGAAAACTGTATTTTATCATATTATTTAATTACATATTAATAGATTAGCTAAAGGACAAACCTTGGTGGAGGGTTTGTCTTTGGCTAAATCACGAGATTCAGAACTTAATTGTTCTAGTACCACTAAAATAAGTATGTTAAAGAAAATGTCAACTTGGGATGATCCCACCTGTATATATATATATAACTAGCATGAATTATAAAAAATGGCCTCTGGACTCGGTACTCCATGTGGGCTAGCATTTTCTTTGTCATCAATCAAGATTAGGAATAGCAGATTAACAAGTATATATTTCAAAATTTTCAAAGTTGCATACACAAGAATTTATCTTTTCTAATCATGTTAGAAGTTGCAAAGCCGAGATACCAACATGCGTTTGGTTCAAAATTTTGAAGCAAAATATTCTTAAATTTGAGTTTTGTGGATAAAAAAAATGTTATTAAAAAACTAAATCCCATTAAAGGTGGTCATCCATGTTTTTCTACTAAGATTAGTGATTGGTAAATCTAGATACTTTTGACCTATACCATTTTAACCCCTAAAAAAAAACTGAGATGCATTGTTAAGAAGACAAGTGCAAGCCTAAAAATATATAGATAAATTAACAATCAAAATAAAATTATACCTACAATACATTGACAAGCTGATTTAATTTTTATTGGTACAACAACTAACATTGACAAAGAGACATAAAATTTTTTAATGTCATTACAGATTATCCAATTCACAATATATGCAAGTTGCTCTGGTACGACAAAAAGAAAAAAGAAAAAAGAAAAACAAAGCTCAACTTGCTAACAAAATATTTAACAAAGACCTTGGAAAACTCAAAAGTCTTCCTTTAATTTATACGTTAAAAAACTTATCAATAAATCAGTTTCAGAATGCAATCTTCATTTCACAATACAGTGGAAATTAAAGCTAGCAATACTGAAATGGCTGAATTGGCAGTGTCCTTGGCCAGAGAGAAATTGCTTCCACTTATAAGAGATGAAGCAAATCTACTTTGGGATATGCCCAAAGAATTCAGAGACATAAAAGATGAACTGGAATACATTGAAGCCTTCCTCATGGATGCAGATAAAAGAGCTGCTGACGAAGAAGACAACATAAAAGAGGGAATCAGAACATGGGTGAATCAGTTGAGGGAAGCATCTTTTCGCATAGAAAATGTCATTGATGAATGAAACTAGACTTGAAACTTTGAAGCAAAATAGTCTTAAATTTGAGTTTTGTGGATAAAAAAATGCTATTAAGAAACTAAATCCCATTAAAGGTGGTCATCCATGTTTTTCTACTAAGATTAGTCATTGGTAAATCTAGATACTTTCGACCTATAACATTTTCACTCCTAAAAAAAACTGAGATCCATTGTTAAGAAGACAAGTACAAGCCTAAAAATATATTGATAAATTAACAATTAAAATAAAATTATACCTACAATACATTGACAAGCTGATTTAATTTTTATTGGTACAACAACTAACATTGCCAAAGAGATATAAAATTGTTTAATGTCATTTACAGATTAGCCAAATCACAATATATGCAAGTTGCTCTAGTATGACAAAAAGAAAAAGAAAAAGAAAACAAAGCTCAACTTGCTAACAAAATATTTAACACAGACCTTGGAAAACAAAAGTCTTCCTTTAATTTTCAACTTAAGAAAACTTATCAATAAATACGTCTCAGAACGCAATCTTCATTTCACAATACAGTGGAAATTAAAGCTAGCAAGACTCAAATGGCTGAATTGGCAGTGTCGTCCTTCGCCTGAGAGAAATTGCTTCCACTTATAAGAGATGAAGCAAATCTGCTTTGGGATATCCAAAGAATTTGCAGACATAAAAGATGAACTGGAATACATTCAAGCCTTCCTCGTGGATGCAGATAATAACTATTGTCACTCCTTGTGTTGGGATTGAAATTTTGTGTCTATAAATTCCTTTTGCCCATAAAGAAAATCTTATTTCAACAAATTAAGGCTAACTTTGAGAAAAAAAAATGTCATATTTGATGACAACTTATTCAATAAGTATTAAATTAAGGTATTTACTCATATGCATCCTTAATTTATTTCTCATCAGAAATTTCAATATAATAAAGTTATTAAAAGTAATTTATCAAAATTGACACTTATGTCAATTTATCCTTCCTCTATCCAATGAGTGTGGTTTAGTTGATAACATACGATTTTTGTGGGAGAAGACGTAGATTTGATTGTTGCATATATAGCAACTTTGAAAAGGGATGATGTATTTTAAGTGTGCTAAGTCTTGAACTGATGATTAATTTTTTAGCTAACCAAGGAACAGAAGTGTGTGGATGAATTGTCAGTAACGGCATCATGAATCAAGCAATTTTGATACTAAAGCACCGTTACACACTATTATGTGAGAAGTTTCGCCCTAACTCTCACAACTATATATATACTTTTTGGCAATATTAAAAAATGTTAAAAAAATATAAAAAAATATTATCTATTAATTTTGATAATATTTTAAAAAATATTGCATTTGAAAGTTAAAACCAGCCAATTTATGGAGGTTACCGAATAATGACTCTCTATATATATAGATATACAGAGAGAAAAATAATCCAATGGAACATTAATATGGAAGTTATATTTACAAGATAATTTTGACAAGCAAAGCATGTCTCTTCAACAATACAATTAATATTGTTTAGGCTAAAATATAATATTGATTCTTAGTCTTACTTTCTCGTTTTAGTTTAGTCTCTTAATAGGTTTAAAAAATTTTCTTTTTATATTTTATAATATCTAATAGATTAAATTAGTCATTCTATCACTTTTTTACATTAGCGGTACTAATTTTCACTAACATAACAAACATCCATTTGATATGATATTTCTCATGTATTACTAGTTGATAAAGTTAGTGTAGTAAACTAATAAATAATCAATTTGGTTTAATAAAAACATTTTGATAAACCAAAATGAAACTAATTAAACTTAAGGATCAAACAAATATATATATAAAAAAAAAAGTTAAGGGATCAAAACTGTATTTTAACATATTATTTAATTACATATTAATAGATTGGCTAAAGTACAAAACTTGGTGGGGGGTTTGTCTTTGGCAAAATCACGAGATTAAGAACTTAATTGTTCAAGTACCACTAAAATAAGTATATTAAAGAAAATGTCAACTTGGGATAATCCCACCTCAATCTCTGTATATATAGCATGAATTATAAAAAATGGCCTCTGGACTCAGTATTCCAGGTGGGTTAGCATTTTCTTTGTCATCAATCAAGATTAGGATAGCAGATTAACAAGTACATATTTCAAAGTTTTCAAAGTTGAATACACAAGAATTTATCTTTTCTAATAAATCATGTTAGAAGTTGCAAAGCCGCGATATCGACGTGCGTTTGGTTGGAATGAAACTAGACTCGAAGCTTTGAAGCAAAGTAGTTTCAAATTTGAGTTTTGTGGATGAAAAAAATGTAATTAAGAAACTAAATCCCATTAAAGATTGTCATTCATGTTTTTTTTACTAAGATTAGTCATTGGTAAATCTAGTGGATACTTTGGACCTATAACATAATAACCCCTAAATAAAAAAACTGAGATCCATTGTTAAGAAGATAAGTACAAGCCTAAAAATATATAAATAAATGAACAATCAAAATAAAATTATACCTACAATACATTGACAAGCTGATTTAATTTTTATTGGTACAACAACTATGACAAAGAGACCTAAATTGTTTAATGTCATTACAGATTAGCCAATTCACAATATATGCAAGTTGCTCTAGTACGACAAAAAGGAAAAAGAAAAAAAAAAAAAGCTCAACTTGCTAACAAAATATTTAACAAAGACCTTGGAAAACTCAACAGTCTTCCTTTAATTTATAAGTTAGAAAACTTACCAATAAATCAGTTTCAGAACTTAATCTTCATTTCACAATACAGTGGAAATTAAAGCTAGCAATACTGAAATGGCTGAAATGGCAGTGTCCTTGGCCCGAGAGAAATTGCTTCCACTTATAAGAGATGAAGCAAATCTACTTTGGGATATGCCCAAAGAATTCAGAGACATAAAAGATGAACTGGAATACATTGAAGCCTTCCTCATGGATGCAGATAATAGAGCTGCTGATGAAGGAGACAACATGAAAGAGGGAATCAGAATATGGGTGAATCAGTTGAGGGAAGCATCTTTTCGCATAGAAGATGTCACTGATGAATACATGATCTATGTTGAACAGCAGCCTCATGATTCTAGATGTACAACTTTACTCTGTGAGATTATTCATTTTATTGAAACTTTGATGCCTCGTCATCGAATAGCATCAGAGATTCAGCAGATTAAATCATTTGTTCAAGGAATAAAACAAAAAGTTAAAGATTATCAGTTCCAAATCCAACCTTCTTTTGAAAAAGGACAGAGCAGTCATAGAGGTAGCCAAAGTGTTCAATGGCATGACCCTCGAACGGCATCGCGTTACCTTGACGAAGCTGGAGTTGTTGGCATTGAAGGTCCAAGAGATGAATTGATTGGTTGGTTAGTAGACGGAGCAGCAGAGCGCAATGTCATCTCAGTGGTAGGAATGGGAGGGCTAGGAAAAACCACACTAGTCAACAGAGTTTTTAACAACCAGAAGGTGATTCAACACTTTGATTCCCATGCATGGATCACAGTGTCTCAATCCTACACTGTGGAAGGGTTGATGAGAGACTTGTTGAAGAAGTTATGCAAAGAAAAAAAGGAGGCTCCTCCTCAAGATATTTCTGAAATGGATAGAGATTCATTGATCGAAGAAGTGAGAAACTGTTTGAAACAAAAGAGGTACGTTGTCGTTTTTGATGATATATGGAATGTACAATTTTGGGGTCAAATTGAATATGCCTTGTTTGATAATAAAAATGGAAGTAGAATATTAATCACAACTAGAAAGAAGGATGTTGTAGACTCTTGTAAGAGCACTCCTTTTGATCAGGTGCATGAGGTGAAACCTTTAACTTCAGAAAAATCTCTTGAGCTGTTCTGCAAGAAGGCATTCCAATTTGACTCCAATGGATGTCGTCAAGAAGATCTCAGGGATATTTCTTTTGAAATTGTTAAAAAATGTAAGGGTTTACCACTAGCAATTGTGGCTATTGGTAGTCTTCTATCTGGCAAAGAAAAGACTACCTTTGAATGGGAAAAAATCAGGCGAAGTCTAAGTTCAGAGTTGGAGAAAAATCCCCATTTAATTGGTATAACAAAGATTTTAGCTTTCAGTTATGATGATTTGCCATACTATCTCAAATCATGCTTATTGTACTTTGGAATATATCCTGAAGACTATGAAGTTAAATCGAAAAGACTAATTCGGCAGTGGATAGCTGAAGGATTTGTAAAAGATGAAGAAGGAAAAACATTAGAGGAAGTTGCACAACAATATTTAACAGAGTTGATTGGTAGAAGTTTAGTGCAAGTGTCTTCATTTACCATAGATGGAAAAGCTAGTAGTTGTCGTGTTCATGACCTATTACATGATATGATCCTCAGAAAATTCAAGGATTTGAGTTTCTGCCAGCATATTAGTAAAGAAAATGAGTCGATGTCAAGTGGGATGATTCGGCGCATATCAATATCAACCAATTCCAATGATTTAACAGGGACTACTGAAAGCTCACGCACTCGATCACTGCTTGTTTTTGCAGGTAAAGAATCAGCATTAACCAACAACTTTGTGCAAAGAATCCCTACAAAGTACAGGCTATTGAAGGTGCTTGATTTTGAAGATGGTCAATTGTATGCTGTTCCTGATAATTGGGGAAATCTAGCACACTTGAAGTATTTAAGCTTAAGGCAAACATGGATGCTAACTCTAAGTCTTCCAAAATTCATTGGTAAGCTCCAGAACCTTGAGACCTTGGACATACGGGACACATTTGTCAGGGAAATTCCAAAGGAGATCTGCAAGCTTAAAAAGCTTAGACATCTCTTGGGTCATGATATGTCATTGTTTCAGTTGAAGAATGATCTTGGAGGCATGACATCCCTTCAAACGCTGCATCAAGTAAAGCTAATCATGAATGATTATGGAGTAGAGTTGATTAAGGATGACGATGTAGTAGAGTTAATCAGAGAACTGGGAAAGCTGAAGCAGTTAAGGAACTTAGTGTTGACTGGTGTTAAGGAAGAACAGGGAAGCGCTCTATGTTCCTCAATAAATGAGATGAAAAACTTGGAGAAACTACATATTGAGACAACATCTGGAGATGAAGCCATTGATTTGCCTGCTGTTTCATCCCTGCATATGCTTCGGACGCTTAACCTAATTGGGAAGTTAAACAAGTTTCCAGAGTGGTTTCCACATCTCAAAAATCTTGTAAAATTGTATTTGAGATCCTCTGGGTTAACTGATGATCCACTGAAATCTCTACAAAATATGTCACATTTGTTGGTCCTCGACATCAGGAACAAGGCTTATGTAGGTGAAAGGTTGCATTTTCAAGATGGAGGGTTTCAGCAACTAAGGGAACTACGTCTCTGTTATTTGTTTAACTTGAATTCCATCATTATCGATAAAGGAGCACTGCATTCTTTGAAAACGATCATCTTTTCGGAAATACCTGAACTCAATGTAGTACCTCTTGGCATCCAACACTTGGAAAAACTTGAATTTTTTGATATATATCATATGTCAACTGAATTCAACAAGTGCATTGCTCCCAATGAAGGTCCAGAGAATCCAATCATCCAGCATGTGCCCCTTGTAAGAATTATTACCAGCAGCTTGGAAGAAGGAACAAAAACTCACGTTATTCGTCACTCAAGGCATTAGAGTTCATAAGAAGGTAGGCCTTTTCTTCCTAATCTATGTAGAATAGGATTCGAATTACATGTATTTATGTGTCTACTCCTTTATTTCTTAAAGGACAACATTTTTTTTTTCTTAATTATTAGTTTTTTCTACTAAAGTATATTTTTTTTCTACTGAAGTATATTTTTAATTAAAAAAATATTAAAAGGATAAGTAAACGAAATAGCTGTTTTGATTCCTGATAAATGATATATTTAATATTGTTTACAGTTTAGTCATCAATAAATGTAATTTACATTTAATTCCTAAAATAATTTCTCTACATTTGACGACTTGAGTCCTTTTATTTTTTGTCATATGCTTTATTTTTTAATTTTTATTCTAATCTGTATAATCTGTATAAATTGGTAGGAATTAAGGATAAAATTGTCTAATCTGTATAATTTTTATTTTCTGTCATATCACTCATTAGAAATTAAGGATAAAATTGTCTAATCTGTATAACAAGAAATTATTTGTTATTGTTTTGTGCCCTCAAGACAAGAGCTATTTATTTAGTTGCAAGTTTTTCACTATCAAAAGTCTCATTGTTGTAATGCACTGTACTAATATTATTATTTAAATTGGTAGGAATTGGGCTTCCCGTGCTTTGAAGTTTAGATTCTCCATCTTGCGCTTTCAACAAATGGCATTGTATCATTTTGTTTCAAAAGTGGCTCATTGGTCCCCAGATAATTAAGAAGAATGTGGAATTGTCTTTCCTGGAGCAAGTCAGTTTGACAGTTTGTGATGTATAATAATGTATGAAACATGTTATAACAGTGTGTCCTTCAAGGATTGTGAAATCTTATTTTCTATTTGAATTATGTCTTTCTATTTGGGAATAAATAAAAAATAAAAACTTCATGTGTAATTTCTTTTTTTTTTTTTGTAAAATTTCCTTATTTTATCTGAATGTTTTCTGATAAATTTTCCTCAACTAACCCTTTCTCTTGTGGATATTGTTAGTAAATCACACATTAAAAGAATTTACTACAGGAAGGGGAAGGGTGATAACAACATATTAATTAAGGCTCATTTTAGTTCAAAGCAAAATATTATATTAAAACTTATATATATATGTGGAGCATATAAGGTGAGAGCACTGTCTTATTATGAGAGGTGAGAGGGTGAGAGGGTTAATTAATAGCCCTTGGATGAAACTCAACTGTCTGCATGCAACTTCTTACATGCGCCTACTCCTCATTCTCTTTTATCTCTTACTTCCCTGCCTCTTCCATTTTTTTCAAATCCAAACGCCTGCTCCTCATTCTGCAAAGGGTGATTATTCTAAACTAGTTAATTGGCCCAAATACAACAATTTTTTTGCAACTATTGCTGGCGGTGATGCATCTCTCAACTTAACTGCAACTGAGGATGATATGCACTGCTCTGCATTGGCCAGTGCAGAGTATATTTCCATTTCTTGGATTTTGCCCTCATCTCTGCTTCTCTGTTACAACGAGGAAAAAGTCAATTTAGGCTATGTACCATTGTTTTTTTCATATTTCAGTAATATCATACATATTTATATAAGTGTATAAGCTATGCACTGATCAAATATCAAGCGACTGCGTATGTTCTTGGTGCTTACTCATCATTTTATAATAATGCTTAATATGGAATATTTAATCATCTCTTGAACATAATTACACTTGTTCTTTTCTTATCATTATTAGCTGTGTAGAATTCTTATATTGTTTCAGCCTACGGTAACACTAGTCAAATATCCATGTTTAGATGTTGCCACTTGCCATATTCTCTTTTTATAGAAATTATTATATTGATTTGGAGTTTATATATCAACACTAAGTTAAAAGGGACGTGAGCAACAACACTGCTAACGTTTCTTTAATATAAAAAGAAATGTCAACAAAATCTCTTACCACCATTAACAAATGTTCTCTTGTAAATCCCTCAAGTTAAATATGTATCTAATTCAATCACCAGCCAGTCTCTACCATTTTGCGTTTCAAACTTGCAAGTTGTCGGTGAGAAGTGAGGACATAAACTTTTCCAAGAGTTTCCACAACTTTCCTTCAGTTATGAGTGCTAATACAAAAAGAGAAACTTAAAATTTTCATTTGAATTTTGAGTATATGCGTATAAGACACATGAAAGATTGGCAGTGATTAACTAATTTGCTTATTAATGATATGGCTTTTAATTCACATATTTGGTTCGTTGAGTGTCCACATACAACAATCATATTGGATTTGTAATACTCAATGAATGGAGAACAACTCAACATATATGTCCAATTCCTCGAGCTTGTTGGGAGAAGAAATAGATGGAGTCACACTAGTACTTCAAGATTTGTTGCTTTTGAAAGGACTGGCAGCTCCTTCAAGATATTAGAGCCAGAGACTTTAACTTCTTCAAATTCTATAAACAAATAATACAAATGAAGGCATCACACATGAGCTTAATTGTTAATTTGGCAGTCTTTGAATATGGAGAAAATTATAATAGGAAGACATGTTTTACCTGCACTCCGTCCCAAAGTTTTCTTCAACTCTGCTATTTGACCTGTCTAATATAACTAAGTTTTCGGCAGAAAAATTCCCTGGCAAGGATTTCAGAGGGTAATGCATCCAAGCAAAATATCTTACTCAACTGGGAAAGATTGAAGCCCCATCTTCACTTGGAAAATACAAAAATTGTACTATGCTCATCTTCGTAAATATGAGGGCATAACGTCAGATTCCTAATTATTGACAAGTCCTATACTTCTTATGTCCTCAGCCTCAACTTCAGTCCTATACAACAAAAATAAATTGAAAATGAAACACATTGTTCATATATATATATATATATTACTATTGTTTAATTTAATATCTTATGAGGAGAAAAATAAATCTATATATTTTATTTAAACACACAAATTCTTGTATTTATCTTGCATTTGTGAAATAAAACATAATCTCCATGAGAAATGCTAATAACATTTTTTAACACAATTTTTTTTTTTGGCAAAATCATCGGCTAAATTAACGGGAGACCCACTCCGTGTTTGGTGGGTTACATTCCCTATTTATTTATTGACTCCACGTGAATTTTAGCCTAAATTAATAATAAAAAGTATGTTGCATTTCTCTTATTTCATATTATTAACCCATGAATTTTTTTTACTCTTACTCGTGCTTGTTTTTTCTAATTTTTTGTTTATGTTAAGCCTAAGACAGTCCAATCTTATTTTAATGATAATACACAAAGTCACAAATAAATAAATAATAAAATCATATAAATTGTATTAATCTTTGTTGTCTAAATACACATTATGAAGGACAAACTATAGCATCGATTGACTAAGCATCTAAAGCATCATCCTAACACTGATATTCGGTACCTAAAAAGCTTCGACCTACAACTGCTTTATCCTACTTGAAGAATTTGCATCTGATAAGTACTTATTCAAGTAATAACCTAAAAAGCATACTCAAGAAGCTTTTGGAAGAGTTTGAAGACAAAAAAACAGAAACATAAAAAAAATTATAAGTACCATAACTAATCGAAAAACCATCTTGAATAATTAACGCTTTTGACATAAAAGTGGTTGGGGACAAGACAAATATTCTGAGAAGGTTAGCATATTACATCAACATACATAATGGAAACTTCACTTATTGCGCAATGCAAGTACTCCAAAACAATCTACACATGCACTTGATTATCTGGCCAGCTGGAAGGAGATAACATTTAATGTTGTAATTAGTGAACTTCAACCATCAAGAATAAACAATTTTGATAAGAATAAACAATTTTTTGTTATTTTGTTTCCCTCCTAGCTCATTATGATTATTATTATACTGGCATTGATTGTATGTGAGTCCCCCCTCCCCGCTCTCTCTCTATCTGTTTTTCTTAATCCAAATCACTGGACAATTGAGTTGTAAGGTGTGATCCTTTACAATACATTGCTTCTTTTGTAGACCCAAACAGTATCTTTGGTGACCATTTTTCTTTTCCTTTAGTAACTTTTGCATTCTATAGCTATAGGAGAGTATGTTGGAACATTACATTGTGTCCAAATTGCTGGTGGTGGATTCTTATATATTTTCACAAGGAATTTACTATATTTTTAGGATGTTTAAAATTTTATATAATTTATATATTAGCATAATTTAATAAATAAATAATTTATTATTTACTTCTTCTAGTTAGATGTGGAAGTAGGCCTTCTCAAGGATCAAAACCACCAACTTGCCCCATTTAACAAAAAAAAGACTAGGTTCAAGTGTTTTTTTTTCAAGTTTTTAGCTAAATATGTTAATTCATATGTTTTTTAAAAAACTTATTAAGTCCGGTAAACCTATTTTTTTATAAATCATGAGGTATTTGGGGTATTGCAACTCCATGCTTAATCATGAGGTTGAATTTTAAACTTTGGTTAAGGAACACAAATGTCGAACCACTTGGTTGAAAGATTTTGACAATTACATTATCTAATGTGATTATTTTAAAAACTAGTCAATGGGGAAGGGACAGTATATAAACTCAAATGGTTACCTATTATTATAAGAAAATATGTATTAGTATAATATATAACAATTTGAGTTATTATCCCTTCAACTTTTTTTTATAAGACCCAAATTAGAGTTTCATTTATTAACACAACATTTATTGATCAAATATATATGTTATTTTAGCTTATTACACATATTTTTTGTATGAAACATGAGAGCATGGTTGGTTGTTTAAATAAGTATAGGGTTATTTTTTTATATATAAATTTAAACATTCAAATTTAGTCTACTCTACATAAGTTTTTTTTTCTTGCAATTTTAGATAAATTATTATTATAATTTGAAGTTTAAACTATGGAAAATTTATTGATAGTTTGTCAGAAAATATTTTCTTTAAAATAATATATCCTATTTAAGTATTATTTAAAGACTTTTAATATTAAATAGACCTTTAAATAAGTTAATAGGCTAGGCTAGACTTATATAAAATTAAGTCAAACCTAAAAAAAAGTTATGACAAATAATAGACTCAAGTTTTGACCATAGAATTATGAACTAAGTTAGGTCAAGCTTATACAAAGCCTAGCTTGACCCAATCCATTTCCACCACTACCTCCATTATTTTTATAAGACTCAATTAACTAATCAGGAATAAGGAATTTAGTTAGTAACATTGAATATATCCTAAATTTATTTTTTTTTCCAAAATTACTCCTAACATTAATAAGATATACTTTTATTCTTTTTATAAATATTAGTTTTAATTCTTTTAGTATCTGATCATTAATAAATTTATTGTTTTAATTTTTATTGGCTATGTAAGTGAAGAGTCAAATTAAGAAATTCTTAAAATATTTTTAACTCCCAAATGTCTAAAACATTAATATATTTCACATATATTTATTGAACTTGATGACTCATAATTAACGATATTTTTGTAAAAGGAAATAATTAATGCAAAAGATACTATATATTGTTGTTATAAAAAGACAAGGCAAAACTCTAATTTAAAATTCATAAAAAGGATTGGAGGGATATTGTATATACTCAAATAATTACCTATTATACTAATTTATAAATTATATATATTTATTAAATTATAATTTATTATAATAAAAATTTATAAAATTATATAATATAATTTAGAATACAAAATACATAGAATTTAATTTAATTTATAATTATATAAACAATATATTTCTTGAAAATGTGAAAAATAAAATAGTTCCTGGATTGTCAAATTATATTAAGAGAAAGATTAGTCGTATGAAGGTTTTAATTGTTCTTGATGATGTGAACGATCCAGATCTACCAGAAAAATTATTTGAAAACCATGATTGGTTTGGACAAGTAGTAATATCATTATAACAACTAGAGATAAACAAGTGCTTATCGCTGATAATGTTGATGAGATATCTGTATACCATGTTGGGGCATTGAATTCTGGTGAAGCACTTGAGCTTTTTAGTTTGTATGCCTTTAACCAATATCATTTTGATATGGAGTATTATAAGCTATCAAAGAGGGTGGTCAATTATGCCAAAGGCATTCCATTAATTCTTAAAGTTTTGGGTCGTCTTCTTTGTGAGAAAGATAAAGAATTTTGGGAAAGTCAGCTAAACAAACTTAAGAACATGCCAAATACAGATGTTAACAATGCAATGAGATTGAGTTATGATGATCTAGACCGCAAAGAACAAAAGATTCTTTTAGATCTTGCATGTTTCTTCATAGGATTGAATTTGAAAGTGGACTGCATCAAAGTTTTACTGAAAGACAGTGAAACAGATGATTCAGTGATTGCTGGGCTATCAAGGTTGGAAGATAAAGCTCTTATAACCATTTCTGAAGATAATGTTATATCTATGCATGATATCATACAAGAAATGGCTTGGGAGATTATTCGTCTTGAATCTATTGAAGATCCTGGAAGCCGTAGCCGATTGAGGTATCCTGGTGAAATTTATGAAGTATTGGAAAATAACAAGGTAAAAGCCTAAATTAAATATAGCATTTTTTTTTATGAACTTTTAATATTTTTTGTGGGAAATGTGGCTTCTAATGATGTTTAAATATTTCTGTTACTGTAATGTCAGGGACTGAGGCAGTAAGAAGCATAAGGGCAGACTTGTCATTAATTAGGAAGGTGGAGTTAAGCCCTCACATATTTACTAAGATGAGCAAACTACAACCTAGCAAATATAATCAAGATGGCTTTGCTCTTCTTCATCACGGGCTTCAATCTTTTCCAGTTGACCTAAGATATCTTGTTTGGGGGCATTATCCTCTGAAATCCTTGCCAGAGAATTTTTCTGCCAAAAACCTTGTTATATTGGACATGTCATATAGCCAAGTGGAAAAACTTTGGGATGGAGTGCAGGTAAACAACATGTCTTCCTTTTATAATTCTCTTAATTCAAGGACTTCAAAATTAACAACTTAAGCTAATATGTCTTGGTTTGTATTATATTGTCATAGAATTTGATGAATTTAAAAGTAGTTAAAGTCTCTGGTTCTCAAAAGTTGAAGGAGCTGCCAAACCTTTCAAAGGCCACAAATCTTGAAGTGCTGGCTATCAATTCTTGTCCTCTGTTGACTAGTGTGACTCCATCATCTATTTTCTCTCTCAACAAGCTCGAGAGATTGGAAATAGCTTATTGTTCCCTTACCAAATTTACAAGCGAGAACCACCTAAGCTCTCTTAGGTATCTCAGCCTTCGAGCATGTGGAAAACTAAGTGAATTTTCAGTGACATCAGAGAACATGGTTGTGTCAAGGCATTGCCCTCATTTTTTGGACGTCAAAGCAAGCTCGAAGCGCTATGGATTGAGAATAGTGCCATCGAGAGCTTTCCATCGAGCTTCAAGAATCTTACAAGACTGCAATATCTGAGTGTAGTAAGTTCCAAGGAGCTTCATACTCTAACAGAGCTTCCTGCATCCGTTGAAGTTCTAAAGGCCACAGAATGCTCATCATTGAAGACTGTATTGTTCCCATCAATCGTTGAACAATTCAAGGAAAATAGGAGACTGGTTCACTTTTGGAATTGCTTGAAATTGGATGAACACTCTCTCCATGCTATTGGGTTAAATGCACATATTAACATGATGAAATTTGCGTACCAACAATTATCTGCACCAAATGAAAATTACGGTGATTACAATCGTAGTTATGGATCTTATCAAGTAAAGTATGTGTATCCAGGAAGCAGAGTTCCAGAGTGGTTGGAGTACAAAACAAGAAAGGATTATATAATTATTGATCTCTCTTCTACTCCACCCTCCGCTCTGTTGGGCTTCATTTTCAGCTTCATTATCTCTGGCGGGAATGGAGTAATTGGTGTGAGATTTTCATTTTATGTCACTGTTAGTTTTATATCACTAAAGTATCCTTTAAGAAGCATCCTCCCTCAAGGAGGTCAAAGTTGATAAATTTGGTGCATTCTGATGTTTATAGCCCATTGAAGGTAAAGTCATTTAGTGGTGTACTTTATTTTGTTACCTTTATTGATGATTGTTCCAGTAAGGTTTGGGTCTATACTTTGAAGTCAAAGGATCAAGTGTTAGAGAAGTTCAAACATTTCCAGGCTTTGGTTGAGAGACAATCAGGCAAGAAGGTGAAATGTATTCATTCTGACAATGGTGGTGAGTATTGTGGACTCTTTGATGTATATTAGAAGTAGTAAGGTATCAGACATGAAAAGACTCCTCCTAAAACTCCTCAATTGAATGGCTTGGCAGAAAGGATGAACAAGACATTGATTGAGAGAGTTTGATGCATGTTTTCTAAAGTAAGGTTACCTAAGAATTTCTGGGGTGAGGCACTTTACACAGGAATACTACGCTAAAAGGGTGTTGCAGAGATTCCATTTGGAAAATGCTAAAGCAGTGAGCATTTCTCTTGCTACTCATTTTAAACTGAGTTCTGGACATAGTCATTCAAATGAAGCTCAGAAGACTAATATGAGCAGAGTTCCTTATGCATCTGCAGTGGGTAGTTTGATGTATGCAATGATGTGTACAAGACTAGATATTTCACATGTTGTTGGTACTGTTAGTTAGATTTTGTCTAATTCAAGTAAAGAGCACTAGAATGCTGTGAAATGGATCTTGAGGTATCTTCATGGTACTAGTGATTTGAGACTTTGTTTTGGAGGTGATAAGCTTACTTTGGTGGGATACTCAGACTCAGATATGGCTGGAGACATTGATTCGAGAAAGTCCACTTCGGGCTATTTGATTAAGTTTGTAGGGGAGATGTGACTTGGTAATATAAATTGCAAAAATGTGTTGCTTTGTTCATTATCGAGGTAGAGTTTGTTGCCATTACAGAAGCATGCAAGGAGTTGCTTTGGGTGAAGAAATTCTTGTAGGAGCTTGGTTTGTGCAGTACAAGTACTTGTTATTCTGTGATAGTTAGAGTGCAATTCATCTTGGTAAGAATTCAACTTTTCATTCTAGGTCCAAGCATAATGATGTGAGGTATCATTGGATGCATGATGCTTTGGATGCTAAGTTGTTAGAGTTGGCTAAAGTTCATACTGATGATAATGGTGCTGACATGATGACCAAGGCGGTTCTAAGAGAGAAGTTTGAAGCTTGTTGTGAGATCGTCGGATTGGCTATCTCCCCCACTGCCTTTCTTCATTCTCCACGGACTCTTGGTAACATTCAAGTTCTTCAACATCTGTCAAAGTCACGTATTCATCAAAAGGATACCTTGTAGATGATTATCTCTGCCTATTAGACCTCCTGAGTTGAACTGGAGGTAGTTCGAGAGCATCATCCAAATTCTCATCTTGTGGCATCTCTTGTTCCTCTTTAGCATCATATCAAGGGGAACATCAAAATCATCTCCAAGCTGCTGATCACCATAATTATGTTGCTCACCATTCTGAACATTATTATCAATAATATCCAAATTATGTACAGTCATCCAAACTGGATCAATTTCAAACAAACTATTGTCTTTCTCAGGTGTAGACTTCATTACCTTATCAATGTCTTCAATGGTTTGGTCTTCTATGAATTGAACATCACAGCTTTTGGCAAGTTTCTTCTCAACAGTATCATACATCCTGTAACCATACTCATTATGACCATACCCAATGAAGATACACTGCCTAGTCTTCATATCCAACTTGGATCTTTCATCCTTTGGAACATGCACAAAGGCCTTACAATTGAAGATTCGCAAATGATCATACTTGACATCTTTGGCAAACCAAATCTTGTTTGGCACCTTAGTATTCAAAGCAACTGCAGGACTAAGATTAATAACATGTACTGCAGTACTAAGATTAATAACCCAACATAATCCATAATCATTACAAGCTTTTCAATTAACACATAATAAAAATAATTCTTTAAATACTAAGTGATTACATAAAAATATAGTAATTTATAACTCTTCATCCACTACAAAAAAAACATGTAATTTGTGGGGGTTAAAATTACAATTTCTAGCGGTTAAAAACCGCAACAAATGGTATTTCTGAGTTAAAATAATGCATACACCAGAAACGGTTTTTGGCGGTTTTTATCTAACCCCTGGTTTTTTCGCTAGAAAATACAAAATATTTATTGGGGGTTTAAAACCGCCAAAACATGCATTTCATTCTTCTTTCATTTGATATTTAGTGGCGGTTTAAATCGCCAATAAATGTATTCCAATTCCTTTTACGCTTAACGTATTATGACAGTTTTAAACCGCCAGAAAATGAATTTTTATTCTTTCCAAACATTTAGTGGTGGTTTGAAACCACCAAAATCAATACTTTGGCTGTGTCATCTTTTCCTGTAAATATAATAACCATTTGATTAAAGTGTTTCAGGTATAACTATGCAGAAAAATAAACAAGCTAGCTAGCACACTAAAAGTATAAAACTGGTAAGGAAGAATAACAATAATGATCATAAAGAAAACTTGGGAAACTAATGGGACAAGTGAAGCTACTACAACAATTTTGATTATTAATGCATCGTAGAATATCTACAACTTAGATTCTATGAAACGTGCAAAACGTAGAATAAGAGTGTGGAAAGTGCCAACTTACCCCAATAAACCTTGCCTCTTCATTGACATAGGAAAGGGGAGCCTTACATCCAGCAATGTGTTGCTTGATGAGAATACAAATGCAAGAATTGCAGATTTTGGTCTTTCTGTTGATGACAACTGCTGCTAATTCCAACGTGATAGCTACTGCAGGAGCATTGGGATACCGGGCACTTGAGCTCTCAAAGCTCAAGAAAGCCAACACTAAAACTGATATCTACAGTCTTGGAGTTATCTTGTTAGAAGTCCTAACAAGGAAGTCACTTGGGGTGTCTATGAATGGAGTGGATTTACCTCAGTGGGTGGCCTCTATTGTCAAAGAGGAGTGGACAAATGAGATTTTTGATGCATACTTGATGAGAGATCCATCCACAGTTGACGATGAGTTGCTAAACACATTGAAGCTCGCTTTGCACTGTGTTGATCCTTCTCCATCAGCACGACCAGAAGTTCATCAAGTGCTCCAGCAGCTAGAAGAGATTAGACCAGAGAGATCAGTCACAGCCAGTCCTAGAGATGATTTTAACACCATATAGGACAATTTTTGTATTGATTTTTTGTTCCAAATATAGTTTAATTCTTTCATTCTTATATTAATTTTGCCCGTTTGAATGCTAAGTTTGTACATACTACAAACTACAATAAGCCCTCTATCCCAAAGTTGGTGTGTAATTCTGTTTATTATGTAGAATGGTAACTGCTGTGTTTTTGGAGTATTTCAAAAGATTCACCTCTCACATTATTTGACATCATCTTCCAATATATAATGACTTCCAACAATGACCTATAACACAATTCAAGAGGCTCCAGGAACTACAAGAAAAAATTGGAGATTATACACTTTTAACATTATATATTAAATTACTATACCATGATTATTCTGAAAACTTATAATCTCGTGCCATGCATCTTGCATCTTGCATCAGGTAATGCCTTTTCAGAGTTGTGGGTTTAATGCTGTTAATATAATTGGTAAGAGATTAATTGCAGAGTTGAGAGAATTGTTGTTAACTTGAACAGATATTTACTACAATCATTACCAATACATAATTTTCCTAGTTTGAAAATTATTCTCTTCATCTTTTTAGAAGGATCAGCCAAAATGCTCCAGAGAAACTAAATCCAACCAAACCTAATATATGTCAGTATTCCCATAATCAAGTGAAACAATTGTTAAGGATGAGAAATCCAACACTGCTACTGACACTAACATCAAAGGATGAAGTCCATATTTGTATGGATTGAGAAAATGGGCTAGAAATTAAGAGCGTTCAAAAATAGAACATAATCTAAAGACGAAGAGGGAAGCAATAATGAGTCACTTCAAGGCACTTGCCTTATAGGTGAAAAGGTTAAATTATTTGTATCTTACAAAACTTTATCAGGCTATAGGGATAATATCATTACCTGTTCAACATTTGTGAAGGTAGTCTCCTCAGGGATTTCATAGCTTCCATTGGCTAACAAGTACCGAGCACGTTCCCGTGTATTATATAATTTGTCCCTTACATCACCAAGAATAACACGATATGGCTCGCTTGGAGGAATCTGTTTCCAAAACTCTGGGGCAATGAAGAATTTATAATAACATTCAATAAGTACAATTTACTCATCAAAAGGTTCAAGTCTAAATGAATCAATAAGTCTGAGACAACACCAAAACTATAGTTCAGAAGTTTAGTGTTTAGTACTGCGAATGAAATTATTTCTGTTGATATCATAGATTCCAATAAAGAATTGTTTAGTGAGAATTTATTGACATTCGACATCCTATTGGCAAAGGCAACAAAACTATTGGCAGAGGCGCACCACAAAATCCTCAAATGATTCCGTTAAAGAAAGTATTGAACTAAAGACAACCTTCACAATGTCAGAGCAGGTGTAGCAAATACATTTCCTTCACTTTCCATGCTCTCCTATTTCCTGCATGAAGCAATATCAACACCAGACAGTTCATGAGTCTGGCTTAGAAAAATGTAGATTGACAATTGGATACGGATTATTACAAGTTCAGTCAATTAAAAAAAAATTATAGCTAAACACACAAATAAGTTTCATACAGAGTCATGAAATAAGCAAAGTTCACTTCTATTTATTAACTACTAAAAATGTAACAATAACACTATCATAAGTGCATCACACCCTATTCATCCAGATTATCATTTATGCATTTTTATGCTCATTCACATTTTGATTCCCTAAGAGTCGAGATTGATCAACATGATCAGAAATCAACAACGAAAATTGGAATCTAAAAGCAAACTGAGACCACTAGCACAATCACAACCAGCATGTTTAGATGTTTAGACAAGTCATCCATGAATAACATCATTTCTCAGACTCAACCACTGATTCTGCATGTGTGGCTATCCTTTCTACATACACTTTGGCCTTCACCTTGTATCCTAATCTATAATGTGTATTACATCAGTAAGAGAACTGTGATTGCAAAATATGCAGTTATCAATTCTCATGAAGAGTAGGATGATACATTGACATTAGAGAACTTCCCCTCTATTTAATTTTTCGAATGATTTACAAGAAACCTCTGCAAGAACATAAACCATCCTTGAAATGGTGAAACCGGTTTGAATCTCTCAAGACAATTTCCCTCCCAGTTGTCTTAGACATGAACTTCCCCATCTCATGACAATCCCCACATACTCTAGATTCTTGGTTACCCTAACACTCCTCCCTGGAACCAAATTTAGTATACCAAAAGCCATGGCTAACTTCTCACTGTGTCCACATAAAAGCACCTCCTTCTTCATATCATCTGCATTAATCAATTCATACCTCATCTTATTAGAGTAACCTTCTCTATTCATTTTCATTCTCATTTTTCTCAGCAACGAGTCTATCCTTTTAGCTTGAGGGTATGAAGTATCCCCAGCAACAAAGATATTAAACTTTCCTTGGACCTCTATCCAACTACAGCCTTGATCCTTTTTTAATTCGCACTTATCTACCCTTCTTTTTAACTTTTTCACTTCTTCCAACTTCTCTGCCTCTGCATAGACATTCGCTAGAAGAACATAGTACCTTGTGTTCTCTGGCTCAAGCTCAAAAATATGCTCTGCCACTTTTCCTGCTAGCTCCATGTCATGATGGATCCTGCACCCAGAAAGCAATGCACCTGAAATCGTAGCATCTGTTTTAATTGGCATAGTTTTAATGAACTTGTATGCCTTGGATAGATTTCCAGAGTGGACAAGGAGATCCACCATACAGGCATAGTGTTCTAACTTGGGCTCAATGTTGCATTCACTTCTCATGGAACTAAAGAATTTCCATCCCTCTTTTAGTAATCCAGAATGACTGCAAGCATAGAGTATGGAAGTGAAGGAGGACTCTTCAGGCTCAATACCTGCAATCCTCATCTTTTCAAATGTGGAAATTGCCTCCTTTCCAAACCCATGCATGCCGTATCCAGCTATCATAACAGTCCACGAGATCCTTTTTAGGAATCATATCAAACAGTTTCTGCGCAAGAACATATATACCCACACTTCACATACATACCAACAAGTGCAGAGGCTACATGTAAATCCGAAAAATAACCTTTTCTCAATATATGCCCATGTATCTCTCTGCCTTTCTCTAGAGCTGCTAAGCCTGCACAAGCTGGAAGGACACAAGCCATTGTAATGTCATCAGGCTTCAATTGTCTTTGCATGTCCAGAAACAGTTTCAGTGCTTCATTGGGAAGTGAATTTTGTGAATAACGTCCAATTATTGTGTTCCATGAGACAATGTCCTTGACTGGAATTTGAGAGAAAATTAAATGAGCTTCTTCCATGCTTCCACATTTTATATACATATTCATGAGAGCATTAGAAACAGGCAAACTCGACCCCATTCTGTTCTTTTGATTTCAAGTGAAAGCATCCAAAAATGTCAAATTGCAGGGGTTGATGAAACACTATGTGCATTTTTTGTTTACATAGCTACCAAATTTGCCAATGTCATACGAAATATGTAAAGCATTCAGGATTTATCTCAATAATCTTTCCTGTCACAATCGTTTATTATTCCTCAATAAATATTTCAATACACAAAAACTTTAACTCAGTAATTTCTTTCCTGTCACAAATATTAAACACCAAGATATTAAACACCAAGAATCATAACTTAAGACTAGCCATTTTTATGTAACCATGTTAAAATGTATTATAGTTTGTGGCATTGAAGCTCCAGAGGCAATAAGCACTCAAAATAACTATGGCAGGAATCACTAGGATAAACTATAATAGGATCTTTCCTTTTACACAACAGAGTATTTGCCCGGTTGTTCCACCAAGAAGTTGCAAAGCCTGATTTGTAACGTCTTCTAGAACAATTGAAAAGAAAATTTTCCCAAATCAAAGAGAAAAGTCATGAAGTTAAAATCAAAGAGAAAATTGACACAATGAAAATTTAACTTGAATCTAGAAGCTGCAAGATAGTTAAAAATTTAAGGAAACAACGAGCACAAATCCATTACAAGATTCAAAGTCATCATCGCTCTTTTTCATCGAAGAACCCTAATTTGATGCAACGAGTAACATTTTCATACAGGTGAGAAAGCTAGAGAGGGATTACTATGCGTGAGAAATTGGAAGTAAAGCCGATGCAAATTCATTATGGAGGAGTTATCTGCATCACGTAGGGATTACTATGTAAATTCATGAATGAGAAAGCGAGAGAGTTAATTGCATCAGCTTTACCATGTATGAGTAATCCTCAGTGGTGCATTCAATCTTCCATCCTTGGAGGTATTAGTAATAAGAGCTTCGATCGAAGGTTTCAGATTTTCAACTTCGTACGAGAGGGAATGGAGGGTTTCGAAAAAGACGACTTAAAATGCAGAATTTGGTGATTTCATATTGAAATAGATTTCAAATTAGCATTCGAAATGGATTTGAATAAAAGAATTTTGAAAAAATCCATTTCAATAAGCAAGGTCAACCAGATAACGAAGAGCATTCAAAAATACAATGGAGAACTTTGAAGTAGATGTTATAAGGATTTATAAATAATTAATTTGCCAGAGAATAATCGTGGAGGTTAAATAAACTCCCACAAATCATATAACTTTGTGGCAGTTCTACTCACCTCCACAAATAAACCTCCACAAAAATCCATTCTTTTTGTAGTGATCATAAATATTTTATTTTCTAATTATTATTTCTAACCAATTCTCTATCAAAATACACGCCAGTCTTTGCAAGGTGGTGAGCACAATTATGTCCCTCCCTAAATGTATGCTGGAACGTCATATGCTAAGGAAGATCACCGTGATGTAGTTGATTAGAGGGGCATAAGGGTGGTATTGATTCACTCCCTCTGATATCAGCTTTAATATAATTATTGTGAGCGTAGAGTTAGATTCACATATAAATAATGGTGAGAAGCCTCTATTCCATGCTACGTCAAGATCATGCTTGATAGTGAGTATTGAGTAACTTAGGATTGTGACTAGTGGTAGTGCCACAGAAACCGCTAAAACCAGTTAGCCATTGACCATGAATGTCTTGTATGAAACCACCAAAACTTGACCTTCCTGGGTTCCCTAGAGAACTTCCATCAGTATTAAGTTTGTAATATGGATTCTCGGCTGTAAACCAACATATTTCCTTCAGGTTTGTCGATTTTGTCTTCATGTTGTGAGATGGTGATGCGTTGATGGTGCGAATCAGCACGTTAACTACACCGTCCAGTTTTCATCATTGAAAATCTCTGCATTCCACGATTTCCAGATAAACCAACAAGCAGCTACAACAGTTGCTTGGAATCGTTAGTGGCATTGGATTGAAGAAATCGTTGTGCAGAGAATGACGCACATGTTTGCATATCCTCTTTGCCTGTAACAGTTTCTAAGGGCATGAATCAACATTCTTCAGCAACACTACACCCATGGCAAGAAAAATTAGAAGAAAGGATTATATATATGTACTTATGTAATAGCCAACATATTGCTTCTTAACAAATAAATATTTATTAATTATTAATTTAATAACATTATTAGCAATTTCTATACCGGTCGCTAACATAATGAACTTCATTAGCGGTTTCCAATTAAAAATCACTATTATCTTTATTTTTAATTATTTAATTTAAATATTATATTAATTTATTATGCAAAAGATTTATTATTTATCTTATATTTACCTATTAATAAATAGTAAAGAAAATAAATTGACATTATCATATTATATACAATATATTATTTAATTAAAATTTTACAATATATTATCAAATTTAACACTTGATGTCAATTTATCCTTACTCAATCCAATAAGTATGATTTAGTTGACAACAAACGATGATTTTGTGGGAGAAGACATGGATCTGATTGTTGCATATATAACATATCTATAAAAGAGTGATGTATTTTAAGTGTGTCTAAATTTTGGACCGATGATTAATTTATAATTATCCCAAAGGGATTAAAATGTGTGGATGAATTGTTAATAACGGACATCATGAATCAAGCAATTTTGATACTGAAGCACCCTTACATATTATCGTGCCCGAAGCACAATCTTAGCTCTCACGACTGCATATATAATCTTTGGCAACATTAATAAATGTTAAAAAAATATAAAAAATATATATTATCAATTAGTTTTGATAATATTTTAAAAAATGTTGTACATAGAAGGTTATCAAATAAAATTATCCTTTCAACGACTCTATATTTACAGAGAGAGCGAGAATTAATCCAATGAAACATTAATCAGGAAGTTATATTGACAAGACAATTTTGACAAACAAAGCATGTCTTTTCAACAATACAACTAATATTGTTTAGACTAAAATATAATATTGATTCTTAGTCTTACTTTTTGGTTTTAATTTAGTCTCTTAATTAAGTTTAAAAATTTTTATTTTGATATTTTATAAAATATCTAATAGATTAAATTAGTCTTTCTATCACTTTTTTACATTAACTGTACTAATTTTGACTAACATAACAAACATCCATTTGATATAATATTTCTCACTATCTATCATGTATTACTATGTTGATAAAGTTAGTGTAGTAAACTAATAAAATAATCAATTTAGTTTAATAAAAACATTTTAATAAACAAAAATAAAACTAATTAAACTTCAGGGATCAGACAAATAAAAAAAAAAAGTTAAGAGATCAGAACTGTATTTTAACATATTATTTAATTACATATTAATAGATTAGCTAAAGGACAAAACTTGGTGGGGGGTTTGTCTTTGGCAAAATCACGAGATTAAGAACTTAATTGTTCAAGTACCACTAAAATAAGTATATTAAAGAAAATGTCAACTTGGGATGATCCCACCTGTATATAGCATGAATTATAAAAAAAAATGTATTTTGGGATGATCCCAAAATATATTTTATTAATATATTTTGACCTATAAAAGAATATACTTTGCTATCATTTGAATTGTATTAGTGGTGTGTTGAAATAAGGAAATTCTCTTCCTCTAAAAGGCTTACTCTCTCTCACTTTAGCTACAAGTGTGTGGGTTAGTTTTGGCCCATTGTTTTCATAGTTGAATGCAAAAGCCTTAACATTTGTACTCCGGTGAGCTTTAAAGAACAAAAATAAAAACTTGGACCCAAGACATGATTTTCGAAATACTGGACAAAACCTATGATGATCATAAAATGATAAGTTTAAATATTAAAATGAATTAAGAAACCCTAAATGAACTTCTAACGTATTAGGTTAAGTTTTGGCAGGGAAAACTTAATAAAAAAAATGAACTTTGGAGAAGGCAGTAACTAAAACAAAAATTTCAGATCTAATACATTGAGATTAATTTATTTTAAGTGATTAAAATTCATTAATAATGAATTAATAAGCTTAGAAAAAAAAAATTGTGTATAATAAATTTAATTAGGTCAGATTTGAAGATAACGCCATTTCTACACTTAAAAACAAGTTAATTATAAATATACTAGTCAAAATAGATAACCTAGGAGCAAAATGGTTATTTCAAACCTAAAATTCTTAGAAAATTCAGAAAATGGAATATTTTGTGACTTTAGATATTTTATAATTTTTGTAAAAGAATCAAGTCAAGATACCTTATAAATTTCTTGGAATTAATTTTTAAAGTTAATAAAGCATTATAGGAAAATAAGCTATTTTAATATTTTAAAATTTAGAAAATAAATTATTCTAGATATACCGTAGATAATACACCTTAAAACATTAATTATTAAATTAATATTTACTAATAAATTTTCAAATGGAACTTTAAACAATTTTATCATAAAACTCTATAATTTAGATATTACATGCAATGTTAGTTAAATCATGCAATGTAAAAGATTTATAGAAAATTTTAAAAACTGTAGTCACACTATTATAAACCTTAATTGATAAGTTTTAAATATGTTTAAGATCTCGTAGAGTCTCATGTGAAAGTGGTGGTGTTATAAAGACTCGAATGATCTATTTGTTGTATATTGACATTGTAAGGGTCAAGTATTGTATTGTTAAAGCTAATCTCTACGGACAATTTAAAAAATGAAGTTTAATAATAATTTTAATTAAAAAATCTAAGGGTTTGATCTAAGTAGAGAATCACATAATTGTCGAAATGCTTTGCTTAGGAAATTGATGGTATGTGTGTTAATTTTGTAGCCTAAAAGCTTGAATACACATTAGTTTGAGTTTATCTCCACTTAAAAGATTTGAAAATGACAATTTAAACATAATATGTGTATTATTGGTGTCTCATGTACATGGGCATGTATCAAATTATTAGAAATGAGGACACATTCTATCATTTTATTTTGAGGGAAAACTAGTGGTGTTTGTTGAGTTGGATAAAGGAATTGGAGCCTCTTACTTGACCTTCGTTCAATAAATTGTCCATACTTTTAGCTATGTGTCAAATTGAGTTCAAACCAATGCCATTTGAAAGCTAAGATCCAAAGGCTTCATTTCATATAAAGGAACATTCTCCAAATTCAACCATTTAAAGGGCCTGTTTACTATAGGACTAAGGGTATCAAGATTAGCTTTCTATGTTTATAACTTGAGTCAATTTAAGTCCAAAAGGTATGGGACTTGAGCCTAGCTTTCTTTGAGAAGCCCAACTACTTTTTAACGAGGATTAGCAATCACTTAAGCCCAACATATGATTAGGTTAGGCATTTTAAAAGAAAGAAAGGCAAAAACCCTAAGAATAATATAGTTTTGCCTTTTCAACAATCGTCTCTCTTGATTCTTCATTTTCTTCTTTTTTTTTTTTTCGTGCTTTGTGTTTCTCTCCACCAGAGGCTTAAGAATTTTGATCAATTCATAGGATTAGAGAATTTTTTACAAAGATCTTAACATTATGATTCATATCAGGCTCTATTCTTTATTAGCTATATATTGTCTTTGACTTAGGCAAATGTAAGGCATTATGGTTGCCCTACATAGTTTCAAATAAGTCATTTACTCTGGGGATCATGCCCTAATGTGAGGCTCTCCATTACTGATTTTTGCTTCTTAGGGAAATTATTAATCATAAAGAGTAAAAATCAAACCATAGTTTCTACTTTCTAGATCCTCATTAGAAGTTGAATGCCAGGCATTAGCATTTAGCACAGGCAACATGCGAGGCTCAATGGTTGCTCTACTTTACGACTGCCACATCTCATGTCCTCATTCTATGGGGACAATCAAGTTACACTTTATATATTCACTCGCTACCTATCACTTATCAATCACTAGTAGCATACCCAAACCCTCAGGCTCCTAGCCTCTTTACACATCTTCAATTCAAGCTTGAGCGGGGAGTCTTATAAGAGGCATATCTACTAGTTATCATAGTTATAATTTCAGCACCAAGTGATTGGTCCATGTTACACTAAATTCGTGTCTTTAAAACATTATAATAAGTTTAAAATTTGACTGGTGTATAAAAAAAATGTTAAGACGATTTAATCAACCTATTAATGCCAAAAGATTTTTTCAAAAGAGATAAAACCATTTTGAAACATCTATTCTGGATGTCTCTGAACAGCTCTAACTGGATTGGAAGAAAAAAAATAAGAAAGGTTAAAAACAAAAGGATTGATCAGAACAAAAGTTCCAATGTTTTAATACATACAATGCCTTCCATTCTCTAAACAGTTCCAATTGTACTCCTCACCAAAATAAATAAATCAATGAAAGACGTTACATTGGTTTTTATACACTTCACTAACCTGCCTTTTGCAGCAAAACAGAAAAAGAAAATAAGATTTGTGGCTTTCGATTGGTCGTTACTCATTTCCCCGACCTCAACTCCTAAGCAATGTTATCTGCTTTGGAGCTTAGTGAGCCGTCTTAATTTTGTCTATAAAAAATGCCTTGGTGGATTGAAAAAGTAGGATGCTTATAAACTACCATTAACTTTGTCTGTTAAGTAACGACATGAAACTTACTACCTTTTTTATACACTTGATTCCCTACTTTTCACACCCACAAGGGATTGCCCCAGCTTCAGCATTCTACCAAGGACAACGTCATTACTTGAGGGTTGTGGACATTCAAACTCTTGTTAGGCGAGACTTATGGAGGGATAATTGTGTAGCCTCCAATCGACTAAACAGAAGACTTCTAACATTTTTCATACTTCTTCATTTCTTGTGGTGCAGCAGAGTAGAGAGAAGTGGATAAGTTCCACTTTTACTTTTGTAACCACCGTAAAGGACCTTAGGTTCTCCCGTAGGACCTCAAGGTATTCTCGTAAGCTTTAGTCCTTTAGGTTTAGTCACACTTAAACCACAATTCATGGATGGGTTCCAATTAATTATCTAAGGCATGCAAGAGATTATTCTCTAGCATGTTCCATCTGCAAGTCGTTTTTATCAACTTCAACCAACCTGATAAAATCTTATTGCATCACATCTTCCAACTGTAATTTCCAACACTCCGGGTCCAATTCAGCCTGTCCATAAGAGAAAAAGAAAACGTCAGCAATAAAATAAAATAAAATAATTACCATACAACATTACCCCCACTTAATCCCTGCTCCTTAAATGAGTACGATAATAAATATCTATAACTATTGACTCCAAGTTTAAACAACTAATTGTTCCTTTAGAATTAGAATTTGAGGAGGCCCTCATTCAGAGGGCCTGTACACAGTGATGTCACATAGCTCTGAGAAAGAGAAAAACGGTTGCGTTTCAAAATTCTCAATTAATTAGTATTTTGCTAAATGTTAAGACAGGAACCAGACAAAAATATACCTGAAACTCTTTATCTCTCCATTCGAACACACAACCACGTGCTTCTACATGTCTGATAAGTAGCTCAGGTAACAGAGATCTTAGTGAAAGATGAAGCTTCACTTTTGTTAGCCCTCCACATGCTAATAAGGCTGCAGCCAGTCCTCCTGGAACCAAGCCTTGCAGGTGAAGCACAGTAAAGCTTTGAAGGCAACTGATACTAGCCAGTGACAGAAGCCCCACATCTGTGACTGAGCTATAAGACAAATTTATCTGCAAATAAAGCAAAGATAATATAGTAACATTAGAATCTTAGCAAAGATTTCTTGCATCTCTTGAGTCTTCCCAGAAATGCAAGTTGAGGAAAATACCTGTCTTAGATCTTGGGAGAAATGAGCTAGTGCAATCATGCCAGCATCATCAATGTTGTAACACTTTTTTATGTCTAGACGGCTTAGTTGTCTGCAATTCATTGCAATAGCTGCCAGACCTATAGATGTAACAAGAATACATCCACGAATTTCAAGTGCCTTCAAATTTGAACATTTTGACAAGGAGATTAGTGCCCTGTCAGTGATGCTAGTACAATACGATGTATTTATCATCTCAAGGCCGGGGCAACCGTGAGCAATTGCTGAAATGCCCAAATCAGTTACTCCTGTAGACCTGGAAAAAAGAAAAAAAAAAATCTCTGATGACAACGAACAAAAAACTTCAATTTGACAATATCAATCATAGATATTCATGTTGTACTGGCATCTGTTACAGGGGATTTTTTTTTTTTTTAATTTTTAACTTGACAACTCAACTTGATTCAATAGTCATACTAGTTTATGCTAAAATAAAATTAAAAGAATGCATAGATAATTCATCTTATAAGAAGAAAAGCAAATGTTCATGAATTTGAATCACAAACCTGTATAGATCCAGCTCCTTTAATTTTGAGCAATGCATGCCAACATAGGCAAGTCCTCTGTCAGTTATGTTCAGGCAGATTCCTATTTTCAAGCTGGAGAGCCTCGAACAAGAAGAAATGGACATAAGACCTGCAGAAAGACTAGGTAAGTATGGCAGCTGATGCGGCAGTGAATATTTCCAAAGAAGTAAGGACAGTGGTAAACCTTCATCATCAATTTCATTCTCTGTTAGGTCAAGCTCCTCAAGATAATGGCATTTCTGTCCAATCAAGACAAATGCTTCCTGTTGAACTAGTGTACATGACTCCATTTTAAGAGAAGTGAGACCTGTGCATGAATTTGCAATGCTGGCAATGGAGCCATCAGTTATCTTGCGACAGCATGTGATGTCAAGCTTCCTTAAATCTTTGTGTTTTGACACGAGGAACGACAGAGCTTCATCTGTCACTCCCAAACATTTGCTTAGACTCAGCTCCCTAAGTGAAATGCACAAATTTCCAACTGCCCTTAATCCATCAGAAGTAACAGGGCAGCCATCTAACACAATTGATTGCAACATGGAAAGTTTACCCAAACCATCAGCAAGAGCAAGAGTGAACTGGATAATCAAATTCCAACAATTAGATACAATTGAAATCTTCATCCTTCAAGCTCAAATATCAAAAGCCAATATATATATATAGAGAGAGAGAGATAGAAGAATTACAGGAGAACCATCTGCTAAAATGAGTTGCTCTACACCTCCAGAAATACTTGTTAGCTTTGATAGCCCACTGTGACTTATGTTTTGACAATCTGAGATATCAAGTTTCTGCAGATAGCAGAGAATTTGTCAAATAACAAGTTAGATCAAGAAAACAAGTGCACTCTGAAGGCAAGAAAATTGAACAATATATTTGACTAACTGTACAAATGACACATCAAAATTGTAACCGAGTTAATGTCATTCATGGGATAGAACGAGATGAAAAAAAAAAAAATACAACAGCTTCTATGTTCACACTCAACCTAATAGTAAAAGGAAGAATATTAAATAAGAATAAATCTGGTATGTCATTTAAATAAGGTTATGTTGAAGTTATCTTTGTTGTTAATAGATAAATAATAAACAGAAACGAGCAAGTTAACCATCCCCTTATACCTTCAATGTCTTGCACCCTTGTTTTAAGAGATCAACATCAAGGCTGTCATCATCAATGCCAAAGCATCCTTTGAGGACCAAATCTTCAAGATGTTGCAATTTGAAGATTGCCGGCAGACATTTCTCCGTGATCTGCACAGCACAAGAAAACACCAACACTAGTTATATCAACCAGATCATTTCAAAGAGACACAACTCATTCAAGAAACAGCACAATCAAGCAGACCACTATTAAACCACCTGAACTTCAAAACAACAGTTGAAACACTCTAAACCAAAGATCACACTGAACCATCACTGCTTAACAAAAAAACCAACGAATTTGACACATCAATACCACTTGTTCGAGAAACAAAAATTAACTGAACCACCAATTTATCATTTTCCTTTCAAACACCACTTTTCTCTAATTTCCCCTCACATGAGCCAGTTCAACACTTCTTGTCACCTCGGCAAATAACAAACCTAACATCTCCCCTTCCCCCAATAACAACAACAACCAAAGTGTTTTCCAATCAGACTACCAACTAATTAAAATAAAATGAAACCAATTTGTTAAGACTTTAATTAGAATATACTTCAATCATATATGGTCATAGTAAGATAATTGATTTTTTAAGATGAATTATTCATACAACAACCCATAACATAAAATTTTTACCTAGTACATAAAAATTAAAATCATAAAGAACTTTACAAAATGAAAATTAAACTCATATCTTAATTTGGAAATAAATATAAAAGATACGAAAACATAACATATTAGTATAATATCAACCCCGCACACCAATACAACCCCGCAAAATTACAATCGCACCGCATTTTATTTTTCCACAGCAATCTCTGAATTATTCTTTTATTACAATTACAACAATCTCTGAATTTAGAATGACATAGATATTATTATTTCTACAAAAATCAGCCTCGGAAAGCTATTAAAAACAATTATTAATTATAAATTTACTAAACGCGGAAAACATCACTGAAGGTTCCTAATAATCCGTAACCAGATTCAATCAATGAACACCATAGAGATAGAGATAGAGATAGAGATGGAGAGAGAGAGAGAGAGCTCACAGGCAAATAAGAGAGATCCAACGATCTCAGCTCCTTGCACTTTATTGCAACCAAATCCACACCCGAATCCCCAATCCCAACACACCACTTCAAACAAATCAGCCTCAGCTTCCTACACCCAACCGCAATATGCACAATCCCCATGTCCGTCACCAACTTGCACCTGGCCAGCGACAGCTTCCGCAAGTTCCGCGCACGCGCCACCGCCGCCGCCCCCGCGTCGGTCAGCTCCGTCGCGTTGGACAGGTCAAGCTCCACCAGGTTCCCGCAGCCGACGCCCACGCTCAGCAGCCCGCTCGCCGTGAACAGCCGCGACCGCGACAGGTCCAACCGCCGGAGCGTCTCCCCGTACGCGCCCGCCACCAGCGCCAGCGCTCTGTCGCCCACGCGCGGGCACAGCGAGAGATCCAGCTCCCGCACGCACGGGTACCGCGCGACCACCGCGGGCAGGTGCTCCGCCCGCAGCGGCCTCAGCGCGCGGCGGTGCCTGGCCTCCGCCGCGTAGAACCACTTGCACGTCAGCGAGAACGACTTCTTGTCCAACGACGCCGTTTCGAGAAAATCCAGGATTACGAACACTAGCTCCTCCGGGAGAACCTCGAACGGGTTGTCGTTTTGCGTCCCCGAGCGCTTTTGCCTCTTCATCGTGGCGCGTTTTAGTTTCGTTCTGTTCTGGCTTTTGCTTGGTCGTCGTTTTGGATGTTAACGAAAATCTGTGAGGAGGAGTGAAGGGTTTTTCTTTTCTTTGTTGTGTTGTTGGTTGGAGGAATATAACTGTTTATGCCAGATTTATTAAATGAGTGAGGAAGATGACTTAGAGGAGGAAAGTTCGCCATGACCAAAATGCCACTCTTGTCTTCTTTTCTAGTGGTTGTATCCGCTTGCGGAAAGACAAAACACTCCCTCTTTCAATTTCACAATTACACATGTTAGGTAAGGGGTGTAGTGGAATACTTCAAGAACTAAGCATGCTTTTAATATCGACTCAAAAATTAGATTCTAGAGTTAAACAAGTCTTTTTTTTTTTAACGAAATGATGATAAAAGGTATTTATATATGAGTTTAATTTCAAAATAAGGTGAGTATAATGATTTTTATATTATTAATTAATTAAAATTTATTAGATATTTTTAAAATTTAATTATTATAAAAATTAATAAATTTATTATGTATAAGAATTTATTGTTAGATATTGTATAAAAAGTATTAATGTATTTTAATTAATTTTTATACATGTGATTATTTGATAAAGAAAAATGGATCTTAAGTTTTCTTTGTATATTTTTGTAGCGCTTAACAATGATTAATTTGATATTAACTTAATAATTTAAGTACTAATGTATATTATACTTTACTATATTTTTTTAGAATACTTTATTACATTTTTTTATTCTTTTATTATTGTGTAATATCGGCTTTCATTTATTTTTTTTGAATTTGGATTATTGGTTTTCTTTTTACTTATTGCAATTATTATTTTTTGTTAATTTTCCCGTGCCAAATAGTTATTCTTGGTTTAAATAATTAAGTATTATAATACAATTGAGATAGAATATAGTTTGAATATTTAGAATTTAAAAAATTATTAAAATTTGAATGACAGATATTTCAAAAAAGAAAAATAACATAATAAAAAGATTTTAGATAGGAGATAACTAAAAAAATATTACAATGATTAAAAATTACGAAATAAATTCAAATATTTGAGTCGACATAAGAAAGAATTTAATTAAAATATATTTACATTATAATTCCATCGTAATTAATAATAAAATTTTTAATTTTTATAATAATTAATTTTAAAGTCATACTTAAAATATAAAATAATTCTTTCACATTTTTAAAAAGTTTAACTTTCATTTATTATCGATATAAAAATTTATAATATTAATTAATTAAAATTATCATAAATATAATATTTACAGTAATTATTATAAAATTAACAATTTTATCATATCATATATATGATAAAATTGTTAATTTTGTAATAATTACTTTAATTATTATTATTATTATTATTATTATTATTATTATTATTATTATTATTTATTATTATTATTATTATTATTATTATTATTATTATATATAACAGTCTTTTTTTAAATCACAATATACAAAAATTTAACATTGTAATATATTTTAATTAATTTTTTTAATATATGCAATGACTTTTTAACTGCTAAGACTAGGATAAAAATTTAAAAATACTTTTACGAATTCTAATGTTAATTTATGAGTTTCAATACATAAAATAAAAAAATAAAAATTGATTGTTTTGAGAGTAAAAATAATTTTGAGATTTTTGAACTAAAATTCAAACCTACACTAAATGTGTAAAAAATTACACTTTAATTGGCGTTCATCGAAATTTCAACTTTTTAACCTATACCTCAAAGGAATTAATCACAATGCATATTGCAGTTGTATAAGTAGTTAGACGGTTATTAGAAAATAAAGACGGGGTATTTTGGTCATATGAGAGAGAGAAAGTGATGTGTACGGGGAAGGACATGTAAGGACGGAATTCACAGGAGGAAATAGGGAGGGTACTGTGGTAATTGCGCAACGAGTCTCTTTCTCCATCTAATGCAGATGACATATGGTGGAGGACTATATGAGGAAGGACAGATTCAAGTGCGGGCAGTACGAAAGGAGCCATTTCACAAAAGCGACGCACACTTTTATTCCGAGTTTTCAAAACCAAAAATAAAATAACATTTCATTTTGAAAGTGGGTGTATAGAAGAGCAAAGAGTAAATAAAAAATATTGAAGAGGAACGGAAGGATTTTGAAAATGAAATGTTTGCGAAAAGTCCAAAGTTTTGGAGATAAATATTGCCGTACTTATAGATGACCTTGCATAGTACCTGCCTGACTCAGATAAGAACGGTTAGAGAGAGAAAACGAAAACCTTGTAATTGCTTCTAAATGATTATGAGAGAGAGTGCGTCAACATGTATTACAATTTTGAAATTAGAGCCTTCAATTTAGGTCACGGGCTCTGTTCTGCCTCGTACACGCTTCTTACGTGTCGTTTCAAATTAACTTTTTATTATTATACTAATATATTATTAATAAATAATAATAACTATTACATAAAATATATATTACCCCGGAACCGTACATTAGTAGAGTTAGGTCGTTCCTTGGAAAGCATTCTTCCTAAATAAAGTACTCTGGTAGTTAAGACTTAGGGGAGGGGTTGAATCCCTAGACTGGTGTATTTAATTTCATAGAGTACTGTATACATATATTTTTATATATTAAACACTTTAATTAATCCAAGAAATAAGTTTATGCATAGAATATTATATAAAATAATTTTATATTATCATCTTATTATATATGATGAATTTATTATTTTTTAGTAATATTTAAACATTATTAACAATATTTTTTTATTAACTATTGATGTAAATTATTTTATACTTATAATTATTTATTATATTTATATTTTTTCTCTTCTCCTCTTTCTTATACTTGAATATTTATGAATTATTTTTCAATTTTATAAAAGTATATTTATATTTTAGTCTATACTTTCATAGACATTATTTTATATTTATACTTTTTTTAATTATAATATCTTTTCTTTTTATATATTTATACTTTAATTTTATCAACATATCCATTGGCGAAGTGACATGCTTTCTTAAATTATATAAACAATATCTTTTATTTATAAAAGATTGTTAGTAATAATATACTTTTAAAATATAAATAAATATATCTTTTAATTAAGAAGTTAGATATTCAAATAGGATCTTGAATATAAAAAAAATTATTTTAAAATAAGACTCATCATTGGCGATTCTGAATAGAAATTAACAAATTTGATGTATATCACTAGGTACTCCAAACATGGATACATTGTATAAAAGGAAAGTATTAATAACATATTTTAAAAATATATAAAATACATATTATTTACATTCCGTGTATATAATGCAAGATGGCAGGTCCAAATCATTATTTTTATTAGATTTGTTGCATCAAATCGGGGATGCTATCATATGCTACAACTTCTGAACATGTGGTCTGTCTCTTCATCGAAAAGAGGATGTTTGTGGAATATAGTTATGAATCCCAATATCTTATAACGTTCATAAATCCCAATATCTTATAACGTTCATAATATGGTTCGGAGTTCAGGTGTTGATTTTTAATTAATATCAATTTTAGTTAGCAAAAAAAACAAAAGTAGTTCATATTATATAGCTCTGTTTCATATATAATATCTGAATGAGATTTTTGTAGGCGGCAACCACTCATAATTTAATCTTTGAGATTTGTCTCCTGTAAATAAAAGAAATCCAAAAACGCAAAACATCTGTCTAAAAGATTCTAACTCATTTCAACGGTCATTAGTCGAAAAATAATATAAAAAATTAAAAATAATTAAAGTTTATATCTGAAATTTTCGATGAACCTTTAAATCAAAATTACTTCCTTGCATTCCTATCATGTATTTAACTTCGAAATTAGATAAAAATAAAGATAAATTGAACAAATTTTTTCATGAGTATTTATAGATAAAAAATTTTATACTTTATATATAAGTTAATTTTAATTTTTTAATCACAATTGATAGTGAACTAACAAGCAATTTTGACTTTTTTTTTTTTCTAAAAAGACTTGTTAAACTTATGGTTAATATCTTATTTTATCTTGTAGTTTTGAATATCTATTTTAAATGATAAATTAAATTTTTGAAAGTTATATATTTTTTTTTGTATTAAAATTTAGTTTAGTATGGAAAAAAAATATTGACATAGTAAGTCATTAAAAGTTAATTAAGAGTACCCAATTGAGTAATTTGTGGGAGATTATAAATTTTAAATATCCATATTTTATAAATTTTAAGTGATTTAGATTTTTTTTTTGTTTGTAGACTATCGATATTGATAAAGTAGCTAGTAGCAGAAAATTATTAAGTTAACTAGCTTATTAGACTCATGTGTTTAGTAAAATTATTTCTTAAAGTAACTGATAAATATAAAATAATATAAATATATTTATATAATATTTTTATATAATTATTTTATTGATAAAAAATATTTTAAAATATTAATAAATTTAGTTTTTTAATAATTTAAAATTCTTTTTATTTTTACTTATAAAGAAACTAATTTAATTACATTATTCACTTTCAATTATTATATTTTTCATATTTTATATTCTACTATTATGTTTAAAATATTTTCAATCAAGTTTAACATAAAATAAAAATAACATACACATAAGTAGATGTATATTTTTATTATGTTGATTATTATAATGATAAAAATATCTTAAAATATAATGTTACAATAATATAATAAATAATATAAATATGTTAATGATTAAAATAAATAATATAATGTAAAATAATTCAATAATTATATAAAAATAAAATAAAAATAATTTTATTATCTATCATTATTAATATATTGAAGTATAAGATTAAAATAATAAAATAAATATTACAAAAATGTAATATATAAAAAAATAATAAAACTTGCTATATTTAAAAAAATTAAAAAATAAATTTAATAAATATTTTAAAATAAATAAGAATAAAATATAAAAAAGTAGAGACTAGTATTTTAAAATATCTTACTTTAAATAGCATCTTAAAAAACGTTACCAACTAATAAATAAAATTATTTATCAAATAATATTAATAAAATCAAATAAAAATTTTAATTAATAAAAAAATAAAAATTAATTAAAATAATTTTCCAAACATAATCTACGTATAAATATCACTACAAGATTTTTTTAATTTTGTTACTAATTTTAATTACCATTTAAATTAGTAGATAAATCCTAACTGATTAACTATTAATTAACTAAAATATTATTTTTTCTAACTAAATTTAAGTTATATTCATTTATACTTTTTATTACTACAAATTAACTAGAAAATAACTACAAATTTTAAAAATTTACTACAAATTAACTAAGACTATTTGCTACTTATTTCATGCTATCATTAATATTATAGTAATTTTATAATTAATTATTTTTACTAAAAATTAGTTACAAAATAACTATTAATTTTAAAATTAACCACAAAATTATTTGGTAATAAATTTTAAATTTTTTAGTAGTGTATGTTTACAGAACCGAAAACCATAAACACATATTTATACAAGCACATATTAAAGAGAGAATAATATTTTAGTTTTGTAATAAAATTATCAGTTTAATTATATTTATTTAATAAAAAAATTTGAAATATTTTCTAATCTATTTAATTTATTTAAGAGTAAATTTATATTGAGTTGTGGCTTTTTCAAATGTTTATTTTATTCAATAATAGAACTTCAATAAAAATTGTATATTTAATACTTTTAACATTTTAATTTCAATTTATCATTAATGTGAAATTTATTAGTTGATATTGTGAATATCGTGGCCTTATCCTTGCCATTAATGCATATTCTTTGGTATGGAATTCAATGAAGAGGTCAGCACCTATAAATTTTTTAGCAAAGATCAACAGTTAATTGTCGGTTTGTTTTAGTGGTGACCAACCTCTCTTTATTTTTTTCTTCTCAGGGATTAAGTCACTGTCAACTTTTATTTGTATTTTTCTTATAAGAAACTAATTACATTACATATATCCCACCATTTATGATTACATATTTAATTAAGTTTTAAAGTTATAACCCATAAACAACCCAAGAACAATTAACTAAAATAAAAGTGCATCTATTAATTAAATTATGAGACCTGTGAAGTAGAAAATCTTTGAAGCTTGGTTTATGTTTATGTATAACATTTTGTTTTACAAAAAATATCACTACTTCACAAAGAAATTTTTTTATTACAAATCCATGACTAAATGATTTAGTAAGGGATTAGCAAGCGGTTTTCTGTCACAAAATTTAAATTGTTAATTTGTTGAAAAAAAATATTCTATTAATTCCTAAGCTAGAGAAAGAGAAATATTAATACGAAAGGAAAGTGAGAAAAACATAAATATAACGGAGAGTGCCTTTGATGTAACGAAACAAAAACTTAATAGTGATAATAACGTGAAAGTAACTCACCAAAATAGGAAGCAACTATAGCAAAATGGCCTCCAACAAAGGTATATGGCGATGCAATGTTTAAGAAAGAAACGAGGGATAAGATAGAAACTTAGAACTAATAAAATGGATTGGCCTGGACTGAATATCACACGATTTTTTTTTTTTCCTAGTATGGTATAGTTTAGTAATTTGTTAGGCTAAGTCAATTTAGGCTATTTTATTTTACTTTTATATATATTAAAATTTTAAAAAATAACATTGGACCAAAGGTTAAATTTGACCCGTCAAACCACTAAACTATTTTTACCACTTCTGGAGGAACCAATCAAAAAAAAAAAGAACCCTTTAATGTGAGGGAAAGAAAAGGATTTGATTGTTGAACTTAGATCTTATCTCTTTCCTGTAGAAGGGAAGAAGAGAATGTGATGTGAAAGAAACTGTGTTATGACATAACTCTAGAAATAAGTGAATATATGCATTTTAAAAAATATTTAGTGAGATTAGTTAGGAAATTTTTTTATCATTACCTACATATCAATTAAATTATGTTTTTATATGATTAGCAAGGAAAAATTTCTGTAATAATTATTTTACTCTAGAAATTACCTTAATTAGAAAAAAAATATGACTAATCCTTATCAATCTTTCACTATTTTTTTTTTAAATTAACAAGGAATTACAATTCTATCGCTATTCCCTCACTGAATAAATATAGAGTAGCGAGAGAAATTTTGTATGCTAAATTTCATTGCTAATTTACAATTTTCTTTGTAATGTTTAGATAAATTCTTTTCTACGATATTTTAGAAAAATAATAATAAAAATATTTTAAAATAAATTAGCTTAAATACACATTAAAAAAAATTGAATTTTATACTATCAATGTGAAGTATACTATCATCAACTTTATCGATTACTAATATTTGCATATGAACCGGTTTGAGTATCTTTAACCTAAGATCCTATTTAAATGATCCATGTTAAATATTAACTAGACAAATATAATGTTATTTAAATATAAACAAAACACTAATTCATGTTAGTAATATAAATTTTAAAAAAATTGCACGTATGCTGTATGTTTAAATATAAAATATTTGTCTAATAAATAAATAAATTTAAGCACAAGTTTATATTTATTTAATAAAAAATAATTTTGATATATTTTTAGTCTCACCTACTAGAAAGTGAATTGGAAAATTGAATTACAAGTAGCTAATTAAATATTTAAATCTTTAGTGGGAAATCCTATCTATTTCGACCACTATTGGCTAGTTGAGAGTGAAGGAGACGTTGGTTTGTGGTCAACAATCTGTACCTAGTGGCTAGTAGTACTACGGATAAATACTACCCTACCATATTTCTTTTAGAGGCATTATCACACACAAAAATAATATATTTCTTTAGAGGCAATGAAGTCAAACCCTCGATAACACTTTCCCTTTTGCCTTTGCCATTCATAGTATGTACTACTTTATTTTGGTTTAATAAGAACCGATCTGGTCCATTGTTTGCCATTCAAACCATTATTTTTTTAATGTTATATTATTAATATAATATTTTATCTCTATCTATCACGTTAATTATTTTATTTTACATTTTTTCTCCTTTTCGTTATTATATCAAAATTATATAAACTTATTATCTAATTATAATTTTTTAATATTATAGTAAGATGGTGTGTCGCTGTAATCCATGGACAAATCACATTATTTATCAAAGACAACCCGTAAAAGTCTGACATTAAGTTAGTTGTCAGAATCTTCCTAGATTTGAAGTCCAGAATATTTTTCTCGTAATCACCGAAAGAAACAAGGGTTCAGAATCTCATTTGATAAAATACTAAATAAACACTTAATTAATACTCCATGTTTATCCAAATACATTTATTTCCAAACTTTGAATTGTGCGGACAGATTTAGTTGTGTCGATTTCATGTAAGTTGGCTAACTTAGCAATTAGCTAAATAAATTAGTCGATTGTGGATATAATGATCCTTCTATTGCCACTATCAAGTTAAGGAAAATATGTGAAACTCGATTGAATTTGAAAAGAAATATGAAAGGATAAAGCATAAAAGCATAAATGCGTGCAAATGAAGCAATATAAATATAAATAAAAATAATATGAATGAGAAATAGGTCAATCAAATTATGTCCCGATGATTTTTCCGTGTTACATATGCCACATCCTAAATTCATGTTTACAACATAATGCAAGTTCATGGTAGATAACAGTAGTGTGAATAATTATCATGTAAGTTTTTTTTTTCTTCAATTTTATCATTAGAATGAATATTTATTTGGATTTCAGCTGTGTAAAAACCACCTAAGTCTAATAGGACGCATTATTTATATACATATATTAATTTATATTAATATAAAAAGTATATGATTAGTCTATTTATGTTTGTAGACTTTTTATGTTAATAAACTTACTAACTTGTTTTATGTCACAAAATAAGTTTTTAAATATGCTTTTATGTCTGACTAAATTTTTATATAGTTAAAGTTAAGTATCTAAAAAAGATCTAAACAATGTAAATAAATTAGACTTAAACTCTATTTTTCAAGGAGGCTATGTTCAAACTTACCATATTTTAACTTTATTTGATTTAGTACATTTTTGCCCTTAATATCAACTAAATAGTTTTGCTTTCTTCAACTAAATATAATTCTTAACTCAAGAATTTTCTTCAATTCACTTTTCTTTAATTAACTCTTTTTATTCCATTACCACTTTTCAAATTAATAGTTTATTGCTAGATTTAGTTTAGCAAATTTTTAATATTGAGTGTTCTTATCCAATACTAATTGCAGGATAGAGTTGTTTTTTTTTTATCTTCACTTTTTTTTCTAGATAGAATTTTTTTCTCCTGATGGTGAAGGGGAGGGTGTCTACAAAATAAATTATGACACTTAAGTTAATCTTTTTCTCTCCTTTCCATGTATCTTTTTTTTTATTAGAAAAACTCATCTTTAATCTTTCTCTTACTCTTATTTTATAGTTATCTTTCATTGAATGCACATCATTGGCCTCATTATTGACAAATCTCCATTATCCTCTATTAATTCTCTTTTATTGCGGTTGTTATCCCGTTAATTCGTATTTACTCCTCTTATGCATTTTCTTAATTAATGATTAGTTGTCTGTTATGAGTTGTATGGATCACCAAGTTGGTGTAATCTTCGAAGGTCGAGTTAGTCTTGGAATCCATTAGTACACAAGCCACAAGTCCCAAGTTCTTCAGAACGTAGGGACTTATTGTTTTTGTCTCTTGTTTTTGCTGTTAAATGTGTTTTTTATTTGTCTCGTCTTTTGTTTGAAACAAAGCGTTTTAATAAAAGGGTTCCTGGAAAAGAGGCGACCATTATTGAACCGTAATGCTTCCAATGCTTCCCTTGACATTCGTACATTACACCCCTTATCTTTCGTGTTTATTCACTCCTTTCTTTATGAGTTTCACCTCTTTCTCTTTTCTCCTTCCTGTCTCCACCTTCCTCCGGTTGCATTTGCATTCTCTTTTCAAGTACATCGCTCCGTCTTCCTCTTATTTTCCCTTGCCTCATGAGTTCTAGTCATTCTTCTGCTTCTACGAGTTCTAATGATAATGGGATGTTAAACATTGAAGTAAACCCCATTGGTGCTTCTTTGAACTCTTCGAGTTCGAACCCTTTGAGGGTCAGCTCTTTGGAGGCCACCACTAGTGGTGGTCTCTCTCATCGACGTACTTGCGTCGATATTGCTAATCCTAACCTTCCATTTGTGATTTCTCTTCCCATTGGTTATGAAATGGAAGAATGTGATACCTTTGTAGGGAAGACTCCATCAAAGCGAATTTCTTTGAAAAAAAATTTATCCTTTCATTATTATGAGTGGATATGATTGGTTAAGTGGAAAGGTCAAGGCATTTGCCTCTCAGTTTCATTGTGAGGAAGATCTTGCTAGGTTATCCTAAGAAGTGTCTAAAATGACATCTGATTGATCCGACTTGTTCATAGTAGAACCATGTTCGACGACCAAGAGGGTTTTTATGGGTCTTGGTAGAGTGAGAAGCCGACTTCATTTATTTGTACAAAACACTCTTTTGTAATCTCAAGGTTACTTTGCCTCTTTACTCCTTCGAGGTTGATGTTTTGTGTGCTTTAAATGTTACTCCAACTCAATTTCACTCAAATAGTTAGGCCGCAATGCAGGCTTTTAGAGTCGTATTCCACTACCTTCACATGAAGCCCTTTGCTCCTGAGTTTCTTCATCATCATTTGATGTGCTAGTACAAAAAAGCAAGTTGGATTCTCTAAATCGTATTAGTAAAACATCGCTCTTTAACTCATATATCTCCTTCTATAAAGATTTCAAGGGTTTTTTTTTTTCAAAGTTCGAGTAGGTGCTTATGCATATTCAGAAATTTTTTAATGATGGGAATCCTCATTTCCCTTTGTATTGACATAGACCGAATAAATTCAACGGTTGGTCGAGGGAGGATATGTTGGTCCGAGATCAACAAGATTTGGACAACTTAAATAAATTGCCCCGTGGTTTGAATTGCCGCAAAGCTGTCAAGGCTATTTTCTCTCGATCTCCCACCTGGGATTTGGTGAGTAAGTATCTAGGGATCTTTTATGATTCTTTACTTATGATATTTTCTAATAACTAATGTTTTTCTTTTTGCTTTGCAAAATTGATGGGTAAATTTGACTTCCACGCTTTTAGGAAAGAGCGTGCTAGAAAGAAGAAAGTTTCAAAGGATGTCTTATCTACTCCACAACCTACTCCACTAAATGCCCCTTTGACTACATCTTTCGATCCTATTATTTCTTTTGTCGAAGATATGAGTGTTCACAAAAGAAAAGAGCCTTCTTCGAATGGTTCAAATGCTGAGCTTCCTCCACAAAAAAGAAGTGGCTCTGCTCCATTATAATCGTTTTTTAAGTCGTCTTCCGTTTATCAAATAAAACTAGAACTAATTATAGCATAGTGCAACCCTAGGTCGAATCTCTCAAGAAAACAATGTGTTCAATTATGACTTAATGTGGAAATCAGAGTTTTATGTAAAGGCAAAGTGCATGTAGAATGTTGATTATGATTTGGACAGAGCCGGTCTTGGGTGGAGGCGGCTCAGACTCGGTCTCGAACGGAGATGGATTTGTCTTGGACAGAGACAACTCGGACTCAATCTTGAACAGAGACCCTGGACTCAGATGGAGTCAGACCAGACTTGATCTTGGAGAGAGACACTAGAATCGGACGGAGTCGGACTAGACTCGGACTTGGCTGAAAGCGGAAATAGGGGGTTTGTATTATTGGAAATATAGAGTATGATAGGATGTAAACTAAGTATCGAAAGTAAAGGCAAACTAAACTACAATAGTTATTGTACCAACATAGAGATTCAACAAACAATTGGTTCTTGGTTCTTTACTCAAGAATGCAATTTCAAACCAACCTAGAATTCCTACGACAATTCCAAGGATTTACACAATCGCTACCTCATCAATTGGCAAGGAGTATGCACGTGGTTGATTTTAGACTCTCTTATTGATTACCTAATTAAGTTGTTAGATCGGTTCCAATTAGCCTAACCTAACGTGATCCACTCTCATAAATGCACAATCGCGACATAACAAGAAGTAGATTAATGAATAAGATTCACAAACAAGAGATAAGAAAATGCAAAGCAATTGTTATTGCCAAAATAGAGTATTGATACATGGTTATATGACTTCGTGGATTCTGCTTTCCATAACGATCGCCATAGAAGAACGACGATGGTTCGCCAAGGATGGCTAGAGCACTAAGGATTCAGTCCACCAGAGTGTGCCAGTTATACTGGGTGATCTCTTTTGATAACCTCCGGCTTTCCAAACTCTAAACCTGCACCTCTTCGATCGATGAGATGCTGTATTGAAGCACCATGCACCACCGAGGAATGAAGCGAGAGCGTGAGAAGTGTGAAGTGTGTGTGATATGATTGAACTTTTGAATTCAACAACTTTTAATGAGCACTTGCGCCCTTTTATATACACATGTTGGGTTCCTTGCTATGCACGCTTTTCCTAACTAACTTCTAACTGAATTACAAATTCCTGATTGACCTATTAGTTCCCTAAATGTTTACTTGTTACACATTCTACTAGAGTGACTTGGGCTCTAAAGCTGGGCTCGGCTGGGAAGGAACTTGTCTAGCTGGGACAGCTCCTTCTAGGCCAAGGCGTTTCTTTTGAGCCGAGACACTCCTGGTTTTTGCTTGAAAAATGAATCCAATCTTTTTATTAGTTAAGACCCTAAATTTAGCATAGATTTATATTTTTCCTATTTCTAGGCCAATAATATGAATCTTAACTAAGATGTGATTCTTAGTTACCAAATAGTCTCAATAATACCCATCTTAAGCCCTTGTGGGATGTCTAAAATATGACTTATCACTCCACTAGTCTCATACTATCTCCTCAAGGCATGATTGGTTCTGACTTCTTATCGGATGTTAATAAGAAATGATGAAAAATGGCAGGACCTATCATGTGTATGGAAAGTCGTATCTATTTTCCAAGCTCAATTTTGGGCTATGACCCAATATTAGAGCAAGGAGTTTAAATGACCCTACCTCCAAAATTCCACTCTCAATTTGAAGACTATTGAGTTACAGAAGGCTTAGGAAGAAATAGTTTCTTTACAAGGCGAGGTGGAGCCCTTAAAAAAAATTATGGTAGTTTACTCAACGATATATCAATAGTGTAATCCAACATTATAGTGAAAGACGAACAATTAGTTAAGGAGAGAGATCAATTGGCTAAGGAGAAAGAAATTGTGGCTTTATTGAAAAAAAAAAGTCTTTTTGATTGAGTCTGCTTCGACGTCTCTCTTGACTAATGTGGTAAAGTTGACTAAGTGCTTAGATGCCAACTTGTTGTTATCTAAAGAACAAGAGAATGCTAAGTTTGCTGAAGACATCGAGGAGGGGAAGACGACCATTATATCACAACATGAAGAAGGATTTGCAAAGGCCAAATAACAAATTTCTGTTATCACTCCAAATAGATTTCTGTTATCACTCCAAACCTTGATGTCCATATGATGGATGTTTGCAAGGATATGAAGAATGGTACTATCGTCAATGAGGAGGAGATATCAGATTCTTAGATTGAGGGATGTCCAGATATATGTACATTTTCTTTGCATTTTCAATTGTACTTGTTCTTCTACAATGTAATTGGTGGCTTTTCTTCAAATCTTTTACCATTTATTCTCTCATATGGACTTGTCGTGTTCATTCTATCCTTATAAACTTTGCTTTTCATTTTTCATGTGGTCTCAATTTATCGATCCATTTTTAAGTCTTCATCTCGTATAGACTTAGTATATCAATCTATTTTTAAGAATCTTCATTTATTTTAGTAGATACTTGATATGGCAGTCTATTTTTAAGAATCTTCACTTGTTCTTGTATATACCTAGTGTGTTGGTCTTTTTTAAGAGTTTTCATTTATTCTCATATAGACTCGGTGTGGTGGTCTATTTTTAAGAATCTTCAACTTTAATTTCTCATATAAACCTCAAGTATCGATTTATTTTTAAGAATCTTCAACTTTAATTTCTCTTATAGATCTCAAGATGTCGATCTATGTTTAAGAAACTAACTTTATTTTCTTGTATAGACCTATTGTCGGCTTATTTTTGAAAATTTCTTGGATAAATAGTGTAAGGATAAACCTTTAAACATCAATAGAGAAATGTTAGCAAAAAAATGATAATCTTTATTCATAAATGTGCCTCATAAAAACCTTTTCGACTAAAAACTCATTCACACTTTTTAAGGAAAAAAGGTTCGAGTAAGGAAATATAGTACATCACTTTTTGTTACATAAGTTACATGAAGTTAACTAAAATAAAACTTGAGATGAGAAGTGTTCCATGTTCTTGGAATGTTGGTCCTATCTAGATGTTCCAATCGGTAGGAGCCATTGTCCAGTGCTTCTCTTACTCTAAAAGGCCCTTCCCAATTTGCCCCCAACTTGCCTTCATCCTTTTCCTTCTAGTCTCACTTGTTTTCTTCTAGACCAAATTGTTTTCTACAAAATCTCTTGGCTTTACTATGCTATTATATCTTCTTGTTGCCCTTTGCTTACAAGTTTCCTACAGACACGTACCTAAAGATAAATAGCATACAGACACGTACCTAAGGAATTCTGTAATATAATTATTTCAAGAGAATATGAAGCCCAAGTGAGAGATTGTTAGAAATTTGTAATTTCTTTTAGTTGTCTAGGCATTATATTTTAAATACAATTATATTAACTATTTATTTAATGTGATTATATTCCTAAGTGATTCAATTTAAGTAATCAAATAGACTTCTTAAAATTACTTGATATGAGCTTAACGATTGGATACTCATGTTGGTCCATTAAGAGATAATGGAAACCCTATATGTAGGTTAACACATTAGGAACAATTATGATCCCCAATATACTAAATCAAAGAGAGAAACGAAGAACTCCGAAGGAACTTAGGTGATTTGATTGATAAAGACCACAAACTAACTACTTGTAATTGATAAAGACCACAAACTAACTACTTGTAATTACTGAAGACTACGCTGGATTCCCCATACAATTTTCATGTATCAATGTTTTTATACAATTATTAAAAGTTTTGATGATGTAATAGAACGTGATAGGAAAATAAGAAATCTAATAACAACCATTTATCTATCTTATATTGTTATTTTTATATAAATAAGAGTTGATGGATTTGTAGGTTGAAGATATGCAATAATTAGTCTTTAACCCAAAGTCAATTATCTCTAAGATCCTAGGAATGGCAAGGAATTATCTCCAACAATAATGAGTCTCTAACAGTTGGATACTATCAAAATGTTAGTTCTATCTTTTTCTTTTCTACTTATGATGAGCTGGTAGTTAATTTTCAGGTTTTTCTTTTCATTAAGAAAATATTTTTTTTCTACTGCTTTTGATGCTTTCTATAGCATATATGATTATTATAATTCATATAATATCTTTTCTCTAATTTTTTTTTATTTTTTCTCCGTTTTGAAATCTAAAGAATGTCTTTGATTTCCAACCACAGCTAGCTTTGATCACATTATTTCTAATGCTAAATTATTTTATCAATTTCAGGACAGAGAAAAGATACAAGAGGTGGTGTCATCTGACATCTATAGTTAATAGACTCCTACATCTTTGCATTTATCCCATTTTTTTTAAGGTTTGGGTCTGTTTTGTTGTTGAAATTAACTCAAACAAATTTTATTGTTTCGATGTGGTGTTTGTAATAATTGTTATATCACTTGTTACTAGGATTCTATATATTTGCCACTTCCCTTACAGGTTTCTAACTTTCTACTATAGCATTTCTTTGAATTAATTAATTCTCTGCGGCACAATTTATGCTGTATTATTTTTAAAAGACCATGTTTGATTTGAAGTTTGTTCTCACTATCATGCGGATCCTAAATTTATCAAAGATAATGAAATTAAGTATGCATGTGGCATTTTCAAGTGATGACAAAGCATTGGAGGAAGTTCCTGTGTTGGGAGTTAGTGTTTTCTTATTAGAGTTACTCCTAAGTCTTCTAATTATTAGGCGTATAATTGACTATTGTGCAGTTAGTCCATTTTCTCATCCTCCATGTGATTTCAAGATTCTTCAACATTCAAAAAAATGTCATTCTTTTACATTTCTGTCTGTTTTTAGTTTTGTTCAATAACCGAATTTTTTTTTTTTGAAAATAGCATTATTGCTTGTGTTAGATGGCAATTCAAAACCTTTGGGGGTTTAATGTGAATGTGTCCTTGGAAATTCAACATTTTTATTTTCTTTTAATCATAGTTTCTATTTTTCTCTTCATGTTGATGAATTTCCAAAAAAAACCATTTTGTATATGGGCATTGATTACTCTTACTTCAACTTGAAAATTTGCTCTCAATTAAATGGATTTTATATGGAAGCAGGATAGAGCTATGTTGTGTCATGGGAGTTATTACTTGACCTTCTTAACTTTTTTAAAATTTAAAGTTTTAGTATATAGGTGATATTAATATTTGAATAATTTTTTATTTGACGGGATCTGATTTTAATAATGATAGTACTTAAGTGTCATTTATATTTCTTTTTACAAAATATTTTATTTTTTTTTATCTCATTATTTTTTAAATAAATATTTTATTTCTCTTTTTATAGTAAAGATAATGATATTTTCTTTTTTTTTTTAGATAAATATTGTATTTTTATTTTTATAGTTTTTATTATAAAGATAATTGTAGTTTTTTTTTCTTTTTTTTTAAAAAAAATATTTGAGTATCATTTATTTTTTAATAATTTTTTATTTTAAAATTATAAATAATTACATTTGAAATCCAATAATTTATTAGTGTTTATTTGTATTGATGTGATTATAATTGATCTAATAAAATAAATAGTGTCGTATTAAAATATTTGTAAAATAATAATAAAAATAAAATGATAATAAAAATAAAATAATGATAAAAATAAAATAATAATAAAATAAAATAAAATAAATCTATTATTTAATATTATCAATATCATGTAATAAAAGGATAAAAAAAATAAAATCCTATATTATGAGTAGAAGAAGAAAAATAAAAGAAAATATAATAAAAACTTATCTTATATAATAAAGAACAAAAAAATAATATGTTAAAAAGAAAAGTAAACATAAAAACAAGAAGCTAGTATTATAAAAAAAAGAGTTATTTGAAGTATTGTTTAAAAAAACGCTCGAAGATCCTAAAAAGATGTTTATTTATGAAATACTACTTATAAACAAAATTTTTAGCTAATAAAAAAATTAGAAATAAACTAAAATAACTTGTTGAACTTAGTTTAAGTCCAACAATACAAGATTTTGTTTTTGATTTTTCGTTTTTATTAGACATTACTGATCTTTCAACACGAGACTAATTTCTTTAAATACATGGCAATATGAATATTTTTCACAATAATTTTATGTATTTTTTAGTGATACTTTTTTACACTATCAAGACCATTTAAACAAAATTACATAATTTTCTATTTTAATATTAATTATTTATATACAGTTTAATAATTTATTTATTTTTCTTTTGCTGTGCCAATGAATTAATCCTCTTATTTGCCATCATTTGACGACACGCGTAACGGGAGTGCGATAATAGCTGAATATAAAGAAAATAAAATGCAGTGAGAAGTGAAAACCCTATGAAAATAAGACACTCCTTGACATTTGGTATCAAGTATCAACTATCAGGTGTGGGAATTAATATATTTATTTTCATATTTATCATAAAAGAAAATCAGAATAAAATCAAACACCGAAAGGCGAGATGCATCTTATAAAATACTGTTGTTGCACATGATATTGTAATCTAGCATATTCTTGAAATTTTAAATTATTATTTTTAAATTGTACAAAATAGAGAAGTAACACCTACCCATAATTGCACCGGAAAGAGACGAAACCCAGATATCACCGTCACTGAATTGAACTGTAAATATCTAATCTTTTTTTATTAATTAATTAATTAATTAATTTATTTATTTATTTATTTTCATTTCCTTGTTGGGCAGGTAATTGTGCAATCCTAAATAATTCAAAGAAGTAATGGGAGTATGTGACTGCTAATAATTAATGCAATATTTTCCAGCTGTGTACATCACATGCACATGGATCAAATCAATAAAATTTATTTCGTGCATGTACACCATTCTATGACATGAAAACTTGTTTTTGAATATATGCAATGTGCGTCACAAATGGGTAGTTTAATGATTTTTTATTTTAAATTTATGTTGTTATTATTCAAGTCCACATAGAAGGAGAATTTCATGAAATCTTTTTAGCTATACATGAGTGAAACTTCAGTTATGTAATTGCATAAATTTTGTCACTCGAATAAATGTTTATAGAAAAAGAAGTAAAGTATAAAAATTGGAGAATATACCGAGTTTCTATGGTCTTTGTTTTTTATGTGATGAGAAAGGAAAAATACATTATAAGGACGAATTCTATAATATCGTGCTTACAACAAACATTGTGATAATCTTGCAACAAGAGGTGGGGAAGTAGGTTAAGTCTCTTAGGGACCTGTAGCCTAGCACATTTTAAGTTTTACGTATTTTTTATTTAATAAAATGGCTAGACTCATTTTATAAAATTATTATTTAGTTAAATAGGTTAAGTCATAAGTTTTTAAAATAATTTAATAAATTTGATATGTTAATTTATTTATCAATATTATTATTATTTTTATATCTTATTGTTATTTGTATTTTGTTGAAGTTTGGAGGATAAAATGGATAATTGACAATATATCAGGCGATAGAGATTTTTTTATGAAAGAAATGACAATTTTAATAAAAAATAAGTTTAAAAAACATGAAGAAGAGTATAATATGTTAATGACTATTACTAGTGTTTTTGACCCACTTGCAAAATTTGGGTGGAGTAGTATGTTCATTGACTATTATAAAATATTTCTTTTAAAATTATGTAATCTGTTTTAAGTACAAGTTGTTGACCTATCTATAAGTTTTAATATAAAATAAGTATTTAAATATGTTACTGAATTAGTTCAAATTTATATAAAGTCCAAACCAAACCTAAAAACAAAGTTCATGACAAGTAGTAACTTAAGTATGGATAGTAAAATTACTATGTAGTTTAGATTAAACTTTGTATAAGTTTAATTTGACACAATCTCAACCTATTTTTATTTTTATTTGTAATTAGAGTTGACAAAATGAGTCATTCAACATAATGAATCAAGATATAAAAGTAGATCGATCCATTGAACAAGTCAAATTTATCCATTATATTTTTTTTGTTTATTTTTTATATAATTTAAAAAAAATTACTGACCAAAATAAATCAAGTACATTTCAAACCATCTAAATTAGTTTGACTTTATTTAATTCGTGTTTTCTTTAACTTAATTCTACATGGCCCTTAGACTAGATTATTTTTATCATCTCTACCTTTTATCAACAAGAATTTTGACGTAAATTTTTGAGTTTGATAGAATTAGACTAACATGTTAATTTTAAGTTATTAAGTCTGAGATTTATTCTTTGTCAGGAAGTTCTTGACGCAAGCCTTTAGAACTTGACATGAAATCTGATGGAGTCGTACCAACACATTAATTTAATTTGTAATACTAAGCCTGAATTCTCTGCTCAAAACAATTATTAATGATATATTTTTTATTAAAAAATATTATTTTCGAATATTTAATTAAGATATCTCCATAGCATAATCATAATTTTAAAACTTGAATCAAACCAATTGGTTGGATCGATTAGTTAAGCCACTGGTATTGTGAATAATTAACTCCATAACTTAGTGGAGTAGAAAATCTATCAAATTAATTTAATGTATAAAGTTGAATTTAAAAGTAATCATTTGTGAATATATTTAAGATTTAAGAGCAATTTTAACATCAATAGAGAAATTTTAAAGTAGTCAATTTGAAAATTTAAGATTTAATTTTGAGATGAAACCTTTAATAAAAAAATTAGTTAGGGTAATAGTTTTTAAAGTTCATTGAGAAACAAAAAAAAAATTATGTCCTTTTATTGATAAAGCTAAATATGATAACAAGAAAAATGATGGTGACCATGTTGGTGAAAACAATGATGAAGGTGGATGTGATACATACTAAGACATTTCAATACCTAAATCATTGTGATATACAGCAGAGTAACATGTGAGAAAGTGTTTGTATTTAACAATTAATTAATGTTGTGGGACTCTATTTACAATACTTAAACAATTATTATATATAATATAAATTCAAATAATTAACTACAATTTATTATACGTGGACACCAAAATTAACATATTTTTTAAGCCATTTGTTTTTGTTTACTACTATTTACAGACCTTACCTATGTAATCCTCTTAATTTAATTTTTAATCTTTCCCCCCCCCCCCCCCTCCCCCCTCTCTCTTTCTGAATTGGCTGTGTCGATATTTTTTTTCACATATAAATTTCTTTCCTTTTATTTTCGTCCCTTCTGAAATTTTAAAATATACCTAAACTTTTATTAAGTTTTATTGTTATCTTAGATAATAAGCTGTGTTATAACTATTTAATTATATGCCTGGATGCAATATTACTTTAACCATATTTATAGATTATAAACGGAGGAAACCTTCACCAAGAAGAGGCAAAACACAGATACCACCACCCCTGAATTTCCCATATTTTTATTTTAAAATTTTGATGGAAAAGGGGAAGTTAAGATCAAGAGAATACCAGAGAATCATAACTAGAGATATATGCTCCATTATTTAAGCTAGACTATATAAAGTTCCATAATCTCAGGCTTCATCTACTATGCAATCTTTTCCATACGATTTCCTACAACATTTTCTCCGTTTTATTCTTTCTAGTTTCTCGTCTAGGTTCATTTTTACTATGAAAAGGCTGTTTCTAATTTATTCTTAGTTTTCTCTACCACCAAATATTTAAATTTAAATTATTATTTTTTCTTTACTCATCAAATTGGTGCAAAATATACACTGTTATAAACTATTAATTTCTAACGGGATCTTTTGAGTATTTTCTTCTAACATCACCTTTTTTCCTTTATTGGTCATCTGGCTCGATTAAAAATACAGTATTAGAAAATTTTCTCTCTCTTGGTCTCTTTCAAATAGTAACGTTCTTTCTCTTAATTATTACCTTTTTACTGAAGTATTATATTTTAAATGAGGAAAATTAGGATATAAGAAATGAAACATGTAAAGGGTACATGTGATTTGATTCTCGAATATTATAATATTTTTAACTAATATATTAACCAGAACTAATTACGAATAGCATTTTTATTTATTTTTAACATAATAAAATAATTAATATCAAAGAGTTTATAGTGAGTTATACCTACAAAGTACTCAATAAATGTGACTCTGTTAAAATTACTGGCTGCAGATTTGATTTTCACACGATACATTTTAAAAAAAAGAAGTATGATTAGTTTCATAACCGGTTTAAACGATTGAAACTCTTAAAAACACCTTAAGTCTCACATGGAGTTAAATACTCTAGTTACGTGGTTAAAAAAATTACAAAATAAAAAGCTAAAAATATTTGTAAACAATTTAAATTGTAGAATATGCTTTTTTTTATAACCTTATAGTGTTTTAAGTCAAAATTTAAATAGAGGATACATAAAATGTATAGATAAAATATTTTTTTAAAATTTAATTCTTTAACTAAAATAACAATTTAAAAATATAAAATTTTGTATTTTTTTATCTCCCACAAAATTTTCATAACCTATTGAGTTAATAATTAATCTCTTAACGACTATTAATTTAAGAAAACTTTTGCTTATTTCGAAAATCGGATATAAATACTCATACTAGATAAGTACTCCAACCTATTGAGTTATAGAATTTTGTATATAACAACATAAACTTTTATATTATTATTTATATAATACAAAAATATATTATTCAAAGGAAAAAATTAGGTAACAAGTAAATGACTTTATCGTCCTTGAACAGCTACAGCACAAAATGATATCTGTTCACATGTTTAAAATCTAGCTTTTGACAAAATGGAAGAGAAGCATATTATAGGGGACACATTGCACATGTGTGTTTGGACCACACACATCACATCAATTAGGTTACTGCCGAACAACAAATTAGGTAAGAAATGGATCCATCCACATGTCAAGCACTGCTCTTTACAAATTCAATTATCATTTTGGTGGATACATGATGCTATATACTGTGTGGAGCATACACCCATTTGTGGACCTAAATCAAAATCAAGCACTTGCTAATAAATGAACAACTACTTATTTTCTTTTTTCTCTGCCAACCATATTTTTCACTTGAAATATTCTCTAAATATTAATACAAATCTATATTAAAAACAAATTAAAAATTATTAATTGCAGTAGGACAGTCCTACATTAATTAATTTATGCATTTCATGTATTTGATGATACCTCTTATTTTTATACACATGATCAATTAGATATTTATTTATTACATATAAGTGGAAGTGGAGGTGGAGTGAGTCACATCATCTGATAAGCATATATAACTAGATTGTTTTTTTTTTTTTTATAAACTAAATTATTAATTTAGTCTTATTTATTTATTTTAATTTGATTCCATTATTAAAAAATAAAATTTAGTTTTTTGATTTTTAAAATTGAGACAATATTTTCTATCTAATAAAAAGTAATACCATTAGACGAAAAATGACGATTTTAAGTCACAAATAACGAAACTTCTTATATATGACTATCATAATTTATTTTATAAATTAAAAATAGTAAAAATTATAATTTTAATATAGTTACTAAAATAATTAGTTTTAAAATGAAAAAGTGTAATAAATAATATAATTCAACTAAAAATTAAAATTTTAACCATTTAATAATTTTTACTTATATAAAAATTTTAAAATTATTATTTTATTTTATGAAATTTAAAAATTATAATATAAAATATTATTTAAATTTTATTTTATTGAAATTTATGAAATTATAATAATTAATAATTTTCACTTATATAATATTTATCATGTCATATATATTAATATTTTAAATTTTATAAAAAAATATATTGTGTTATAACTATTATTTAAAATAATTATTTTGCTTTATTTTTTCCATTTTTAAATATAAAAATATAAAATAATAAATATAACATAATATAACAATATAAAATTAAAATAATAATATTAATTATATAATAAATATGATTAAAAAAATTTTATAAATTATTTTACTATGTTTAATAATATAATATAATATAATAATGGAAAATTTATTATTTATAATATAATATAATTTAATTTAAATGGTAATTTTTTAAAATTTAACAAAATAAAATGGTAATAAAAATTATATTTTAATTTTAATATAAATATATTATTTTAAATTATTATATTACATTATATTATTAAATATAGTTAAATATTTTATAATAATTATTCTTATATTTATTATTTTAAAATTTATATTGTAACAAATATAATGATGTAACTTTTATAAAATTTAAAATATTATATAAATAACCTTATAATATTATATAAGTAAAATTTACTAAGTTATTATAATTATTTAAAAATGAATAAAATAAAATAATACTAATTATAAAATTATCATTTAAGTAAAAATATTCAATTATTAATTTTATTATACTTTTTAAATTTTATTAAAATAAAAATGATCATAATCTAAATTACTATATAAGTAAAATCATTAACTTATACTTTTAAATTTTAGGAAAATAAATTATTATTGTGGTTTTTAAAAATCGTGACTATGGTGAAAGTATAATTTTTTTTCTTAAATTATAATATTTGATTATAGTTTTTAAAATTTAAAAATAGTTATTATAGTAGCAGTTAAAAACCACTGCTATTTGCAATTCCAAACCATTAGTATTTGTAACTTTAACAACATTTCAGCTTATTGACAGAAAGGATAATATTATATTATTTTAAAAATTAAAGGACTATATTAAATTTTTAATAATAAATTATTCAAATTGAATCAAATAAATAAATAGAACAATTCAATTAATAATTTAGCTTTTTTTTTATACCTATAGTGCATTATTTTCTCAATTTTAAATTCCTTACCCCATTTTTGTTGTGAGAAATATTATAAATTATGGATTTTAGTATATTACTTTTTGATGATTTTGCTACAGGAGAAAATACCATGTGATAATATCGCATTCATTATTTTTTTGCCGAAGTGTAGCTGAAATCAAAGCTCCCAAAGATGACAAAGTTGGAGGATGGTGTAGGAGGTATGTTCTCATTAGGATTATTGCTTCATATTCACCGACTATATATCCTCCACAACATCACCCTTGAACATCCAATGACCTTGAACAAAGACAAGGCCTGTCCTAGAGGCCGCGTTGATCTTGTTAGAATTTTTTAGAGAAACGACAATCTCATTCTTGACATTAATGCATAAGTAGTAAATGATTCTTGATACAAGAACAACATAAGGAAATTGGTTGTTGGCACTACAAAAAAAATCAAATTTAGCGACCAAATAATTCCGTCGCTAAACCTAAGAAATCGGTCGCAAAATATAAAAATTGGTGGCTAAATCACTTAGCGACGGAAATAGCGACCGAAATTGATCGGTGGTAAAACCCTAGTCGCTAAATGAATTAGCCACCGAATTGTATTCGGTGGCAAAATTAGCGACGGAAGTTTTCGGTGGCTATATGATTTGGTAGGTAAATGTATTTTGGAATTTTAGCGACCGAAATTTTCGGTCGCAACATTGGTGGCTATTTGATAATTTATTTTAAATAATTCGGTGGCTAATTCGGTGGCTATTTGATTTTTTATTTTAAATAATTCGGTTGCTAATTCGGTGACTATTTGATTTTTTATTTTAAATAATTCGGTCGCTAATTCGGTGGTTATTTGATTTTTTATTTTAAATAATTCGGTCGCTAATTCGGTGGCTATTTGATTTTTTATTTTAAATAATTTGGTGGTGGCAACGATGGTGGCGACGGTGGCGGTGGTGGGAGGGGAGGGAGTAGTGCAAAATAGGTAGTGGTGGAGGTTATGGAAGAAGAGAGGTGGGTGAAAAATAGAAAAGAGTAGAGAAAGGAAGGGAGAGGTGGTGGTGGTGGTGGCGGCAGTGGTGGGAGGGAAGGGAGTAGTGTAAAAAAGGTAGTTGTGGAGGTTATAGAAGAAGAGAGGTGGGTGGAGAATAGAAAAAAGTAGAAAAAGGAAGGGAGAGGTGGTGGTGGCGGTGGTGGTGGCGGTGGTGGTGGCGGTGGCGGTAGTGGTGGCGGTGGTGGTGGCGGTGGCGGTAGTGGTGGCGGCGGTGGTGGCGGTGGCGGCGACGGAGAAGGAGAAGGAGAGGAGGAAATGAGATGAGGGAGTAATGGTGGTGGAAGAGTGTTTAAATAAAGGAGGGAGGAGGAAAAAGAGAGGGAAAAATAGGAGGGAAATTTTTTTTTTGAATTTTTGAAAATCCGTCGCTAATTTGGTGGCTAAATATTTTTTATATATATTTTTAAAAAATTTTCCAAATCGGTCGCTAATTCCGTCGCTAAATAAACGGTTTTTTACTTTTTAAATAAACCCAGTTTCCGTCGCTAAATCGGTGGCAAAACTTACGTTATAGGTTTCGGAAATTTCCGTCGCTAATTCGGTGGCTAAATATTTTTTAATATATTTTTTTTAATTTTTTCAAAATCGGTCGCTAATTCCGTCGCTAAATAAACGGTTTTACTTTTAAATAAACCCAGTTTCCGTCGCTAAAATCGGTGGCAAAATTACGTTATACGTTTCGGAAAAGTTCCGTCGCTAATTCGGTGGCTAAATATTTTTTTATATATATTTTTTTAATTTTTCAAAATCGGTCGCTAAATAAACGGTTTTAAACTTTTAAATAAACCCAGTTTCCGTCGCTAAATCGGTGGCAAAATTACGTTATACGTTTCGGAAAATTTTCGTTTCTAATTCGGTGACTAAATATTTTTTTATATATATTTTTTAATTTTTTCAAAATCGGTCGCTAATTACGTCGCTAAATAAACGGTTTTAAACTTTTTAAATAAACCCGGTTCCGTCGCTAAATCGGTGGCAAAATTACGTTATACGTTTCGAAAAATATCCGTCGCTAATTCGGTGACTAAATATTTTTTTATATAATTTTTAATTTTTTCAAAATCGGTCGCTAATGCCGTCGCTAAATAAACGGTTTTAAACTTTTAAATAAACCCAGTTTCCGTCGCTAAATCGGTGGCAAAATTATGTTATACGTTTCGGAAACATTCCGTCGCTAATTCGGTGGCTAAAAGTCTGTTTTATATATATTTTCAGTATTTTATAAATCGGTCGCTAATTCCGTCGCTAAATCGGTGGCAAAGATATATCCTTGTCTTGTTTACATTTTCCGTCGCTAATGTCGTCGCTAACTGCGACGGTTTAGTTTCCGTCGCTAAATTCCGTGGCTAAAAAGGATTTTTTTGTAGTGTGGTGAACTTCTTTGCCTTCAACATGATTTAAGTAAAGATGAAACCTGAATCCAACTGAACTTTGTTCTTGAAGGTACAAAAACAAAAAAAAAAATCATCAATGCTCAACTGAGCACGATTGCTCTCCCTATGAGTAAGCACCCAAGCAATGGTATAAGTAATCAATTGCTCCTCAACCATCATCCCTGTAGCAAGAAATTTGTCCTTGATCGTTGTTGTGGAGTCTCTATGGGTCTCTATATATATTGTATTGTTCTCAAAGCTTTCAAGTGCCTCAATGTTGGATGAGGACACATTCAAACCTTCATGTTTGAGATAAAGAACGATAGTCCATATCCTTCTATCCAACATGATTTTTTTTTTCTAGTCACAAATTTAGAATCTTCAACCTAGGCACCGGTGTAGAACACCTTCACCAACTCAAGGTAATACTTACCTTCCATCTCAACAAAGAATTAAAGTCTTTGTGACTTCAATAAAAAAAGAAAATGCAAAGCATTCCTTCTAAAACCACTATATGGACAAAGCCTTAGGAGACATCACACTTCAAAATGAAAAGTAGTCCGTGTATGTCTATCGGTGTAAGACCAAGTGACTAATACTTTATGGTTTACTTTTGTACCTTATTATGTCTATCGGTGTAAGACCAAGTGACCAATACTTTATGGTTTACTTTTGTACCTTATTTTCTTTATTAATAATATGATGACATTTTATTTATTGTGTGTATTTGAGCATAATAAAGTCTATAGAATAGTTTATTTAATATTATTTTTAAACATTCCTAGTCAAGTGTTGTTGTTAATAAGGATAACAATGGTGCTTTAAAACTAGCATGTGAGTAAAGTGATAACTGTGTAGCAGGAGTCATAAATAAATATGAGATATCAAGTCTTCACATGGGTGCATGATTAGTGTAATAATGTATTGGATTGACTTGCTATGACAATGCTACATAGAATAGTTATGAAAGTGTCATAAGCAATTCTCAAGGTGACTATGGTGTATACAGTCTTAAGACCTTAGTCACTATAATTTCTAACATGAGGAGTTATATACTTTAATAAACATCACCTATAATAGGATGATTATAAAGTTGGTAGTTAGTCATTAAATAAATCACGAACATGGACATGAGTGACCTAGATAAGATTTGTCCCTTCTAAATAATAGGAGTGATATTTATGGACCTTCTTAAATAAAGTGAGATAGAAATGCATGACCATGCTCGAATGAGTCAACATGAGATATTGATCTTCTTTATTTTTATGTCTACTTGAGCATCAAGAGATAAATAAATTAGACCATACAAGGATGACATTCTATACTTTGTGTCCAATTATGATATTTGGATAAAGAGATTAAGTTACAAAAGAACATATATTTTCGAAAGGTTATGATCAAAGAAATTATTATTACTTAGATAACAATGATGTATTGCTATATATTGCTCATTGTTAGCCACAATAAAAAGATACCCTTTATTGTTTATAATATTAAATGAAGATTTAATGTTATTGCCAATGTAATAAGAACCTATAGGGTCAAACACATAGAACAAATTAAAGGAGAAAAAATATTAACGTATAACTATAATATTTTTAAGCTAATTTCATAATATATATGCCTATTTTAAGGAAGGTTAGAACAACGAGAGACAATCACGTCACTCATAAGTTAGGTTAATGCATGATCTTGTTACTGCTAGGATAAAACACTGAGCAACTTCTATATAAAAGAAAAACCTCTTGAAGCATAGAAAGACGTGAAATTTATAGTAGTCGCATATTGCATTGGTGTGTGCAAAAACATAGCAACAAAAATTCTAATAACTTTCCTAGAAGAGTAGCTAGCATTGCTTCTTCCTCGTCCAGTCATGAAGCGAATGAACTTTGTTTATGTGAATCACATAGAGATTTGGCACCAATTGTTGAACTACCTTATCTATGAGAAAACAAATTTGTCATTCTACAAGAGGTAAACACTTAATTACAATTTTTATGTTCTTCTGCATGGGTTCGCAAGGGAAAATTTTTATTGTGGATTGTTTTCGGTTTGTGTTTCCTAGAAACCTCTTTAATAATGTAGGAGAAGAAAACCACTTGGAGTAGTTGGAACTTTGATCCTCAGAGGATGCTCCTTTTCCTCCTTTAGTGGCCATATTCTTCATTCGCTTGTTAGAGTACGGAGGAGAAAACATGGAAGACTTTAGAAAAATAGGTTTTGGAAAAAAAATTGAGGTTTAAGAAAGGAAATGTTAGTTTGATTTGGTAAGCAAATGATGAAAATCCACGCATTTACAAAAACAATTGGCAAAAAGGTGCGAGGATATCAAAGGGTGCAATGGAATTTTCAATATGAAAATCCATGTTTTTTAACAGACTTCAGCGCATTGTATTCGATTACTACATGGTGTACTTGCTTAAAATTAGAAAAAAAAAATACTAGATACCATTTTACTGATATGGTAATTGATAACTATAAGTGGTAATTGATAACCATACAACATTCACAAAAGGAACAAAATGTGTTGTGTTAATGTAATCGATTAACAAGTTGTTGCAATTGATTATATGATCGCATAAGGTTTCAACAAAATTTATAATATAATCACCTTTATAATCACCTTTTTGAATATGGTGTGTATGAAAATAATGTTTAATTTCTATGTGATTAGTCCTATAATGTAAAATAAGACTCTTTGTTAGATTGATTGCACTTGTATTGTCACACTTAATGAGAATATAATTCATAATCCAAGAGTTGCTACTTCTTCCAAAGGATTTGAGTCCAACAACTATCAATTATAATGTATTTAACTTTAATGTATTTAACTTTAGCGGTGGAAAGACAACATAAATTTACCTTTTGTTCTGCCAAGAGACAAGCACACTCTACAAAAGATGACATGTTCTACTAATGCTTTTCCTATATAATTTTGCAACCAATAAAATCAAATATGGAATAGCCAATTAAGTTAATAGATACACCTCTAAGATACCATAATCCTAATTACATGTTTTTCTTAAGATATTTCTTGATGATTTTACCATGTTTGAATGAGATTTAATAAATCAATATTTTGTATATTAATGTTACATTTTTTTAGGTAAAATTCTTAGTATTTTTGACATATATCACGCGTAATTCACATTTTTCTTAAGATTAATGCAATATAGGTTCACAATAAAAAAGGAAAAAATATAACAAAATCAAGATTTTTGGTCCTAATAAAGGAAGCTACAAAAGACTAACATGACCATGCAACTCCAAGCACACCTGTGCTCACTTCAGAATCATTTAGCATGACCTTCAAACATGCTCATGCTTGCTATAGAAGTTGTCTAGCATGCCCATGCCAAGCTCAGCATGCCTATGCACCTACATGAAAGGCATGCAGCACAATTGTGCTCAACTATGCATGCTTGTGCAAGCCTACTAAAGAGACCCACTTCGCATAGTAGAAAAAAGGTAGTCAAGAAGCAAAAGAGATCATTTTCCATCACTCCAAAACTCATTCTCTCCTACTTCTCCATCCTAGAAGGCATGTCACAAGGCTAAAAGCGTAGTATAGAATGAATGAGCATAACCCCTAGCCTTTACGGATTTTTCATTCTTTGTTTCTTTATGACTATTTTAGTTTGCCTTCCTTTCATTAGGTATGGGTAGCTAAATCGTTTGTAAGGGTTATGATGTAGTTTGTGCTTAGAACCCTCAACTATTCTTTTGAATGCAATTTTATGTTTTCCTTTCTTTTACTGCTTAAATTATATTACTGCTTTAATATCTTTGTAAGGAATTGATCACCCTTTGCATGCTTAATCAATTAATTAGTGGTAATCGTACCTTAGTTAGTAGAATCATAAAATAATTGGGTTTAGGAAAATTACATGACTAACCTCTTTTTCTAAACTTCTAATTCAATTAGTAATAATCAACTTCTATAAACATAAAGTTTGCTTAAGTAAGCGTTTCTATTCTTTTCGTCTATTCTCTTTACATCTTTGTTTTACTTGCTTTTACTACTTCTTTTCACACACTTTTCAAAATTAATTGTCTAAACTACGCAAAGAACTCTTGAAAACTCAGACATTAGTCTCTTAGGTATGCTATATGCACTCACGTCCTTATTACTATCATTGGATTAACTTGATATCTTAAACACAAGCATACATGTCTAAACATTGGGTTTACTTGCTATAAGATAAAGTAATAATTCATTTTCTTGCAATTTAACGGATAAAGATGTGTTACCATTTTATATATATATATATATATATATATATATATATATATATATATATATTACATATATGAGACAACTTTACTGAGAATACTTGCTTATGTGAAAATATGAAAACAAATAATAACAATCATTAGATCAAGATAAAAAAAAATCACTAAGATTAAAACTCAATTATAAATATCATTATCAATGTGTGTCACCCTACCTCTACCACTATTATTGTTATCACTCCACGACCACCGTCACAACCATTGCCACCACTATTTTATGGTTATTGTTGTCACCACTATCGCTGCCTCTACCTTCGTTAACGTCATTGTCATCACTATTACTGTTATCCTTGTCGCTCCATCACTGTCGTTGCCACGTTGCCCTTGCCCCACCACTGTCATTGTTGTCGGTACCACAATTGTTACTAGTGTTGCCACTACTACTAGCACCACCACTCAATCACCTTTGCGGCCTCCTTGTTGTCGCCTCCCACCACCATCGCTACAATGGTGGTGGGGCGACAGTAAGGGCAACGATGGTAATAAGGTGACTGTAACCGTGGTTGTAGTGGAGATGATGATAGTAATATTAATGATATTAAAGATTTGTGTTTATAATTGAGTTTTAATTTTAACAATTTATTATTGTTAATTTTGATCTAGTAATTGTTATTGTTTGTTCTCATAATACAGGGAAAGCAAGTATTTTTCTAAGAATCGTACCGTGTATATATATATATATTCCCTACACTATTTTAAAATATCTTAATTGTGTGTTTAAATATCATATATATTTTAAAGAATTTGAATAATAACTTCCATCCTAATTGGTTGATAAATTTCTTTTAAAAAGTTATGCGTTTCTAATTTTAGAATTTCAATTCTTATATTACCAAATTTATATAGTTTTATTAATATTTTTTTATATAAAATTCAATTCTTATATAATTACTAAATGGACACCCCTCTCCATTTGAAACAACTTTTTCCCTTTTTATTTTTACTTTGTCACAAATTTCATCTAAGCAATTTGATTCATAGTTTTATTTTGAGTACTTTTCTTAAATTTTTATCTAAAAATTAAATATTTTTAAAAGATATAATTTTTAAAATAAGTCAAATGAAATAACAACCATGTGATTCATAATTTGCAAAGGGACTTTCCTTTATTGTATTTTTCTTAGCTAATCAATTATGACTATTCATTTTTCTTCTAATTTATTTATATATAACAATGTATAAAAAGGATATCTTCAACTTGGTCTCAATTTTTTTTTTAGTATATTATTATTTAAATTTTTTATTTTTTAATTCATTTTTTTAGATTCTTTTACCCTAACATTATTGTTTAATTTTTAGAAAAACAGAGAAGTACGGAATGTTTCTGTTCTCCTAATATTTGTAAAGATTTTCCCGGGAATGTATATACAACCTCTATATGATCAGTTTTAATTAAAAATATATTTTTTAGAAACAAAATTTTATTAAGAAGCAGAATATAAAGCACACTAATTCAAATACAACACTTTTATGAGGCTGAATCAAGGGTATAAATAAAGACATACTGTAAGATTAATACACAAATAAAAAGAAAGAAAGAGCAGTAAATACTGCCCATTTACTTTAACTATATCTACAATATGACATTTATCAACTCCAAGACACTATTGAAATAGAACACAATACATTACTACACAAAATCTACGTAGACCATAAACATGCCAAAAACGAAGAGGACAGAACTTTCTCTTTCTTTAAACAAATTTAAACAAGATATAATAAAGACCGGACATATTATTAGGCAAAATTTCAGAATAACCAAGTGATTCATAACCGAACCAAAATATCTTCAAGAATCTTTGGTCATGGACACTACCACATTAGTGTACTCCAACAACGTCTCCATCTCAATGAGTTGGGCAACCAACTTTGCGAATCTTGAGAATAACTCATCCATGATATCTTTGCCAAACTCAACCGACAAGAGAGGTTCAAGAACAGCTCTCATGGACTTAGCTATGAACTCTCCTCTCATTTTGCTATCAAGTATAGAATCATCAACATCCTCTTGAAGATTTGCATCCCAACCTATTTTGATAGTCATCAATGTTTCAATGGTAAAAGATCCTTCAGCTTCAATCACTTGTCTAACTTCTTCTGCAGTGGGACCATATACAGGTAGATCAAACAAGTCCAATTTGGCCTACAAATCATAAAGAATAGATCTTTGTCAAATCGAAGCACTATAAAAATATAATAAATTAAGAAAAGTTTTAGTGTTAAATCAAATTGAGGAATCAAAGTTTTAAAACTGAACACAAATAATTTTAAATATAATAAAATATTATAATTTATCTAGTTTTTTTGTTATCTAGACGACTACAAGCTATTGGATACAATCTTGTTTGAGTTGGATAAAATAAGTATAAGTTGCTATCATTTATCAGTTATTATAAAAATAAAAGTAAAAAAAATTATAAGGGCAGTTAGGGTTTGTGAAGTTCTTGGCTTGGATGTGTCCGATACTATTTTGAAGTGTTAGTGCATCCTTGGCTAATGATAAAACCTCATATATTACTAATTTTTTGAGCCTTTTCTCTGCCAATGAAAGTAAGTACCATAATACCACTCGAGCTTAGTTCCACCGAGCGTGATTTTAGAAAAAGTTTGAAATCTTTTTCAAATTGCTTGAAGTATGCTTCATAAACTAAAGGAGGGGTTGTACTTGTTATATACACGTTTCCCTTGTTGAGTGTTCGGCTATGTTGGTCGAAGTCTTTGGTGCCTGATACCACAGAAAGGTATCAAAGCAATTAACTTAGTGTTTGTAAAGCACAGATATACCATATGGAATTATGCTAGCAAACATTCTTTAAATGCTTGAGCTAGCACTTTTTGTGTACATGTAATGCTAAAATTTTAAATGAAATATGTTAATTAAAAAAAAAATCCAACATCATCGTGGTTCTACTTTTATAGCAAAATTTAGGATAAAATATATTTTTGACATTTAAGATATTTTAAAAAATTAATTTTAGTCTATATAAAAATTTAATATATTTTGTTTCTATATTTATCAAGAAATACGTATTTTAGTCTCTTATTTTAGTCCTTGACAAGAGACTAAAAATACATGTTTATGAGTAAATATAGAAACTTAAAATATATTAAATTGTTATAGTAACTAAACAAATATTTTACAATATTGGAAAAAAACATATTTGACTCCAAAATCTATATCATAATGATTTGAAATTGAGTTTGATGTCCTTGACATGAGATAAGGAATGAAAAAAAGTGAATGTACTTATCAGGAAAAGCCTCCCAACAAAGCTCCCAGGTGTTGCATGAATAAACCACATTCCAAATCTGTCTCTTTTTCTTGATGTATACTTTGGTAGAAGTTAAGGATTAACTTAAATATAGTATTAAAATCATTTCCAAATAAATTATTAAGGTAAATTTGAAATATTCGTGACACACGGTTTACGTTCAAACTAGCATTAGGGCTAGCTTTGAGAGAGGGATAGAGGGGACGACCGTTTAGAGGCCAAGTAGTCTGGTGGAGGCTTAAAAAGCTAAAAATAATTATATTATTATGTAGTAATTTTTTATATTTTTATATTAATTTTATAAGTAATTAAAATTATTATCTTTAATATCATCTTTTCTTTTTTATTTAAATTAAAATATAAAATGTGATTATAAAATATTTTTTTTTTATTTTTTTCTTTTAATATATTATGTTCATAAACTCATGTTAAATGAATTTTTAGCTTATTATAACATAAAAAATAGAGTAAACATTTAATATTGTCCAAACTTTCTGTAATTGTTTTTTTCAACTAAATAAGAAACACAAATTAAAAGTGGAATTATAAAGATATCTATTTCTATGTTATAAATTTAAATTCCTAATTTGGATAATGAAATTCTCACTCTTCTCATTTTCAATTAGAAAATTTTAACATTTTTCTCTTTTCTTTGGGACGTGCATTTCATATAAGTTTCTTAATTGACTATTTGCTTTAATTTAAAAATAAATTTATATAATAATTTAAATTATTTTTATAAATTTAAAATATATTATATAATTTATATACTTAAAATATTTATTTATTGTGAAATAATTATAATTATTTAAAAAATATTTATTTTGTCTAATACACAAAATAAAATATTAATTAAAACTAAAAATTGATATATTAATAAAAAATATAGATGTAAGATTTAATCTGACACAAGGATATTTTTTAGATAATAGATAATAACATAAAAATAAATTGAATAAAAAATTATATATCTTTTTAAATTTTTTTAAAACTATGTTATTCATTTAATGGAATAAAATATATTATTTTTAATAAAATTAAAAATCTATTTATTTAGTATAATATATATTTACTTTTGACAAATTTTATATATAAAAAACTTTATTTAGCGTTGGGACCAATAAAATGTGAGAACTAGCTTGATTGGAGCAGCATTTTTCATGACGTTTTAAGATATTCCGAAAAGCAACTTAAATATGCTACTTTCAAGCTGCATTCGGCAGTTGTGTTGGACATCATCCGTCTCACATTCTCTTCTCAACTATGGTTTTCACTTTCATTGTCACTTTTCCTACACGAAATTTAATTTGGGTCAGTATCATATAATATATATTGAATATAGGTATAAATAGTGAAAAACAAAGTATTAATATTTTGGGTAAAATACATTTTACATCCTATGTATAATGTGTTTGAAAAGATTTTTAAGACAATTTTTAGTTAATTTAACTAACTTAAAAATTTGTTTGACCAAATTAGAATTATTTGATAAATAAATTTATTTTAGTAGCTTATAATATTTTGGTAATCTTCAGGTAACATTTGAGGTTAGGTCTTAATTTTTTTTCCATGTCTTTACTGTTTTAATTGTTATAAATTTTTAAGTCATTTATGTTATTTTACATTTATAAATTAATTTAATAGATAATTTTATTTAATATAATTCAATTATTTTATGAGCTTTTAAATATTGTACTTTGAGGGGATAATTTTTTAAGCTAGTTGCAACAATGATGTGTGTAAAATACACATCCGAAAAGTAGAAGATAGAAAATATTAAAAATACTTATTTGAAAAATTGGGAGAGCAATAATTATGTTTTTTAAACTATGTATTCTAATTTATAATAGAAAAATAAATTTAGAAATAATCAATCAAATTTAGAAATAATCAATCAAACTTAAAAAATGAAAAAATACATTTTAGGTGATCAAACTTAATCTTAGTCCTTATATTTTAAAATTAAGAAATTTGGTCTTCGCATTTTTAAAATTAGATGGAATTGGTCCCTCACCGTAACTAATTTATTTGCTAACATGGCCAACAGTTAACATATGACAATCACGTGACATCAAAGACTAATTTCACCGTATTTTTGAAATGTGGGTAGCTTGTTAGTTTTAAAGTATAATGAATAAAACTAAATTTGACCAAATTTTCATAGACTAAAAACATTTTTCAAAAAACAAGTTTTTACATAAAATTTGAAAAAAATTATTACAAAAAGAAATTATCAGCTGCATTATTCGAGTGTCGCACGGTGGGGGATATATCGTTTTTTTTTTTTCTTTTCAATTATGAGCATTTCCCACCAGCATCAAAAGTTTTGCCACAAACTCCATGTTTTAGTCAATTCACTAAAAAGAAAAAATCTCTCTTTCTATTTTATTATGTAATAGTTAAGTTGTAGGAAAAAAAAACAGATATGATACCTGAAGTAAGGAGTTTTTTGCCATTAAGTAATTAATGGACATGAGCGCTAAACAATACAAGCAATTATAATAGGTTAAGGAAAGCGTCAACATTTATAAGGTATTCCATTGTTTAGGATGGTGTATGAGTAACATAGGAGAGAATATTAGGTGGTTAAGGAACATCATTTGTGTATGGTAATAACTAATATCTGCATGCTATGCAATTAAATATTGTTTTTTTTATTTGTATATAAGAAAAAAATAATAATTTATACTAATTAAAAAAATTACTTAAATATCGTTTAATTATATCAATATTATTTATTAATATATTTTTTCTAAACAAACCTTAATTGAAATTTAATATCAAAAATAAAGTATGATCATTAGAAAGAGAACTTAAAATAAATGAAAGGTATTTTAAAATTAACATTAATTGTTAAATAAGGTGAAAATATTCACTTATAATTGACACTAACACTTATAACATTTTTTTTCTTATATTTAAAATTGGACGAAGTATTAACTAATTTTTACATAATATGTAATTAAGTGTTATTATTTTTTTATAATTTAAAAAATTTGAATATATACCATGTATATATTGGTTGTGACCATGTGGTCCAGCATTAGCTAATAATTTTTTCCTTGCACGTTGGTGTATTCTTTCATTCAATGTTTGGAAGATATTACGTTGAGCTAAAGCCACATTTTCTTTTATAAGCAAAGACAATTATGATAGAATCTATAATATTAACATCTTTAAACCTTTAGAAACTATTGTACTTTACTATTTCTCAAATAGGATTTCATCCTGTTTTGTAAGACTTATTTTCAAATTTATTTTTTTTATAAGAATCTTTTCAAATAGTTTATTACATTAATGATTTTTTGACAAAAATATCTATAATTAATTTACAATAAATGTTATAATTAATAAGATAAATTTATTCCTTATTTTACTAGTATTGGAGAAGATATCTATCACACATAATTAATTAAGTAAAAAATAATTAAGTAAAAATAATAAGATAACAAGTGATAATAATTTTAAGAATAATTTAAAAAAATAATATTAATTATTAACAAATTTAATGTTATATAAATCAACTAACATTGTTAAAAAAATGTTAATTAATTAAAAGAATCTTATATTTATAGTATATCTCTATGTTTGCTATGTGTATTTGCCTCTGTGCCTCAATATTGATTTTTATCCTTGATACATATTTTGGAAGTATGTATTTAGACTCTTTTGATCTATCTAGGGATTAGATATTTTTGTCATTACTTATATACTCTATGAAATATCGTGGAACTCACTGTTCATCACCCTTATATCTTGTGGCTTATATCGACATGCATGTTACCTGATTTCCGATAGAGGTCTCTCTATATTTGATATGGCAAAGCCTACTGTGATATTATGACATATATTGGTTAACATTAATGGAAAGGTCACAAAAGGCTGTGCTACATACTTTCTTTGGAAACTTGTCCAGGACCTGCTTCTAATAAATGTCATGCACAAGCGGAGAAATTACCTACTGATGATAATTGTCCCATCTGTTGTAACCATGCTGAAACCAATTATTAGAGTGTTGTGCATCAGAAATCTGGTGTGAGTCACCACATAAGCTCTTATAAATTTTGGACTGTTCATGTTGATTAGTAGGTGTTGCCTAATTTATCACACAACCGTATGAGTTACAAGTCTCTTTATACCATTCATAGAATCTGAGGGAAGCTAACTCTCTAGCTAAATATGCATAATCCTTGTCATCTAATATTTGTAACTTCTCTTCTATGCCAAACTTTTTTAGTGTTATAAGTGATGTATTTTCAGTTTTATTTTCGCGCAGATATTAATTTTTTGAGTTTTAATGTTTATTAATGGATACAGTAATAATTTTATATTATTATTTAATTATAAATTACATGTTAGTATAATTTTTTAAATAATTATTATAAAAATTAATATACTTATTTTAAACTTGTGATTGGATGAATATGCCTCTTTCTTTCGCTAAAAAAAATGCATTAATAATTATTATATGAATAAGAAACTAATTTCATAAATAAAATCACGTTCTGCCATTAATTACCTCGTGTAGCGACATTACCTCGATGTAACGACAACTAGATGGATCCATCCAAATGAAACCTACACAAACTTTATAAAAAGGAAGAAAGAGAAAGTATTTGGAAGAGTCTCTATCTGTATATATATAAACAAAGAGATGATGAAGTTAGCAATGGACATTTCATCTTGGAATTATTTTATAAAATAGTAACAAGCAAGATAAGATTTGCATCGTTTATATTTATGGATACTCAGTAAGGTTACAGCCTGCTAAGTAATCATTTCAACTTAAGAGCAATTTTTCAGTTTGTCTATTTTTCTTATTAATAAACTCATGAATTCGGGTAGTGAGTTTAATGGTAACTAGTAGCAGCAAAATAACCTATTTATCCTCCCTTCATTCAGTAAATTTATCATTCAATTCATTAATTAAAAAAAATTAATAGATCATACCCAATTCATCCATTTAAATTTATGGATAGTAAGCTACTCATCTGTCACTTTTCAATATCTATTATATTACATTAAATAAAAATAAATCAATTTGATAAAAAAAATGCTGGACAAAGATGAAGTGAAAATTTTTCAATCAAGTTTAAGCCAAAGCTTTAGTAAAATATTTTTAGTTGAGACCCAACAAAAGATTTTATAATTGAGTCCTGGTTAGAGATTTTTCGATTGAGTCTTGATTGTCAATTTTTTTGTTCAAATTGTGGTTAAAGATGTTTTGGTTGAGGTTTAGGTCGAGTCTCAACCAAAGTTCAACCAATAAATTTTCAATGGAGGCCTAGCTAAAGATTTTTTGGTCGTGACCAAAGATATTTTGGTTGAGGTTTCAACCAAGTCTTGATTGAAGTTTTTTAGTCAAAGTCTAGTTGATAAATTTTTACCTGACTCTTGACCAAAGATTTTTTTGTCAAAGCATGATTGATGAATTTTTGGCTAAGTTGCGATTGAAAATTTTTTGTATGAATCATGACCTAAGATGTTCCGATTGAGTCTCGATTAAAGATTTTTCGATCGAAACATAATTAAAGTATTTTTGGTTGAGTCTCTATTGAAGATTTTTTGTTGAGTCCTAATTGAAGATATTTCAACTAATTCTCGTCAAAGTCCATCTTAATATTTTTTTAGTCTAGGCTTGAACAAAAATTTTTCATTCAAATCCTCATCAAAGATTTTTCGATCAAAGTTCAATTGATGAATTTTCGATCTGAGTCCCAAAAATATTTTTTGTAAGTATTTGAGAAAAATACTTGTTTAAATAGATATTTTTTAAGTTTTAAAAATAATTTGATAGATGAATTAGATATTCACCTATTAAAAAAAAGTTAATGGATAGATTATATTAGATTTTTATAATAAAATTTTAATAGATATAAATGAATTATTAAATTACTTTTAATTCATTCATTATAATCCAAATCAAAATTTATTTGATACATCTATTTGATAATTGTTAGTTATTATATACAAATAGTGTAAAATAATTTATTATATACATATATAGTAATTTATAATTAGATAATAATATAGAATTATTTTATACTGTAAATATAATTTTTTTCTTTACGTAAAATATATATACACACGAGACTAACTGTTTTTTCTTAATTCTTATAATAAATACATGGATTTGAGCAAATCTTTATACATAAACTTAAGCAAAGTATTGTTATATATAATTCAAATGAAAAAATTTATTTCTCAATTTAAATAAAACAACCGTGTTAAAATTTCTTATAAAAAAATAATTATCAGAATATATTGTTACTCCCTATATAAATGTCACATCTAAACTTATTTAAATATTAAAATACAGTATTTACATGACTAGTTGATTAATTAAAGAAATAATAATATTTATTATATGACTAGTTGAAACACTTTAACACTTTATGACCATTGTATAGACATTTAGAAAGGTGAATACAAAACTTGCTCTTAACAGATTGGCCTTCACAACTTAAGATGCTCTTACAAAACATTTACCGCACAATACTCGCTCAAAGTGGAAGAAGTGCTTTCTTACACGGTATGCATGGATATAGTAGAGGAATGCAGCTAATGTGACTGCTATAAATGATATTAAAGTCAACTTCCAGAAGTCCTGAATAGACAAACAAATAACAGGAAACAGCTTTAACACAATTGCAATTTTGTTAAAGCATCAGATTCAATGCAATAGCTAGCTTTTGACAGTAGACGAAAATTTCTCATTAAGCATAAACTATCAAGGTACTTTCATGAAATAAACTGTAGACCAAAGTTAATAGTGTTGTGAATAATTTTTGTACTCTTGTTTGGAAGGCAAGGACTAATGGAGAAGTGCTACTACAAGGTTTAAATTAAATTATGCATAATGTAAAATAACTATCTAAAATACAAAATATCATATATAATTAATTTGTTAATTTTTACTATAAATACCTTAAAAGTTATATCAATAACAATTTATAATTGAACTGTTTTATACTACGATTATTAAATTCTTAAATTTTTAACCAAAAGCATTAATGAACTACTAGATATAAATTTATAGGTGTTTTGGCTTAGCCCTACCTAGACACAAATTTATTTATAGAAATAATATCAATTATTAAACAATAATTCACTAATGTTGTAAGGGGCACTAATTCTGTGTTTTGGGTTGGACATGAATCTTATAGTTTTAAAACTCACCCGTGGATCAGATATTATGATTCCCATAACATAGGCCAATAAATCCATCAAAGACTGAAGCGAATTTTGAACACCTCCAACAATCAAACGATCGGATTCAGAAACAAGATCCTATTTAAAAATTTGAAAAGAAAGAGAAATCAAGCCAAGATGATTAATTAAAAAGAAAACAACTTCAGTGATTCATCAAAGACATTAAAAGGTAGATGTCAAACAAATTAAATAATTTCTGACAAAAAGGGCTATTTCTTGCCTGCATTTGTTGAAGTACAGACAAATCAAACATCCACAATCCAAGCCGAGATATGGCTACACTTCCCATCAGAATATATGATGATAGAAAGCCACTTTGGATCCATATTACAGCTACACATGGAAGGAGGCAAGTCCACTGCATGCACAACATACATAAACAAGGACAACAAAGATTATATGCTAAGTATTATCATTTATCAGCAACATTTCTTTAGAGCCATTTGTAAGTTTGTACCTGAGACCATATAGACCAAAGTCCAGTTCTAATGGTCGATATACGAGAGTGTAGCACAGGATATACAAGTGTTGCAGCTATTCCAATCACAGCACTTACTCCTCTCCCTAGTCCAATAACATATGCAGGTATTCCTTCCCATTCTAAGGTGGCTGTCATCAAAGTTCCAAAGCTGAGGCAAGTAATTGGAATTTCATCAATGACTCTTCATACCCAACTGACAACAAGAAATACAAGACATTTTTCTTAAGGTGTGTTTAGAACAAAATTTTATTAATGACTTTGTCCAATGACTAGTATAATCGAGAGACATTGGTAACTCGGACTTTTTCTCATCAGAAATAAAACTGTAATTTCACAAAAACATGGATTCACAGCAGCAACAAATGCTCAGGTTGATGAATCTTAGAAAGAATGAATACAATAAGGAGCACAAATATGATAGGAATAAATAAAAAAAGTATAAGACATGATACCACTATAGAACAATATACAAAGTAAATACAAAATTAACATTAATTATAAAATGTTGTTAGGACTAAGGAGTTTTTGAAATGTCATGTGAAGTATTTGACAAAATACAACCTTGGTTGAGTCTGAATTTTAAAAAAGAAAAAATAATCAGCTGGTCCTAGATGTCCGGGAACTAGCAAAATTCTTTGAGATATATCACATAAAATAGTACTTAACAAGCTTCTGAAGAGTTGAAAATGTAAATATCAGTGAAAATCCCTCGTAAATATGGCATGACCAACTTCATGTGTCATGGTCTACTTTTTTTATTAATAAATAAATTGGATATTTTAAGCATTTGCGGAAAAGGATTGTTTTCATGTAACATTTAGTTGCTATAGTTGTTTGTAAGCTTTCACCTGAGCACAGTGAAAAATAGCAAAGCCAGAGCTATTCCAGAAAGGGCAACTTCTTGCTGTAAATAAACTCTCCATGCAGCAATATAAGGAATCTGTGAAATCTTCTCAGAAATTTTTTTATTGCCTTTTCTATCTATCAATTCTGAGCTATCATCAGTAACAGGAAGCATTTTATCTTCCTCCAAAGCTGGACTCTTCATTGCCTGATTACTTTGTAGAAGTCTTGCCATCCTCCTCTGGCTACTTTGGGCCAAAGCTGGAATCCCATTATATACAGATTGGAAAAGCCAATACTCCACCCAAACAGTCATAGTATTCCACAGTGCTAAAGTTATAGCAGATGCTTTCAGGGATACAAAGCTTATTATGAATCCGGATACAACAGGAGCAAAAAGTTTGCAGCTTAGATCAATGCGCCTCGTAACTGAATTCATCTTTGTAAGCAACTCTGGGGGTTGACCTTCTGATATAACTAACAACCTGTACAATGGCAACTAAAGCATTTTTTATACAATATTTCTTGTGTACCTTGTCATTTATCTATTTCTAAAAACCAAAATGCATGGTATAATATTTTTTGGGTGAACCTGAGATATCCCTAGCCAAAAGCTAGAGACTAATTCCTCAAGCCTAGAGGTACTGAGAACTAAATCTTTAGTCTTTAGCATAAATGTTCGATTCAAGCAATGGATTATTTACTGTATAAGTGTGTATACTTAATCAAATATAAGCCTAAAGAATATTACCATTCTCTTTCAATCAAGATTGTACCGGCAAGAGTTGAAAGTACACCAATGCCGCCACAGACATTGATTATCAACACCAGCAATATGAAAACAGAGAAATTTGTAATCTTCAAAGATGAGAGGATGAGTAAGGCAACTACAGATGCCCCAGCAATAACAAAAGAGAGATTTTGTGTCACCAGCCACAATTGCAAAACCTGCCAATAAAACAAGCAGATAAGAGTTATTTCACTAAAGGCACCTTCATAAACAAGGAATTATGAACCAAATTGAAATAGCTAAAGCTACTTGTGTCAAAAATTGCTATATACTATTTATCTTTGAATTTTGGTCATATCTCATTGTTAGATAGTACATATGAAAAGATTTTGTCATTTGTTAAGCACCGGTTGATAAAATCTAAGCACACAAGGTCTAGTCTCTAGAATCTGTGGGGGATAGGGGGAATCTGTTGGGAGATTTGTAACCAATAGGTTATGTAAGGAATTACACATTCCATGTTAACCCAAAACCTTAGCTATTAGTCTCTACATTTTTTTGCACTTGTATATAGTCCTCACTTTATCATTTTCTTTCTCTTGTAGGGCTTCTTCTCCCACATCTCACTCACACTCAATAACTTTATGGGCGAAACAAGGTATCCTTGAACCGACTAGAACTAATTCATCGAGATACTGAGATTTATTCAAAGAGTGAACCTCTCCTAGCATCTGTTATTCTATACATACGGACCTAAGGATTGAACCCTAACCATGTGCTCAAGGAACATAGTTATCTACCAATCATATCACACTACATTGATTAACATGATAAATAATTGCAAAAGGAGAGCATGGCTTTAAGGGACACAAAATTGACCAAGTTTGGATAAACAATACTTGGGCTCACCCTCACACAGGATAACTTATCAACCCATCTTCCAATTAAGGGACCAAACACTGCAATGGAGGCAGATTCAACGGCACCATATATTGCTGCATACAGCAAAGACTCTGGCCAAATATTGATCATGTATAGACCAACGGAGAATTCCCACATTCTGAAAACACAGATCCTCAATGAAGTTAATTAAAAAACACCAACGATTTTGAATATCTCAAGCCAAGTAAATCATATACATATAATGCAATCTATATCTCATATCACACTCATACTTTTCTCATTTTATAGTCCTTTCAACTCATAATAATAATAATAATACACAAACCCATTATGAATTATCCTATTTTGTAAGAATGAAATAAGAAGTTATAAGAAGTAAAAGGAGAACCTGGCACCCCATCTTGATAAGAAGTGGCCAATGTACAAATAAGTGATTAGAGCAAATGGCTTTTCTTCTTGTCCCGTGAGAGGAGCCACCCTCAGTGTCACGCTTTCTTCCATTTCACTCCTTTTCACCATTCCCATAATCAATAATATTACAACAACAATAACAATAAAAACCTTATCTCACTTTAGTTACCTCGATTACACGACGTAATTCAATTCCATTAAAAATCAAATAAAGGTTTACATATTTTTTAATATATAAAAATATAATAATAGTTTGCAATTAATAACAGTTTTACTCAAAGTCAAAGCTATATAATAAAAGTTTCGCAACTGTCGCCGAATTGCGGCTGGAATCTCAGGTAGAATGAGGCGAATAAGGAGTCTACGTGTTGCCGCATTGATGTCTAAGCGACAGGTAATGTATTAAAATTGTGTGAATAAAAGTGAAACTACCCTCATGCTTCATTACTCGGTTAAATTAATAACACTTGTTGCTCTTAAACGATGTCAAACTAAATGAGTATTTATTAGATCATATTTCAAGATATCTTTCTTCATTCTTGAGAATATGAGGCTGAATTTTTTTTATCTCGTATTTAGTAGAAGTAATCAAATAATGATCTCTAAGCATATTTTATTCTTGGAAAAAATAATACTCCTACGCTTAATTTTTTCTTTTCCGAGAGAGAGATGACAAAGTGGATTCTCATGTGGTAGGAATGCATTTTACGGAGGAAATGTTCAAAAATATTCGTATTGATTGGTTGTTATCACTATCCTTACATTACATGCGTATTTTCGTTTCCCACAATTCTTCTTGTTGCGACATATAATAATAATAATAATAATAATAATAATAATTATTATTATTATTATTATTATTATTATTATTATTATTATTATTATTATTATTATTATTATTATTATTATTATTATTATTATTATTATTATTATTATTATTATTATTATTATTATTATTATTATTATTATTATTATTATTATTATTATAATAAATAAAAAGGGGACTTAATCCACATAATGAGCATGAAACAAAAGAAATAAATTGCTGTTAGCACCCTTCATTTTACTTATACATCTTATTCGAGTTTTTTTTATACTTTCTCCTATTTTTATAAATACTCACTTAACTAATTTACTAAAATTAAGAAAATCATTTTATTTAAGTAATAGTATTAAATTTTCCTTAAATTTATATATTTTAGTCATGTGAATAGTTAGATGCACTTGTGATAGAAACCTAACCGACAAAGAGAAAGATCATCAACATGACATTGGAAGTCTCATGACTAAGTCCAAAACTAAAATATAGAGTCAAGAGAATCAGAAACTGCACCAAAATGGGTCACTTTATTACAAGTTGACAAAGAATGAAGTTCATTTTGAAGAACACAAATAAAGTCCAAAGTCATTGTCATGTAATTTGGGCTAAATAGTTAATTAGGATCTGTTTACATATATTTTCGCATAATAATTCTTTTTAGATACGAAATTTTTTATTGATATTTTAGATAGAGATTTTTGATTGGTTAAGATTTTATGTCAATTAAAATATTATAGGACTTTAACTTCCAGGCTTAGCTAAGCCTATAAATAAGCTCTTATAATCAATCAGAGACGGAATTTGGAATTTAATAAAATTTATGTTTTCTCTTTGAGAGAACTTTTCCTTTGTTTTTAGGAATAAGAACTTTTTTTATAGTGTTGGTTCTACCGACAGGTCGCGGTTAGGGTCACGCTTTCTCTTGATAACTTTGGTTCTACTGACAGGTCGCAGTTAGGATCAAGTTCTCCCTTTCACCAGGTCACACCTTCATAACTCTGATTCTACCGGCAAGTCGCGGTTAGGGTCAAGTCCCCCTTTCACCTATTTTCAACACAGTCTCTTGTCTAATCCATTAAGATCATATCATTTGGGTGATTTGATAACATTAGAGAGTAAGAATTAGCAAGAAGCAAGGAAGTCCTTTTTCTTTTGTACGATTTTTTTTCTGTAAGAGATATGATCTTAATGGATCTTGAAAATAGGTGAAAGGGGAACTTGACATTAACCGTGACCTGTTGGTAGAACCAAAGTTATCAAAGCGTAACCTGGTGAAAGGGGGAACTTGACCCTAACTGCGACCTGCCAGTAGAACCAAAGTTATCAAGATAAAGCGTGACCTTAACTGCAACCTGCAGTAGAACCAACACTATAAAAAAAAGTTATTAATCCTAAGAACAAAGAAAATTTTCTCTCAAAGACAAAACACAAAATTTATTAAAATTCCAAATTCTGTCTTTGATTAATTACAAGAGCTTATTTATAGGCTTAGCTAGGCAATCTAGAAGTTAAAGTCCAATAATATTTTAATTGGCATAAAATCTTAACCAATTAAAAATCTCTATCTAAAATCTCAATAAAAAATCTCTATCTAAAATCTCAATCAAGAAATCTCAATCTAAAATCTCAATCAAAAATCTCTTATCTAAAAAGAATTATTATGCGAAAATATATGTAAACAGATCCTAACTAACTACTTAGCCCAAATTACATCACAATGACTTTGGGCTTTATTTGTGTTCTTCAAGATGAGTTTCATTCTTCGTCAACTTGCAATAAAATGACCCATTTTGGTGCAACTTCTGACTCTTTTGCCTCTATATTTTCCTTAATTCCCAAACTCAATCCTTGCAAAGATTGCTTTCTCATTTTGATTTTGGACCTAGTCATGGGACCTCCAATGTCATGCAGATGGTCTTTGTCTTTATCAGTTTGGTTTCTATCAACTTAACCTAGTACAACAAATAGAAGGAAAATTAAAAAAAAAAACTTAAATATATTTTTAGTTATAGTAAAATAAATGAATTTTTATTTTAATTTTTACAAAAAAAAAATTAGAGTTATACAACACTTATTAACTACTTATTTATTTAACGTAAGATTAAGTGATTATTCCATATAATACCAACTAGTATCTATGCTACCATGTTAGTATATAATATTTCTAAAATAATTTATATCTCTAAGATAAATGTTATTGATTTACCTTTAAATGAGTATTCGAAAGCAAAATAATAATTGTAGTTTTTCAAAGAATAAAAATTAAAGAAATATATTTACTATGACTAAAAATAAAATTCACTTATTTTACAAAGATAAAAAAAATAACAATTTCAAGTTCTAAAAAGATGAAAAATAAAAATGAAATACAAGAATTAAAATCAAACTATCACATTTTATAGAAACTAAAAACATATTTAAGTTTAAAATAAATAATAAAAAAAACACCAAAAATAAGAAGAGTAATACCTCTCTTTAGTAAACCCTAAGTAGCTTTTACGAGGAGAGTGGCATTGCTTAATGGCAGTAAGAATTGAGCATTTATAACATATCATCACAATGAAAGAAAAAATAAAAGAAAGAAGGAATTCTTACAATTTAACAAGATTTCTTCACCCGAAATCTGACCTCTATTTTCTCCTTTAATGATTCCTACACTTATGGTTTGTTGTTTCTGATTATTATTATTTTTATGTTCTCTTTTCTTCCCACACCCTGAATCAAATTTTGTGTTAACTATTTATGGTGCAGAAGAGAGAACCAGTGTTGTACCTGTCGGTCACTTGGCCTAGATCCATTATCCTTGTGTCCCAACCCAAAAGGACCTAGAAGGAAAGGAGCCTTAGCAAGCGAAAGGGAGTACCTTCGGCACAATAAGCCAACGTACTCCTGAAAGTCATCACACATAGAAGAGACTCTCAAGACAGTTACGAGTTAGTTATCAGGCGGTTAGGAGGTTGCTTGCCTAGCAAGTCACCCCCAAACCAGCTCCGCAATGTATAAATATCCCAATGCCCTTAGTCTTAGGGTTGATCCACAAATACACTCTTCACTAGTAACTACCAATTACCTATGTACTCTTAGACGAGAAAGTATTGATGGAGAAATTAATATATTCACGAAGAACCAAAACTTATCTCTAAATTGTCCAACCTTTGGAAAGTTTTAATATAACTATAGAATATGGTGGCTACTCCATACTTTTTATTTAAATTGAAGTTGCCTCCTTCTGCGTTGTCAATTACCTTTCGAGACGATTGTACATATGTAATTTTACAAATTGATAAGAAGTATTGACAACTTGTAGTTAGTTATATTAAGTCAAATTTAAACATTTATTAAATGGTTTATTTTGACATAGTATGTAATTTTATAAATACATAGTAATAGTAATGTTTTGGATTTTTCTAATCTAAGAATAACTCTTTTATATTAAAATATTTGAAATTACGATGATCAATATTAAACAAAGAGGTGGAACTGTGATGTCAGTCTTCGATGCCTGTGTAATGTAAAGAATTTATAATTGTGTAAATAAATAAAAACAAAAATAAATAAAATAATTATAAAAAAAATAAAATTGTTCACATATGTATTGGAAGATCATTCTCAATCATACAATATAGGTTGTTTCATGCCTCACTCTTTTTCCTTGATCACTTATATACTGATCTTTAGAAAAGGTTGTTATTAGTCTTCAAGTTTGATCCTAGAAGGTTCTTCTCCTATCTCCTGTCCATGTGTCTTGTCACGCCTAGTCTCAGGGTAGCCCTTGTTAGCCTTAGGGGAAAAATATCGTATATCATTGAGTTGCGTCCTCTGCTTTCCATTACTCTATCAAGTGGTTTTTTCCAGGATAATAAATGAGGAGATACGAATAATTCTGCATACCTAACTAGTTATCCTTATGAGATTCATATTGTCTCACTAGTCAGGTGACTACGCAAATAAGGACAATTGGTTCTTTATTAAGACTGGCCAACTCCAAAGTCCACATATCATACCGGTTCGAAAATAAAATTCAAAATATATATTAAAAAAAGATATTTTAGAAAAGTCATTACTTAGTTTATGTGATATTTTCTTCATTTTTCTTATTTACTTATGATCCTTAGTTCCTTTTTTTTTATCTTCTTAATATTACATTTAGTGTTTACATCATTCAAAATATATTAAATTTAAATTTTGTAATGTAATAGTTATATATTTAATGTTTATTTATTAAAATATTATTAAAAAAATTTGTCAATGTTGAACAACTAATTTTATTTCTTAAAAACAACCAATTTTATTAAATGTTTTTAATTCAATAAATTAATTTTGAACATTTTGCTAAATGCGTTCAAGATATCTCCCGAACAAGAATAAAAAACTAATTTATTAAGATATTAAGATTTATTTAAGAGACTAACATTTATCAACAAATGTTATTTTACATACACGGATTTGAAGATCAAACTCATGATCACATATTTAACCGACGTAATTATATATTAACTTTTAACTAATAACTTTTTACTAAAAAATAATTTTTGAACATTTTACTAAATTTTTAGATTTTAGTTAACTTTAATAATTTAAATAGAACCAATATAATTGATGGATTTGACTCTGCATTTGCCAGCTAAAATTGTTAAATAGTAAATCGGCATGTCTAATAACTTATAATTATATATTTCTATTATTTATCAATTAATTTTTAATTATAATTTAAGATTTTGTAATTAGGTATAAATAAAAAGTAAAAACTTGAGTTGAATTAAAAAAAATAGATGCTTAATATTTTCTCTTACTCAATACTAAACTTATAAAATTATTTACTATTTGGAAATACCTGGTCGAATGTTTTTTTTTATATTGTAAAGAATAAATTGATAAATAAGAATGCTTAGGTGCATTCACTTTCACTAATGGGTAAGAATGTAAAATTTATTAATCCGCAGGTCACAGCATAATATATAATAATTAATAGCAAAATATCCGGAAATACTATATTTATATGTAATTTTGTGGAGGTAATATTAATTTTTAATTTTTGAGGAAAATATAAATATATAAAATTATTGTAATTTCTTATAGTAGGTATTTGACTGTGTCTATCAATAAAAAAAATTGATACATATCCATGCTAAAACTCACCTAATAAAAGGAACTAGTCCCCCAATATTGTGAAAAATTACAATTTAAACCCCTGTTTAGTAGGGGTGAGCAAGGATCTAGTTGAGTTGAGTTTATCTTTATTGTTATCCAACCCAAAATTTTGATAGGATAATTTATTTAAACCTGAACTTGACCCAATCAAGATATAAAAAAAATATGAGATAAGACCGGTCAACTTGTCTCCTTAACATAATGTATCAATGTTAATATTATATATAATTAAATAGTAGGATAAAAGAAGTATAAAATTTAAATCAAGTATATTTTAAAATAAATATTATTATATGTATAAAAATATGTTATACATAAAATTAAAAAAAAATTATTATTTAATACGCAATGGTTGAAAACAATTATATATTTTTAAGAGAATATAAGGATCGACCCAAAATATAATTACATCTAATCTAATTTCAAAATTTGAATTCCTTCAAATCAACCTTAAATCAGATTTGTCAGACCAAATCTGCTCACTCATTCTACTAAGATGAATTTATTTTCAGTTGAATAATATATCGAGCTAAGATTCCTTCTCAAAATATAAGGAAAAAAAAAAGCATTTTGCTTATTAGATATTGCTGCACACCTGAACTTGATCTAAGTATGGCCCCTAAGGTTACTTAAGAAGCCGACTCAAAGTTCTGAAATTATGAGAATGCTTTCGAGCTCAAATTAAACATGCTTAGACATTGATAAAATGAATAAACTATTAATTTAATCTTTAAAGTATTTAAGAAATTCTTTAAATGAGTTTAATAAGATATATTAAATTTAGAAGATAAATTGAGAATATTTAATACTTGGAAGATTATGTATATGATTTTATTATTTTACAGACAATAATACTTTGAACTAAATTAATGTTTATAGAACTTTATTAACCAGTCTTTATTGCATCACTCACATCGCACTTGGCACTATATTTGCTTAAAACGGGAAGCACTGAAGTAATTCAGATGATGACATTGATAATGATCTTACTCCCATTTTTATATTTAATGTCTAAAACTGTTCTTATAAGGAATCAACACATTTCTTCTTATACTCAATAATATTTTTCGTCACTTTCCACTAAAAACAAATAAAGACGGTAGATGGGTAAGTCCCGACACCTCAAGGGAAAATGCATTTTTATATACATATAAATTTTATTTTATATAAATAAAAATACATAATGTTGTAATTATTAATTTAACTTAATTTAATATTTTTTATAATTTATTAAAAATGTTTTCTATTCTCATATCATTATCTTCATCTATTAACAAATTATAAAAAGAGAAACGAAAATATTGGTGTTGGATATGTTTTTACTTTTTAATAATTGTAAATATGATTAAATTGATCTTGGTTTTTTTAGTTTTAGTTTGCATAAATTTTATAATTTTTTAAAAGTGTTAATAACTACTTAGAGAGAATGTGACATAAATATAGACATATTATAGATGGGTTTTTTTTTTTTTTTGAGAAATCTATTAATAGGCATAGGTGATTTATGATCTTCTAACTATTTTTTTTCATACGTAAGAATTAGGATCCAAACTTCTGACCATTTAGGAGACCGAGTCCATCGCTGCTCCACAGACCATTTGTTGATTATGAGTGATACAAATAATTTTGAAAAAAATTATTAGTCAGATGACAAATTTTGCCAATTTTTTATAAAAAAAATTAAAAGATAGATATCTTACACATTTTCTGAACATTAAAAGATAAAAATAAAAATACACATTTTCTAAAAGTTTGAATCTAAGTCACACATAATTCAAATTTTAAGTTGTTAATTTATATTTTTTGTAAGAATAATTTTAAAACTAAATTAGTCTTAAGTAAGTAATGTGATTAAATCTTTCAAATTTTAATAATAAAAATTAACGAAAAAGTAGTTTTTTTTTATAAAGTTTAAGGATTGAGTGACACAATTCAAATCTTGAATACTATTTATATTGGTTGGTTTATGGTTTTCTCAGTCATCCAAACTCATCTCGGTCGGTTTGTTAGAGGTGACTGATATAATACATAAGCATTTAATGCCTATAGGAGGTCTGATAGGAGCAGAAGTCATGATGCATGGTTCCTGGTTCAAGAAGGAGGAGAGAACACGTAAGGGATAGACTCTGTTTCATAAATCATCATTACCGCCAAAGAACGAAGAGAAGCCGAAAAGGATATAAATAAGCCAAAGAATGGAGAAAATGAGGAGGTGAATACAATGATGTTCGTTTGGGAGTCAGACCTAGACCTTCCAACATGAATATTGATGTCTACCGTGGAGCTGTTGAGAATATTATTCCTGATAACCATCATACTTAGAGATGGAAAGGCAGCTACCACTGGTGTTGACGAAGTTTAGGAAGCCGAGGTAGGAAGCAATGAGTAGAGTCGATGGCCCTAGGAGAATTTAGTGTTAGTGGAGGCAAAGATCCACCCAAACCTGCCATGAACAAAACCATCGTGTGTAGAGCAGCCCCACAAGGCGGTCACAAGTCCGCCAAGTTGTTAGGATCTCGTTCATCCTTCGTCTCTACCACACATTTCATGACCAGATAAGCATGGATCTGATCCCAATCTACACACTGATGGTGGTTCTGTCAAGTTCTCTCATAGATATGATGTTTAGAGCCTTAGATCTATAACATAGATCCAAGATCTACGTGCAACCTCATATCTCAATCTCGTACACGCGATTCAACTTCCTCATTTTCTTCTTCTTCTTCGAGATCCAGCAAGGGAGACAGCACTTGGGACCGCTCCAAGTGGGTCGATAGCTTCATGGGCTAGATCTACCCATTCAAGAACAACCGACGTTCGAGCTCATCGAACCAGGGCTACCCAGCCTAGTAGACATGAATCAGATCGAGAACTCAAACTTAAAAGAAGAGATGTTCTTTTCAAATGAAGAAGAGCTCGAGTGACTGGAAGCGGTGGTTATAGCGAAGTGCATCGAGCTAGCCGAAACGCTGTAATAGACTCTAGAGATGGCGACAAGTCCCCGACTAGGACTGGAAGAGGAAGAAGGTTTCGATTCATCAAATAGAAGAAGAATGATGCAACCAAGAGCGAGCGAGAGGATATTAATGGAGAGGAACCCAAACATGGGCAAGGAAAAAATGATTTCAAATTCAACATTGCTTCCCTCATCCACAAAAGGGATCAAGGACAAGAGTATCCCTAGCAATAACATGCCCTCCTAGCTCCTCACCAACATTTCTGATATGGTCTATATTAAATTCCTTTGTGGTACATCTACCAATGTCAATCTTGTTACAAGTTGTGACTTTATGGTTCTGAAGCCATGGAACTGTGTAGACATGGTAAGGAAAGAAAGAATTATTATTTGGATTCTATCTTGGCCAGAGATTTCTTAATATGGATTAGGCCCTTGAGGATTGGGCATGGAAGCATAATTGTCCATATGATTTCAAATCTCTATGTGAAAATATAAAAGCAAAAAAAAATACATTTTTTCAATTTGGAGACATATCATTGGGTTTAGGATCAGTTCACGTCGTCAAGATAAAGAGCACATTCATCCTCCTCTTACACATCCACAATGTCATGGAGAATCCAAACTTTGGTATCAAAAGGATTTCGATTCCCTGCCCCACAACCCCGAGTGAGGTGCTCCACCCCCTCCCCAATGAATCTTGAAGACCCGAGTGAGGTGGTCAACAACCCCCTAGGCAAAAACTTGAAGACCCGGGTGAGGTGGTCCACGACCACCCCCAAGACGAATCTTGAAGACCCAAGTGAGGCGGTCCAAGACACCCCACCCCCCCTAAGCAAAAACTTGAAGACTTGGGTGAAGTGATTAACGACCCCCCCCCCCCAAACAAATCTTGAAGATCCGAGTGAGGCAGTCCACATAGGGAAAATCTTGAAGACCCAATTGAGGTGGTCCACCCCCCCAACCCCAACGAATCTTGAAGACTCGAGTGAGGTGGTCCTGAGTGGGGCGGTCCACAACCCCTTAGGAAAAAACTTGAAGACTTGGGTGAGGTGATCCATGACCCCTTGGACGAATCTTGAAGACCCAAGTGAAGGGGTCCACGACCTACCGGGCAAAAATTTGAAGACCTGGGTGATGTGGTTTACGACCCCCTTAAACGAATCTTGACAACCTGGATGAGGTGGTCCACGACCCCCGCCCCCAAGACGAATCTTGAAGACTTGAGTGAGGTGGTCAACAACCCCTTAGGGCAAAAACTTGAAGACCTGGGTGAGGTGGTCCACGACCCCCCTCGAAACGAATCTTGAAGACCCTTGTGAAGCGGTCCATGACCCCTTGAGCAAAAACTTGAAGACTTAGGTGAGGTGGTCCATAAGCCCCCTTGGATGAATCTTTAAGACCTAGGTGAGGTGGTCCACGACCTCCTCTGGACGAATCTTGAAGACTCGAGTGAGGTGGTCCACGACCCCTCGAGCAAAAACTTGAAGACCTAGGTGAAGTAGTCCAAAATCCCCCTCCCCTCCGAGCAAAACTTGAAGACTCAGGTGAGGTGATCCACGACCCGCAAGACAAATCTCGAAGACCCAAGTGAGGTGGTCCACGACCTTCCCCAACAAAGCTCGAAAACCCGAGTAAGACGATCAAAATAACACCCTCCCCTAACTCAAGAACAAAAAAAACTTGAGGAAAGAAAGAGGCAAACAAATATTTAGAATAAGGACCCACAACAAAAGTATCACTCTTAGAAAAGGGAGCTCACTGGAAAAATTTTGATGGGCATGTGCAGTAAGAAAGGAGGGAAATTATAATGAAGAGTCGCGAAGCACGATCTACGTCCAAGGGTGGGGAGTGAAAGCGCTAAACCACCTACAGTAATGACGTTGGCACGTCCACCAAAGGAGCAGTTGCCAAGTCTCACAACCCCAGCTACACTCGTGGCGTCCACTATAGGGGGAAATACCAAGGGGCTCCCCACTCTAGGCTCTTAAACCAATAAACAAAATCCTTTCTCAAGCCAGCCGCACCTAAAACCAAGTCATCTGACAAAGTGCCTCATTATGATCAATGCTTGAAGGGCTGTATACCAATCGACCTATGGCCCTCCAAACCCATCTAGGCCGATTGCAGGGAGTGACCACCTAACAAAACGCCCTCACTATAACCAACGCTTGAGGGGTTGTGTACTGGTCGGCCTATGGCCTACTCAACCATCCCAGCCAATTTGCTAGAGATGACCAATACAGTACATAAGCATTTAATGCCTGCAAGAGGCCTGACAAGAGCAGAAATCATGATGTATGGTTCCTGACCCGAGAAGGAGGGTTACCTAACTCTTGACAGAGAAGAGGTTTGGTAGACATACTCCGGAGAAGAGAATACACAAGGAATAGGCTCTATTCCATCAATCACCATCATCACCAGAGAATGAAGAGGAGTCGAAAAGGATATAAATACCAAGGCAAATAATGGAGAAAGGGAGGACGTGAATACAATGATGTTCATTTGGGAGTCACACTTGGACCTTCCAACATAAACACTATTTTACATTTATCTCAAAAAAATATAGAAAAAAAGGACTCATCTTGCCTAAAACTTTAATACAATTGGTCGAGTTCAAAGGTTATTTTGTAATCTCTTCTTTATAATATATTTATATTATTGATTTAAATTTATTAAATATATAAAATTATAAATAATACTTATTAAATATGAAACAAGATTCATAAATTTTTGTAATTTTTAATATTTTTTGTCAATAATAAAAACATATTTTGACATTGTTCCTTAAATATTTTTGGTAATATTTTTTAATTAGAATTAAAGTTTGAAATTAAAAATCTATAGTGACATTTAATATAAAATATTTATTATACAAATTATTGAAATAATACTTTAATTTTAATAAGAGAAAAATATTAAAAAAAAACATTTTAAAATTATATTTAAGTTTTGTTTAAGTAAAAAGTGTGTTAAGAAAGGTGTATTAGTATTTCTCTTAACAGTTTTATACATTTTATATTTTCAAACCCCAAAAGAAAATAAATGGTGTGTATGGTAGTAACGAAAGAAATAGATAAAAAAAAATTATAAGATGAATGAAAAAGAATTTTTTTTGTGAAATAGTTTTATTTAATAAACAATGGATTACATTTCCTTCGTACCTTAATAATTGATTGTGTTTTCCTCGTACTATTTCCCACGTCATCTCATAGACAATAGATTATAATATTTCTTTCACAATTAATTATTTTTGCTGTATCTCTTTGTTTATTGTTTATTTTTATTTTTTTTGCAAAAAAATAAAAATCGATTCACACATTTTTATTATTTTTATTTTTTTATTCTCTTTCAAATTATTCAAACTTTTTATATTTCCCATAGTTTTTCTTTCTCCATTTTATTCTTACCATTTCACACGTACTAGTCTAAGGAACAAAATCTCATTTTGATAATTAACAATGATAAAAACCTTAATCGCAGCCAGCAGGATCTATGAGGAACAAATATTTAAATAAATAAGAGTTGACCAATCGTCATCCAGAACGGCGTCGTACAAAACATGGGAGGCCCACAACGAGATATGAAATCGTAGAAATGTTAATATCTAATATCTAATATACTACAAAATAAAATTGCTAATCGATTTTAAAAATTGAAAATTTTGGATATTTTTTCTTAATTGATTGGATTGGATTAAATTTTAAACAGACATGTATAATTGAATTCCAAAGTGAAACAATATTTTTTTAATATATATCAATTATTATGAATTTCACCTGTAGTTTTTATATATATTTTTCACTCATATTTTCATTATATTTTTTTATAAAACAATTAACACAGTAGAACTATATATAATTTGTTCATTTTAATTTTTATTTTGAATATATATGTTTTATTTTTTAGAAAAAAAACTATGTAATATATCAATAAATTTAAATTTATAGATAATCATTTATTTTAAAAATAATATTCAATATTTTAGTTAAATACTTTTAATAATAAAAAATTAAAATGTTGATAAGACTAAATTATACAACCCAATATTTATGTTTTACCGGATCAATTTAAAAAAAATCAAACTAAATCAAATCACATGTTATTTTAATCTTTAGTAAACTCTCAATTAAGTCTTGAATATATAAAAAATAATTTAATTTCTAAATGTTATAAAGTTAAAAAATCTTTTAAAGTATAAATCATTCATTATATTGGTCTTTTATCGACCTTTAACTATTTTAGATGATGTTTGGACATTTTGATTCAAAATTAAGAATGTTTAGATATTTATGTTGACGATATTTTGCATCGAAAAAAGTAAGTAATATTTTGTGATTTTATTTATTTTTTTGTAATTTTATTATTTATTTTATGGTTTCATTCTGTGACTATGTTCATGATTTTAAGGATTGTTATCATTCTTGATTTATTTTGTGTAAACATTATAAGAAATTAATGGAGAATTTTTTATGACATCTTTTTTGTAATTTTATTCATTCTATTTTTATTTTATTTTATTTTTCAGTTTCATCCTTTTTTTTAGCATTGTTTTGTTTTACTTTTAATGTTTTATTGTGACAGGGTGTCTATGTTTTGGTATATTTTTCAAAAAAATTGGTTTTGCTTTTAATATGATGGTTGGTGGTGGTGTTTTTAATTTGATATTTTATTTTATTTTACTTTTCTTATAATACATTCTCTTGTCATGGGTATCTTTATTTGTTTTTTTGTTTTACTTATGATATATTTTGATGTTATGGGTATCTTTATTTTGGCATGATTTGTCTTGATAGGATGTTATTTAAAATTATTTTGTATTTTGGAGTAAAATTTGAAAGAAATGAGAATGAACCACTAAAAATTTTAAGATGATAAAAAATGTATTTAAGAGAAAATACAAACATATTATATGAATGCTTTTATTCTTGTTTATTTATGCAAATGATGTCTACGAAATAATGAAATTGACAAAAAATTGTATAAATATAGAACAATATAAAATATGAGATATATGCATCATCTAATTATGACATAAGAATTAATCAAAGAACAATATATATTTTTAATAATTTTTTTAAACTATCAATTTAGTCTTCATTCTTTTAAAATATTCTTCAATTCACGTATTATATTAATAAATCTATTATATTTGATTGAGAAATTACCGTGATAGACACTTTATATATTCCGAAATTTTTTAATTTTGTAATATTAAAAAATTAGATTGAATAAAAAGTTTATTCATTAATTTTTAATGGAATAACTTTTTGATTCACCTAAACACATGTTAGAAACAGATCCGCCAACACACTAGGAAACCTTAGTGGCTTGACAAACAGTGCTTTTCCTAGTCCTCTCCTTCTCTTTATGTAAACCAATTTATTTTTTATTTTTTATTTTTTATTTTTAATTTCTCAGTTGTCACTTTCTTTTCCTCTTTCTTCGCCTCTTTCTGACTATATAAATTTTTCTCTTCAAATCCTCAGCACTGAAACAAAAAATGATCTTCAGATAGCATCACAGAAGACTCAAATCAAAACACCCCCCAAAGAAGGTAAGCACTTCGAAACTCCATATTGCAATTCTGGTGTAGTTTCATATTATGATTGAATCTGAAAATTCCCACGATTTCTCTCCAACGACATATGGGGAAAGACTCGCCCTTTTCAACTATGAAACCAGAAAGTCCACTTCTTCAGGGTCTCTACAAATAAACCAAAACTTGAACTCAGCCCACGTTTTGCACGCAGTTGAATTTGAAAGGGGTTATGGAGGGCAACGTTGGGGGAGAGAGGAGTGGGCGCGTGGCGCTGTCGGAGGTGGTGGCGGATTGTGTGAAGCGGTGGTTCAGAGACGCGCTGAAAGAGGCTAAGGCAGGGGACATAAACATGCAAGTCTTGGTGGGTCAGATGTACTACAGTGGCTATGGGGTTCCCAGAGATGCTCAGAAGGTGGGTTTGGTGCTCCCTTGTTTTCACTCTTCTTCAATGAACTTTCCTTGCTTTCACTGGATTAGGGCTTGTTGGGACTTGGGGTGTTGTTAGGTTTTGCATTGCTGTTCTAGAGTTAATGAGTGTTTGAACAATTCAACTCTGCAATATTGTTATTTTTTGAGAATTGTAACACTCTCTGATATATCTTTTTGATCGCACTTCTTATTATCATTGACCATAATTTATTGAAAATTACAAAATTTATAGGTTTAGTCCCTTGTGTAATGAACTCCACTCACAAATTTGTGACTTTCTGATAAATTTTAATTAATGATAGAGAGTGTGTTAGAAAGAGTGTCACAGAGAATGTATTGCAACACTCCTAACTTTTTTTACTTTCCCTTCAATGTGAAGTAGTTGTTTAAGAAAAGAACAGGAAGTTGAGTGCTACTAAAAAACCGTGTCCTTTAGTTTGGTTCTATTACATGTATATCAGTATATATGAGGATCTGTACCCAAATGCATGCTGGTAAACTGTAATCGCATGGATAGATGCCTGCGTACTTATGTCTAGAATGACATTATAGAAAGTTCCATTATGGCATTCATTGTTTTAATTTTTAACGTAAACATATAGTAGAAGTACATATAAAAAGTTTGTAGTATGAAATGTAGAAATCCTATGGGCCATTAGTTTAATATAAAGAGCATGGAGTATGTCACTAAATTTTTTTTATCATAGATTAACAATCTGGGAATGTACTTGATTTTTGTTGACTTTTGGTTTCTGAGACTGATGTTATCTGTTGGCAATTAAGGGAAGAGTTTGGCTGACCAAGGCATCAAGGACTAGGTCTTCGGTTTGGAAAGTAGGTGATAAGCACCCAGGTAAATCCTCATATTTGTTATAGCTAGCAGCTTTATTTTATTTTCCTCCGTAATTTAGTGTGACTATACTTGTTTTGATGCATCCTTGTTAGGTTATAATGCAAGTGACTCTGATTCCGATGAATTGAAGGAGGATTCTTAAGCAAACTTAATTTGGGTTCATGCCTAAAAATGTGAAAGGTGAGTTTCTCCCACTCTCTCATGTCTGACACTTTTTTTCCAACTCATTATTTATTTTAATGAAAAACTTGGAGCTTGAGCTCATAAAGTTGTTGGTTTGTTCTTCCTGCTTAGATTATTATATATTTGGAGTTTGCTTTTATATGAACTCAAATTCATTTCTGACTTGAGAATCTAATACAGTAGATGAATTGCAAGGCTGTATAGTACAGTACAACATATAGGCAAACTATGTAAATGTTAATTACTAACTTTCCAAGAATAAGACCCAAATTACCATTGTTGTTAAAATTGCACGTCAGATTGTGGGATCGCACAATCCTACACGTCAAGCTCCCTACACGTCAAGCTCTCTCCACTGTGCTGAATCGTGGCCAGGACACCAGTAAGTAGGAGTGCTGAATCGTCAATCGCACAATGCTACCCATTTGTTGTTCCTGGCTTCCTGCATGTATTCTTTTCTTGACGTGTCATTTTAAAGCTGAATTGAACAATTAAGAAGCATGCACTGAGTAGACCTGAAAGAGAATTCAGAAGTTATTGTGCTATTATTACTTTTAATGTGATTTAGAGGTTATTTTCTTTATTTATGTTGTTTTTTATGCATATATGTTATATATAAGTATTTTTAGGTAGGGAAATGTAGATCTTACTATCCAAGTTATGAGTGTTTACCACCCTCTAGATCCTAAGGTAGAATCTCGAAACAACCTTGCAAATTACAGTGATTACACGGTAATAATGTGGCTTTAAGACATCCTATTTTCTTAATGGTTTTATTTTGTTTTGCCCATAGTAGTTAATAGCGGCCGTAGCGGCCGCAGCGGCCGCTATAGCGGTGGAGCGGAGCAGAGTAGTAGCGGTGCGCAACAGCGGTGGAGCGGGCCGCTATTGTCCACATGAAGGGAAAAAGTCGAAAATGCCCTCTTGTTTAAAACATTAGTGAGGGCATTTTTGACTTTTCGTGTTTTAGAGTTTCAGTTTAAATAATTTTTCAGTAATTTTAAGTAATTTTTTTTCTTTAGTTTTTTTTTTTTTTTTTCTGTTTCTGCCTACTGTTTTTACCTATACCAGTACCCTTTTTCTTTCTCTCATTTCAGCAACTCATGTGTTCTATTCTTGTTCCTGTTTTTTTTTTTTTTTTTTTCTGTTTCTATTTATGTTTTTAAGCTTATATATATATATATATATATAATATTAGAATAGCAGCTATCCCGCTATCCCGCTATCCCAGTTCGGGGTTAGCCGCTCCGCTCCGCTATCTGGGATTAACTACTATGGTTCTACCATACTTTTATTCATAGATATCTATCTCAAATAGTGGCATGGAGTGGCAACCAAAAACCACTATAGCGAGATAGCAGATTAGGATGGCCACTATATTGAAGTTTTGAGATACAAATTAAATAATTTATGCAACACATAAATGCTATAAAAATCACCCAAAATGTCTAATAAACATATTCACCGTGTACAATATTAAATATTTGTAGCAGTATACATTTGTAGAGCTAATTTTTCTGTGTTTCATCATTAATTTGCTTGGAGTAATTTGGCTTGTAATCATTGTTGAATAAGTTTAGATGGGAGAGGACCTTAGGAATTATAGATGTCAACATTATTATATTCTACTGCAAGTAACCCTTGAATTTGAAAGGTTAACATGGTTTACATATTCTCTTGATCTCCTCTATGTTGTTTTCTTCCCCCTTACCCTCAGTGAAATACTTGTAATGATGAGGGGTAAATTAATTGATCTAATTAGAAAAATGATAGATGAGGTGTAATTAATGAGGCAAGGTGCTGACCTAATTTTCAATAACTTTTTATTCAACTGTACTGTTCTCAACATTCTTTGGATGAAGTTTTCATTATGGTTTTGAAATAGGTAATGGTATAATAACGTAGATAGGCTGGCACATGTGGTATTTGGATCAATTAGGTTAGTTTAAAAAATGAGATAAACCAAAGAAAGGCTATCAATTCCAATTTTTTTTAATTCATTTTAATTAGATCTGCATAGATCTTCAATCTTCATGGTTACACCCTCCACCACTACACCTTGTTCACCATGACATCCACTGCTTTGATTTGCTTCATTTGAACTGAAATGCTTGGATTGTTATACAAGCTTTCTTTTTTTTAGTTGCTGGTTAGCTGCCTAATTGGTGGTAATTGGAGATGATGAGAAATTATACTTTTGGTATCTTGTTTGTTTCTTGTTGCTTTTAAGACATTGGCTGCTAGCCTGCCATTTAGTTCCATTTTACATTTTGCTGCAAGACTTTCTGTTTGTGGTACTACCTTCTCTATATTCAATAGTGTTTCCGAGAATAGCTAATAAAAGTTCTTGAGTTAGATCACTTTCAGGGGCTGGTAAGGTATGGGGAAGAAATTCTAGATTAAGAATTGAACCTGTGTCTATAGTTTGGAATTATGCACTGGATTTGAGATTCCATTTGAATGGATAAGACAACCATATTTAGTCAAATATTACAATTGCAATATGGCATCTCTGTGACTTCAAGTATTCATATAATTTGGAAATAAGTTCTGTCTAGATAAACTTTTCTAAAATCACGTATAAGAAAAAAAAAAAAAAAGATAAAATGAGCCCATAAACTAATATTAATGTTTAACTTGTTACTGCATTCTTTGGTATATTATGTTGTGCTTTTCTGTTTTGTAGGTCTGCCCGGCACACCCTACCTATGCATAGCCATAGTGGAGATCATATAAATTGCAGTTCCACATCTAGTTTGTATGATTTGCTACTCTAGTTTTTTTCAATAGAGGGAAAGAAAATTGAGTTAATGCTCAGGGTTTGGAGGACAGGTGTCATCATTTTGGCTCTCATGACTAGCATGTCCATTACTTAATTAGCTTGCTATATACTTAAATATAATTTGTCTTAATTATATAATGTTATTTAGGGATGTTGTATGGGTCAATTCAATCTAATTCAACCTGCCTTTAACCAACTAAAGAATAAATTGAATTGGGTTAGATTCGTTTTAAATATTAGGTTGAAAATCTTAATCTATTCCAATTTTGTAGTAGGTTGAGTTGTAATTCATCAAAATTATTTAAAAAAAAATATTCATAAGGTAACCTACTAAATAAAATAAATAAATAAAAATAATCTAAAAACATAAGTCATAATTACAAAAGTAATTATGAATTACTTTCGTTATGAATTAAATAAATATACAGTAAATAATAAAATAACATGAAATCTAATATTTTAATAAAATAATATTTAATTAAATTATTTATAAAAAATAAACATAGCATTTTGGTGGGTCAATGTAAGTACTAAACCTACCTTTTGATTTGTAGATTGGTGAATTATGTGAATTGGGTTATGTAGATTCAATCATTCATCTTAACCTATTTTAACCTATCCCTCCTATGGCTAAGAAATGCTCCTTTTTTTTTTAATTTTCATTCATTTATAGTTTCCACTATTTTTTTTGTCACTCGATAATTTAAAGAATTATAAGTTTAGTTTAAATGTGTCTTGCACAAAGAATTTTTGTACTCTTTTAAATTTTAAAAGGACTTATTTGCATGAGTTATTACATTTTACTTTTTTTGTTGTAAAATTTGTTGGAAAGTATATTTATACAAATAACATTTCTCATTTGAGGCTTTATAATTTTATTGGCTCTAGCAGTTGTGGTTGGTTACTGTGGCTATATTTCCAGTGTCAAAGCATTTTCTTTTCTTGTTTAGTGACTTGACATATTGTTGGGCCAAAAAGTATAGAAGACTTTATGATTGTCACAGTCAGTGTGCAACGCGTTCAATTTTGTTAAGCGATCCTTAGTTATTTAAGTGATGTATAGGTATATTTAAGATTATTAGTTTATTGAGATAAACTTTTCTATAAGCATGTATAAGAAAAAAAATAAGAATCGTAAAATAAATTATTTTAAAAGCTAAAATTAGCTAATTAAAGTTTTTTATATTAATTTTTTAGAAATTAATTTTTAATTTATGTATAAATTAATTTTAATTTTTGGAAAATTTTATTTAATTTTTCTTTCTTATTTTTCTTATTTTATAAGTGATTATGAAGAAGTTTATTTAAATAAGTTTTACATAGTTTTCATTATTTTTATATAGTTTATCCAAATAGGTTTTATATAGTTTTCATTATTTGGTAAAATTAATTTTGAAAGAATTTAGGTTAAAAAACTTCAGTTTATATTTAAGAATGATATTTTAATTGTATATTAATTTTTTTTATCTTTTTAGCGATCAATTCAGAAACACATTTTACTCGGTTAAAAAAATAGTTTTTTAATTAAAAATATTTATTATATAAAAAAAAAAATATTTCATTTAATACTTATTTTTAAAAATAATTTTAAAAATATATAATAAAGGATATGTTATATTTTTACACCATGTACTCGTAATTCGTAGACACAAACAAATTAAAATTATTATACCCCATTGCACAAATTTGAGGAAACAGAAGATTTTAACTTCACATCGGTATTTGTTCTTACAAATTTTTTTATTACTTCATAAACAAAATATTAAATAAAAAATTATATTTACTATTTTGAAAATATAAAATATATTCAATACTTACTATAAAAAAATAAAGAATTAGTGGAAGAAACTTTTAAGAAGATTTAAAATTATTCACAAAATTAAGTAAAGATAAAGAGAAGTTTGGACTTCAAACAGAAGTTTGTGCTATTGAAAAATGAAGGTAGGAAGGATATGATTTTTAGTTTTTTGAACTTAACAAGAGTTTTCTTGCTCTTATATATCTCCTTGTCCAATGGAGAATTCAAAGCTCATGTAATTTTGGATGCAAATTAGAAGGGATGGATTATCCATTGTCTTCCAAAGATTTGGAAGGGATGGACTATCCATTGGCATCCATAGGAAACTAGAATTGGCTTCCAAAGAGTTGGAAGGGATGGACTATCCATTGGCATTCATAGGAAACTAGAATAGAGTGGATTGTCCATTTCCATCCAAAGAGTTGAAAGAAATGAACTATCCGTTAATATCCAAAGAATCTTATAAAAGAGATAAGTATATTTTTATTATTGAACTTGATAGAAGTTGCCTCCTGCTCTTACGTATCTCCCAATATAATGGAGAATTTAAAGCTCACAGAGTTCTAGAAGAGGCTTGGAGGAGACGTTAGCCAGATGAGAAGTGCATCTCAAATGGCTGTGATTGAGAGATGGATGGAGGAAGGAACAGGAGCTACTTGTTAGCTCCTGTGACCAATAAATAGTAGAAGACTGAAAGGGAGTAGTTTGAACTATCCATTGGCGTCCAAAGAAAGAAGTAGAGCAGAGATAGAATGGATTGTCCATTGGCGTCCAAAGGACTGAAGAGTAGTTGGAAAAGGTGGATTGTCCATTGATATCCAAAAGATGGAATGGATAAATAACAAAAAGGAGCAAGAGCTACTAGTTAGTTTATGCGTTCAAAAGACGCAGAGAATGAAGTAGATGGAAAGGAGCAGGAGCTACTTGTTAGCAGTGAGTGGAATAGGAGGAAGAGTAGGAACTACTCATTAGCTCTTGTGTCTAAATGACGTAGAGAATGAAATAGATGGAAAGGAGTAGGAACTACTCATGAGCTCCTGTGTCTAAAGGATGCAAAGAATGGAGTAAATAAAAAGGAACAAGAGCTACTTGTTAACTCTTGTATCCAAAAGATGTTTTAAAAGGGTCTCCAATTACACATTTAAGATCACCAGCTTTAGCCTTTTCCACAAACTCATCATATATGCTTTCATGAACAAATGGCGAGAACCAAGCACAACAACATTCCCCTGATTAAAGAATAGAGCAGAATGTGCAGCCTTAATAGCTGCATCAACATCAGCATCCTTGCACACAATGAATGGAGATTTTCCACCCAACTCCAGAGTTACTGGCTTTAGGTTGCTTTGTGCAGACAGTTCTACTACACGTTTACCAGTCCCATATATATAAGAAAGTATACGGTGATTAAGACCAGGAAATATTTCTTCCATCCATGATCTAACCAGATATTCAGCTGCTTTAGTTTGGCAATGCCACCTAATGAGAGGGACAGCCACAACTTGATCAACAGCTACCAATAAGTTTGAGCTAGCACAGCCTAAACACCAGCATACTTTATAATTTTTTAATATATTCTCAAACTCCTTAATCCCTTTCTCAGAAATGAAGTTAGCCTTAATGTTCAGCATCTTAAAACTTGCTTTTTGCACAACAGCTTCACCCAACAACAGTCTAGCCCCTCACCATGTGATCCACTTTGTGCCCAAAACAACTTTATTTTATATTATTTTATTCCTTTCAAATACTATTACTCAAATTTAATTTAAATTTTAAATCTTGATAGACTATATCATCTTTATTTTTCAGATAAACTAAAATTTAAAGTTATTTTATTTTTATTAATCCTAATTTGAATTTGATTTCTAAATTTTGAATTTTTACGTACCATATTGATAAAAATGATGTCTCAATTCAAACACTTCATTTTCAAATTTTCTTCTTTAGTTTTAAAAACCTTATCTCTTTAATTTATTTTATTTATATAATAAAAATAATTACTATTTTCTTTAAGTTATTTGTATTCATAAGTTTTATTCAAATTTAAAAATGTTCATATAATACCCGGGCACACTTGCTAATAATTGTACGAGTGAGAATTTAATTTCATAAATAAGATCACATTTTATTCTATAGTTATATCATTGTCTGGATGTAACGACAACTTTATAAAAAGGAAAGAAATAAAAGCTGTGAAAGACTTCTATAGAAAACGACGAAATTGTAATACACATTCTCTGTCTTTATTTATGAACAAAGAGTGAAAGAGATGATTAGAGTTAGCAATGAACATTTCATCTTGTAATTATTTTATAAAATAGTAACAAGCAAGACAATAATTGCATCGTTTATATTTATATATACTCAATAAGGTTATAGCCTTTTAATTTTAACTTCTAAGTAATAATTTCAACTCGAGTAATTTTGCAGTTTTTCTATTTTTCTTATAAATAAATTCATGAAATTTGCTAAATGTATATGATTAAAATTTTTATCTTAATTCTTATAATATATACATGCATTTGAACAAATCTTTATACATACCTAAGAATTTGATTTGAGATAGCTCAACCAGGAGGCACACACTCAAAATTAGATGATGCCTATTGTGGTATGCTATTTTAATAGTGGTTGAAAATGGTTGAGTATAGTAAATGACACACTAATATTTATAAAGACTCCAACACATAAGTGAAATATTAACATAAATTAGAAAAATATTTATAAAAGAGGGAAGAGGAACGAGGAGAGTCCTAGTATCTATAGGTAAGAGTGATCGTTGTTTTTTAAATTTTTATTTCAATAAAACAATCGTGACAAAATATGTCTTTAAAATTTCTTATAAAAATTAAATTTTAAAGTATATTGTTGTTCCCTATTTAAATGTCAGATCCAACTTATATTTAAATATTAAATACTGGATTTATATGACTAGTTCATATCTCAAAGGAGGCATATTTAAATTTTATTACCGACATAAAGACTTCATTAACAGAGGCAATATGTAAGACAGTGAATTTTCAAGACTCAATTTATTTTAAACTGTTTTTATATATTAAATTTCAACTTTTGATACCCAAATTTATTCATTTAAAAATTGTACCGTGCGTGGAATAAACCATGATGTTTTGTACATTTCTTGTTAGCATTACTCAATTGTTTATAAAACACCTACGTTCTCACTCTTGTCTAGTTCATTATATAATTGATAATACTCTAACCGAGATTCCGGCTCCTATTCAACCAAACTGTATATTCATATGTTGTTCTGTAGGCTTTATCAGAGGAAAACTGTCTGTTTCGGTCAACAATCATTCATTATTTTATGATTTAGACATATTTTATTTTTTATAAAATAAATGAATTTTAATTATGATCTTTATAATTTATTTTATTTTTTATCTTTATAAAATTTAAAATTATTATTTTTATCTTTATTGTTATGTGACATTCATTAATTATTTATGTGACATCCTTATTGCCACTAACATAACATACATATAAAAAAAATTTTAAATTTCTAAAATGAATATTATTTAATATATTTAAAAATTTAATATTCATACATCGATTTTTCTTCATCTTTATAATTGTTCCTCCAGAACCGAGATAAAAAACATTAAGAATAAGAAATAGAACCATCTGATTTGATTCGATAAACCCTAAACCCTAAAGTAATTGTATACTTTCAGTCATTATATATTTTATCTATCTTAAAATGAATGTTTAAGACAAAAAAAAGTGATTTTAAATTTTGGAGAAATAAAAAAGAATATATTAGAACACCCTAATCAAAATTTATTTATTTTATTAAATAAAAAACAATATTTTAAATTTTATAGAGATAAAAAAGAAAGAAACTTTTTAGAGTTTAATAATTATATATATATATTTTGAAAATATAAAACAATAATTAAGAAAACATAGTATTTTGTGATTAGTACATATTTATTACATATTTAGTACAGTATTTTCTTTATTTTACGTTAACTAAAGTTTTATTTATTTGTTTCTGTCATTGACCCATCATCACATGTACATATTGCCTCGGAAAGAATATACTAGTCGGGGAAAGAAAAAATATGGACGCAATAATGACAGAAACTGCATTTTGCTTGTTTTAGATAACTGTTGTGAAACTAATGTCAAAAGGAGTGAGTAAGGGGAAGAATCTGATATGGAAGAAAGCATCATATTGAGGAGAGAGCCTCTGCTTGCTCAACAAGAAAATCCATCTTCTCTGATCAATCATTTGTATATTGGTCACTTCTTAGCTAGATGGAGTGCCAGGTTCTTCTTTCACTTCTCACTTCTCACTTCTCACCATTGATTTAATTATTTAAACTCAAATATTATTGATATGTCACTATTGGTTCCAGTGCTTAATTGATTTCATTTTTACAAAATTACAAAAAAAAAAAATTGCCTTTTTTTTTATAGTTTATAGTTTTTAATTTCTCCCTGAATAGGATAATGGGTTGAAATGATTGCTTGTCCTATGGAATCAGAAATTTATGAGTGGGATATGAAATATCTTAATATGTTACTATGAGTCTATGACCCATCGAAATGTATCAATTGCACTTAATTATACCAAGCTGAGAAATAGATCACATTAGATATGATATACTTGCACAGAAGGTGGCTAGGAGTTAATTAGAATTAGAATCACTCTGTCTTGGCTTGAGATGAGATTTTCAAATTCACTGTTCCATAAGTGAATGGTTTACACTATTTTGTTTGATTTTTACTAGTTAAATTCACTGAGCATTTGTGTTTGCAGGATGTGGGAATTCTCTGTTGGTTTATATATGATCAACATTTGGCCAGATTCATTGCTGTATGCAGCAATATATGGTGCCATTGAATCTGCCTCCATTGCACTGTTTGGTCCCATAATTGGAAGATGGGTTGATAAATTGTCTTATGTGAAGGTGAGCCCCAAGTATTATTATATCTGCTTTTTGTGCAAGGACCACTACTACTTGTATTTTATCACCTATAGAGCTTTGCTATCCTTTTGCTACTAGTTATCATATTATCTATCACTTACCAACAACACAACTTAAATTTTGCATAAGATTGTAGTAGAATACAGAAATATCTTTAGACTAAATTATCTTACACTTGTGTACAGTCAAATATAGATCTATGATATATTTTATTGGCAGGTTTTGCAATTGTGGTTGGTGACACAAAACCTTTCTTTTGTTGTTGCTGGGGCCACTGTAGTTTCCTTACTTGTCAACTCATCTTTGAAGTTTACAAATTTCCCAGTTTTCATATCGCTGGTGTTGATAATCAATATCTGTGGTGGCATTGGTGTGCTTTCAACTCTTGCCGGTACAATCTTGATTGAAAGAGAATGGTAATAATCTTGATGTTTTAATGAGAAAAAAAATCTATATTTGATGAAGCATGTACAAAGGAAACTGAGTTATGTGAATGTTTAGTTAAACACAGAAGAAATATTTTGTAAAAAGAAATATGTTTTGATTCTAGTTTCTATTATACAGGTTATTAGTTATATCTGAAGGTCAACCCCCAGAATTGCTGACAAAGATGAATTCAGTTACAAGACGCATTGATCTAAGCTGCAAGCTTCTTGCTCCTGTCATTACTGGGTTCATAATAAGCTTTGTGTCACTAAAAGCATCTGCTATAACTTTGGCACTGTGGAATACTGTGTCTGTTTGGGTGGAGTATTGGCTTTTCACATCTGTATATAATGGGATTCCAGCTTTGGCCCAAAGTAGCCAGAGGAGGATGGCAAGACTTTCACAAAGTGATCAAGAAAGGAACAATCCAACTTTGGAGGAAGATAGTTTGCTTTCTGTTACTGGTGGTACCTCAGAATTGGCAAACAGAAAGTGCAGTAAAAAACTTTCTCAGAAGATTTCAGAGATTCCTTATATTGCTGCATGGAGAGTTTATTTAAAGCAAGAAGTTGCCCTTCCTGGACTAGCTCTGGCTTTGCTATTTTTCACTGTTCTCAGGTGAAATCCTACTAACATGTTTAGCAATAAAATATTACATTAAAAAAAAAGAAAAAAAAAAAACTAGTCTGAATTGTCCTTTTCCACTAATGCTTAAAATGTCTGGTCTATTTATGGAAAGATAAGAAGGTCAAGACATGCCATATTTATATAGGATTTTCATTTTTACATCTTTATAAGCTTATTAATAAGTACTATTCTTTGTACATACAAGTTTTGTCAAATTAACGTTTCATTCATAAATAAAACCATAAAAAAGGTTCAAATTAGCAACATTTGGATAAACTTTTCCATATAAGAAAATAAGAAGAAAAAATAAAATTAATTTTTTTATAAATTAAAATTAGTTTATACATAAATTAAAAATAAGTTTTTGAATAAATTAATATAAGAAAACTTCTACAAATTAGTTTATGCATTGGTTATTTTAGTTTATGGAGAAATTAATTTAATTTTTCTTCTTATTTTATTTTTTAATTACAGAAAAGTTTATCGAAAGAGAAATCGTAGTAATTGGACAAAGTCATTCAAAAAATTTCATTCTAAACACTCGTTAAGAAACATGTGTTGCATATTTTTGCTTTCAATTGGGCATGAAGAGTCATTGATGAAATTCCAATTACTTGCCTCAGCTTTGGAACTTTGATGACAGCCACCTTAGAATGGGAAGGCATACCTGCATATGTTATTGGACTAGGAAGAGGAATAAGTGCTGTGATTGGAATAGCTGCAACACTTGTGTATCCAGTGCTACAGTCTCATATATCATCTATTAGAACTGGACTTTGGTCTGTATGGTCTCAGGTATAAACTTTGTAAATGACATGAGTGCTAGTCAAATACTCAATTTTCTTTGTGAACTGCAAAAAATGTATTATTGATATAGCATATAGGTTGTTTTATTTTATTAGTTTTTCATACTGATTTTTGTTGCCCTTGTTTATGTATGTTGTGCATGCAGTGGACTTGTCTCCTTCCATGTGTAGCTGCAATATGGATCCAAAATGGCTTTCTATCATCATATATTCTGATGGGAAGTGTAGCCATATCTCGGCTTGGATTGTGGATGTTTGATTTGTCTGTACTTCAACAAATGCAGGCAAGAAATTACCCTTATTGTCTCAAGTTAGTTAAATTTTTCCTGAATAATTTTTTTTAGTAAATGTGAAATCTAGATTTTGATGTCTATGATCAATCTTGGAATATCTCTTTCTTAATAAATCATCTTGGCCTGACTTTTCTTTTATTCATTTTCTGGAAATAGGATCTTGTTCCTGAATCTGATCGTTTGATTGTTGGGGGTGTTCAGAACTCACTTCAGTCATTGATGGATTTATTAGCCTATGTTATGGGAATCATAATATCTGATCCACGAGTGAGTTTTAAAACTTTAACATTCATGTCCAACCCAAATATATATATATATATTTTGTTCTTGCTACTTATGACTTTAAGTCTTCCTTTAGATTTTTTATAAATGACTTTCTTTGTATCTCTTCAGTTTTCAACTTCTGAAAGAGAATTCTCTAATTTCACCACCATCAAATTAGATTTAACAAGGGCATCCCTAGTTAATCTAATTATTACACTTGAAATTTACCCTTCAGACTACAATTCTACTTACTTTGGCTGTAATTTATTTCTTTAGTACCTCAATATAAAAATAAAATAAATAAGCTTTTCTATAAGGTAAATTCTATTTGTGAGCTTTTTCAAATTGTATTTATGAAAAAAATTATTTTTTTTTGTTATTTTATTTTTCTATTGGTACTTGTGAAGAAATCAATTTGTAAATTTGATGAAAATTTTTCATCTATTCTCAAAACATTGGTTATTGCTTAGAATTTGATGCTTATCAAAATCACATTTGTGTTTGAGTGTTCAGGAGTTCTGGAAGTTGACTTTGTTATCATGTCTGGCGGTGACATCAGCTGCAGTCCTGTACTGCATCCACGTGTACCAAGTGCGGAAGCACATCTTTCACTTCGATCGTTTAATATGGGGCAAATGTTTTGTAGGAGAATCTTGAGTTGCATAAGAATTGCTCTCTCAATGAGACACTGGATTTGTTCACATAATTGAAGGTTTTAAATCTAAAGAAACAGACTTCTCTTTTAGTATCTAATGTCAGTAAAACAAAACGAACAGTATTAGAGAATAGAATTTTAGGGGAAAAGTGGGAAAAAAAAAATGGGAAAGAGAAATAAGAAAGTATAGTGATAAAGTAATTTGGAAATAAAATGAGTTACATCTCACATAATGAGTTTTCTTATGAAAAAATTATCAAATAAACTATCTTTTACACTTTCAAAATGTTGAAAACTAATATACACATTTTCTAAAGGTTAAGAACTAAGTCACGCATAATTCAAACTTAGCATTCTTCATAAAGATAATTTTGAAAACAAATTAATCACATGTTAGTGATCGAGTTTTTAAATTTTAGTTTAACAAAAAATAGGAGAGTTATTTTTCATATATTAAAAATCTTAAAGATAAAAATACAACTTTTAAAAGTTTGGAAAGTCACATATAACTCATACTTTAGGGTGTTAGTTTCAAAAGAAAATTCTCCTTTTATTTTTAGAGGACGTGATGAGCTTCTAATTAAATTGCATGAACTACACTTCAAGTTTGTTTTTTTTTTTTATATTAACTACCCTTCAAGTTTTCTTACAAGAAACATGCACCCCTTCTAAGCCATTTCTTCTCTTCCATCCTCTTCGGTGCAAATTGCAAAGCAAGCCATAAATCCCCTCCCTCAATCTTCTCTCTTTCTCCCCTGTCCTTACAACAAAGATTTGCCCTATTTCTCTCGTAAAATAACTCATAAATGTTTTGATTTTTTAATTTTAAAAATATAAAAGAAGACATTGTTTTTTAAAATATTTTTCATAAACTATTATAATCAAATAAATATTTTTATTTTCAAAAATTAAAAATGGAAAATAAATATGCTATTAATTTTTTTAATATCAATTCTAATGAGTAATGTTAAGAATACAAAAATATAACATTTTTTATTAAAAATATGTATTATATTAGAATTTTTTTCATTTATTATCCTTTATGTGAACTTAAAAATTGATGTTAATAAAATCAGAAAAATAATAGTAAAATAAAAAGGCTAACGACCCAAAACATAATTAATAAATGGTGGGTGCTCGTCCGTGCCTTTATGAGCGGTGCTTGGAAGTTAGAAGTTGAAAATATTAAAAGTTGTCCAACAGTGCGGCGGCAGCACTCCAAGCGGTGTAGCAGATGCGACTTAATTTATTGCTATCTGTCTCCCTTATAAATTTGTCTTTTCAAGCAATCAAGTTATAAAATATTATCTCTCTTTAAATATAATATTTTTTAAAATTTTCATTTTGTTTGTAAGACTCTTTTTAAATAAGTTCTTACATTAATTTTTTTTTACTAAATTACTTTTATTTACTTTATTTTAAATTTTATTAATTAATAAAATAAATATATTATTTCTTTTATAAAATTAAAAATTATCCACACATTCATTAATTAATTAAATAAAAAGAATAAAATAATAAATCTTAAAAATACATATAAATTATTAATAAACTTAATATTACTAATTAAGTTTACTAATATACATAAATTAATTTAAAAATATTATATTTAAAGATGAATATAATATAGGATGTTTAAAATTAATTTACATAAATTAAAAAATATTAAATATAATTTATTGTTTGTTATAAGTATTTTTTAAATAGTAGGTTGTAAATAGAGTTTTATAAAGATAAAATCTACACATTTTTAATAAAAAATATATGTAAAAAATAATTAAAGAAACTTAAAATTTACAAAACATGTATAATTTAAAAAAAAAAGGCTAAAATATCAATAAAACGAATAGAATAACTTTTAATGACTTCTTAAAAAATATCAAAAAATTAAACACGATTGTAATTAATCAATATTTCCTTCTGAACGACCAACTTTATAATCTTACAGAACCAAGTATCTATCTGCTTAAAACGCCCTGAAATATATTCTACAACGCAAAATAGCAAACTCGTCCAAAATATCTTTGGGAGCATTATGCTTCTAATAACCTCCTAGTTATGTTGCTTGCGTAGCATAACTTACCGTTTCCAAATTGCTTGCTAATATATAACGAAGAATAGTAATCAAAGAGAGTGAATCAATGAACAAAGGTAAGGGTGGAAACTGTACACTGAAATGATTTTACTCACGTATATATGTTACTATACTGGACACTGATGAACTACATGATAAATGGGGGCAATTATCACGAAGCACTACACAGAATTACAAAATTGGATACTCATTACTATATATCAAAAAATTATGACACAACACAAATATACATGTGCTTATATGAACGGGAGGCATGGGGAATTTTGTTGACAGCTTCATCTGGACTTGTACAGCGCTTGCACGCTGAACCTGAGTTGTCTCCAGTGAAGTGAGTTTCGCCTCCGAAAATCCTTGTGCATCGATGCTAATCTGCATGCTAGTACATATGTTCATGCATATATATCTGAAGAAAGCAAACTAAGAGTAGGAGCTATTTCCTATATGGAGTTCTGAGTATCATATATGAACATAAGAGTAGAATAAAGAATCTTGCATTTCAGGGAGATTTCCTATTCATTACAGGGGAGCATGACTATATAGACCTGGCTCAAGACAGAACCAGAATATCAAAAACATCGACCAGCTATGAACACTTCTCATAGTAAATTCAAGAATCGCTCCAATCTGCATCATCATCTTCATCACTTCCAGCCAAAGCCTATTTAATAATTAACATTTTAGTGGACCCTGAAGAAAGGGAGCATAGCCATCTAGAGACAAAAAAAAAGAAAGAGGAAACACGCCTACTACAGTAAAATAAACAGGTAAAAAGAGAGAGACCTGGCGAATTGCATTTGCTTTCTCCAAGATGGCAGCAAGCTTCAAATTTGTTTTTGGACCTTGAATGCTAGGTCGTGTAGTCACAGCAGGCTTCAAGTTGAAGGACTGAGAGAACCAAAAAAGTATTTTTAAATAAAAGAATGGTTTGAATAAAAAAGGATCAGCATAAGGAACAAAAGTTGCAAGCTCTAACCTTCGTTCTTATCTGTTCTAGTAAAGAATCCCTTTCATCTTCCTTCGGTGCAATTTGAGGCATAACCCTTTCAGTAACCCTCCTAAGCTGCAGTAGTTCAAAGGTAAGGTGTTATGCAAGAATTAAGACCTCAAAACTCAAAAGGATATTCAGTGTCATATAAGAACTTGAAACTGCCTCACCTTGCTTTTGTCATGAGCAGCAACAGCATCAATTAGAGGATTACGAGGACGAGGAAGCTTATTCTTTGGTTTTCCATTTGTCATTCCACTCTCAACATCTGATGTCCGATCAGATGAATCCAAGGACATTGTCATTCCCCCTTCAAAGGGCAGGAAACTTTGATTAGGCTCCATACTTCCCATGTTTGGTGGAGACATGAATGAGATAGGAAGACGTCCTTGTTCCCCTTCCACATTGCTTATAGACGGATGAAGTGTTTTAACTGCAGAACTAGTCTCTGACATTAACTGACTTGGAGGTTGAGTCAGTTTTTCTTGAGAAGAGATAGAATCATGTCCAGAACCAGGAACAGCACATTCAACAGGTAGAATTGGAGGGTCTGGGTTAGAATTTTGTACCATTTCTCCCTCGGAACAAACAATGTGACTGCAAGGACTGTCCATAGATACCCCATTAGTTGCAGACTGCAGAAGTGTTTTATCATCTGAACTAGGCTCCGTCATTAATTGAATTGGAGGTTGGGTCAGTTTTTCTTGAGGTGAGACAGAATCATGTCCAGAAACAGCACATTCAGCAGGTGGAATTGTAGGGCTTGGGTTAGAATTCAATACCATTTCTCCCTCAGAAACAACTCCATGACCATGTGGAGGCCTGTCCATGGATACCATCTCATCCATACTCTGCTGAAGTGATTTATCATCTGAACTAGTCTCCATCATTAACTGATGTGAAGGTTGAACTGATTTTTCTTGAGAGATGGAATCATGTCCTGAAACAGCAGCTGTTATTGGCATGCATGGGTTTGAATTCTGTATCATTTCTCCCCCAGGAGCAACAATGAAACTGTGAGGAGCCATGCTTGTAGATGCCACAGGTAATGTTAAGAAGGGGTTCTGAATTTGGTTTCTGTCCAGCAATAGGTAATTATATTGACCATTTGATTCATTAACCATAATAGGAATTTGAAAAGGTATAGCAACAGGATGCCCTGAAACACCAACAGAAAACCCAGAAGAATGTTGGAGGTTATCACTTTCCACAGCCATGACAGGCAAAAATGGACTCTGATACAACAAGGTCTCTCTCTCAGAAGTGGGCAAACCAAATAGAGATTTTTTATCAGGTATAATTGACTGCATTGGCTGGACTGAGGTCTGCCTTACTTCTAACTCTTCTCTTTGTGAAGCTAGGGAAGCATGTTGAACCTTGCCCATTCTCCATTGCATAGGTGGTAGAGGAGGCATAGGTGGCATCTCATCAAGATTATTTTCATTTTCCTTGGGAAAGAGGTTAGGAAGAAGAGGTTTCAATGGATCCATCACATGTTTTTCAGCATTACTCTCCTGGCTAGATGACGGTGGCAAGGAATAAAATGATGATGGCTCATCTGCATGGATTTCTGATACACATTCAGAAGTAGCATGAGTGCTTTCTTGCTCCAATTGATATATCTGCGTCTGCTGATATTGAGATTTCCCAGAGGCAAAGTTTTTCTCATCCCTGAGTGGGAATTCTGCATCCTGTTTACCAATTTGGGATTGAGAGAACAGATCTAAATCAGTTTCGGGCTCCAACTGGTTACTGGAAGGTGATGAAAAACTATCTCCACCATTTTGTAAAGGATCATGCTGGTCATAAAATATTGATTCTGACTGCCGAGCATCTAACCCTGAAAATTCAGGCACCATTTCTGCGTCATCAACAAAAGCACTAGGTTGGAATTTCTCCCTTGGAGATGACTTTTGAATATAATTATATTTTTCTGAATCTGGAATATCACAGGGCACCAATTTGTTCAGGTTCAATACATCTGCAGAAGCAATTTCTGGTTGATCCACTATCTCCTGTTCCTCTAGTTCTGTCAAAGATTCCCTTGCAACTGCCTCATCAACTTCCTTTTCTTTATTGTGTGAATCTGCAAAAGTAGAAAGAGGTTCTTCTAACTTTGTAATGTTACTCATTGGAGAATATATGACATCAGATGATGCTACATCTAGTGATGGTGCCAATTGATTCTCCCTCTGCTCTGCATTTGAGTCCATGGAAATTTGCATCAATTCTACTTCATTGGATTTCATTTCCATCTGATAAGAATGAGAACTCAACAGAGATTCTTCCAAATCTGAAAGACCCCTTGATGGAGAACAAATCTGACTTGATGCTGGACAGGTAACAATACCCACATCATTTTCAGCACTACCAACAGAAGGAACAGAGTATACAGCCTGATCTTCTGACTGAACATTTTCAGTGACCAGATCATTTTCCATCACATGGTTATCAGGAGATGGATGTTTAAAATGACCATCACCTTCAACTGGATCAACACTGCAGGTGGACCCATTTATTTCATCATCATGCACCATTTTTGGTATCTCTTCAAATTTTGATTGTAGATCAGAATACAAAACTTCAATTTCTGCCGAGCCAGGATCATCCTGTGTACTGTTATGAGCTGAATCAGAAGATAGTTCCCCAGTAAAGCAACTCACTGGAGAAATCTTCACAACAGGAGTCTCCAAATTAAGTTGGGTTGCTATAGCACAATCTTCATCTTTTGAGTCTTGACAATCAAGCGCCAACATAGCACCTGAATTCAAGTTTAATTCTTCCATGGATGAGCAAATGGGATCCTCTCCTGGAGAACCAATATCTCTATTAACCAAAACTTCAGAAGTGTTTTCATTGCATTCATCTCCATGAGCTAATTCCAAATCATTAGAAACTTGCAACAAATCATCAGAGTGAATATTTGGAGCATCATCATCCAAGTTGTCTAACAATGTTGTATCAGAAGAATCCACAGGGCAAGCATCATCTTTTATTAGGTTGAGAGAAACAGGTATGGAAGCAATAGATTCAACAAGATCTGTTCTGTCTGCATCCTCATCATCTAATCTTAAATTAAGTTCAACAGGATCAGATGGGGTTTCATCCGACTGAGTTCCTGGAGGTAGGGTCACTGGTGAGGTGGATCCAAGATCAGTACACAACACATGACCTGAAGTTGTCAGATCCAAAGAGGCTTGCCCTGAATCAGAAATCTCTTTTGCAGGAACATGTGCATCATCATGCATGACAAACCTCCCACAATCTGTGTTTTGAAACTCAACATTTTGGGAAAGCTGGTTGGATGGACTGTCTTCAACCACCGGTTCATAATACTTAGTATTTGTTAATAATATAGGTTCTGATTGTGTATTTTCAACAACAGTGCTTAATGAATCAGAGTAAGGGAAATAGGATTTATCTTTCATGAAAGAACCATTTTCGTCTGATGTAGAGGAGTTCCCAACAGATTGAGAATCTGAGAGGTGAGGTTGTGGTTCTATATGCTGCCCATTTCCATCTCTTCTGAATGAACTATTATTGTCTAATGTAGAGGAGGTTCCAGTTGATTGAGAATCTGACGACTGAGCTTGCACTTCAATATGTTCTTCAATTCTATCTTGTTTGAAAGAACTACTGTCATCAGACATTGAGGAGTCTCCAAATGATTGAGAATCTGAAAATTGGGCTTGTTGTTGATGTTCTTCTTTATCATTGGTATCTGTTGCCTTTGGAATATTCAAAAAAATATTCTTAGGTTTACACTCGTTGTCTGTTTCCAATTCTGATTCCATGGTAGTTAAAGCATCCATGTAATTGTCAACTTCACTAGTCACGTCATCAGAATGGTACCCATCTAAGCTGCCTACTATTTTCTTTTGTTCATCAATAGCCAAATCTGCTTCATCAGGCAACTTAAGATGATCAGAAGACATATTATCAGTCACACCAGCTGAGATTTGTTCTTTCACCTTCACAAGGTCTCCATTTGGCTCCTCATCCATTTTTGAAAATGGTTTTAGTTCTAATTCCTGCTCATCAGGGGATGAATAGTTGTTTTTATTTCCCAATGACTTTTTCACAGGACTAATGCTATTGATTTCAAGAATTTTAATCCCAGGCTCACTAGTATCATCCGATGTCAGTTTCACAGGCAATGGAAAGATAGAAGTTTCACAAACCATTTTATGGTCAGGTGAGGGAGTTTCCAGAAATTTCTCCATGTAACTCTTCCCAGCTCTTGCTTCAACTTCCGGTCCACTCAATTGTCTTTTCTTCAACTTCACTAGACGCGCAGGATTACTGTAACCATTCTCAATACGCTCCTCAAGAAGCAGCTGATGTAATCTGCAATAATGGAAATTAAATTGAGCCACCAATCATCATTAGAAACCATAATGAGAAGAATGAATTAGTGCATCACAATAAAAATATTGGAGCTTACTTTGCATGTGATGGTGCAATATTAGGGGCTTCGCCATCCCTCAGCCGTGCTCCTTTCTTCAGCTGGAAATGAATGAAAAAATTATATACATTCAAAATTGTAAGTACAGTATTCAATTTTCAATTGCATAGAATTTTTTGCTATGGCAATTACAGAGTATCAACCCTAAACAAGAAAAGGCAGTGCTGAACAGTTGTCTGCCTGCTTGTATCATATGTAATCATATATTATATGTATGGATCAAAGGCAGTGCATGGACCTCAACTACTTTACAAATTTGCAGCAAGATCTCAATCAATAATGTACACAACATGAAGCCAATCAGGATCACAGATTTAGAACAAAAAAAAAATGGAAAAAAGAATTCCAGTAAAGAACTATTTAAATAAATGGTAGAATTGAAATTTTGTACCTTGACTTTGCGAATTCTCTTTTCCCTCTGAGCTTCTATTTTAGCAGTTACAGATGAAGTTGATTCCATTTTAAAGAATGATGGATCAGTATAACGCTTCAGACATGCACCAGCCCCAGCTACATCAAACCTTTAAAGAAGCCAAAGCCAAAAAGAAAATTTTCAAACATCTTATAACATAATAATCATTTTCTAATCATATTTCTGATGAATCAGCTCATACTTATCTAGAAGGAACAGTCTTGGAGGACCACGGCATTCTTCATATGAATCCATTACAAATCGAGGCAAGTCTCCACGAGTCACAAGATTTTGTTCAGATCGTAGATTAGGATGCCAATCAATCCCTACAATGCAATATGTAAGTATGTTTAAATTAGTAAAGGGACAATTACACCTAAAGGTTACAACTTAAACCAAAATTCCAGCACCCTACAAGATTAACAGCATTTAAATCATGATGACAATGACAAGTTACATACAGTGGGACTCTGTAAAGAGAAATCTAACCTCCATTAGTATAGAATGATGAATGATGAGTTTGAGAAAAGAAAGCCTTCTCAAGTGAAGGAACTTCAGACTCAAGCTGTTTAACACGAGCCATAAGACCATGGCCTCTTGCAGCAGTAGCCATTACTTCTTCATGTAAATCATGGAAGATCTCGGCGGCAAACCTAACCAAAATGAAATAGTTAAATACAGAGAACTTAATAGCACCTAGTGATAGTAAAAACTCTAACTTAGAAAGTTAGAACATTGATGCTGGGGTAAAAATTGCCTGTGCTAAAATGGGAACGAAACAACTTCAAAGTTCAAATATCCCAGTACAATTGGAACTCTGCCAAATAAAACTAACTTCATATATATCAACTACATGATACAGAATGTCACTATCACAACTCTAGAAAGAAACACACATACTCCACCCAGAATTATTTGAACCAAATTCACATGATTAACTGTGTTTGGATCCCCCATCCATACTCCTTGGACATGCATCACTGAAGCAACTATTAGTTGCTTTTGTGTGCATTTTGACGTGATAATTCCTGAGACGTGAATGGGGGATGGTAATCCAAACACACACTAAGCCACCAAGGGTTAGTTCAGGTGCTTGTTGCCCATGCATAGCAGATCCTAAAATTAACCCTTAAAACAATCCAATACTCACGGAAGGAAATATCTCATTAACCATGTCCTGAATTCTACTCAGTATAGAATGGTCTACTAATTGTATTGTCTCCTCATCCGATTTTAAAATATCAGCAAATACTCAAAAACATCAAACAAAAAACATACTTTTTCAACAGCCAAATCTCATTTAACCCGAATAACTAGATTTCTCAAATTGACTACCATCTAGCCAAAACCTATCATCGGGAACCTTATTAATCCAAGATTTGTAGTCTACAACGAGTCAATCAAATTCAAAGCAATTCAATCCCAGCCTTCACCCATCTAGGCAACAAGTAGAAGCTATATGCCCACACAACGTCACCCAACACCTTCACAATTTCGCAATTTAAACCAATCACCGCACTACAACCACCAATTCCCTTCAATTTTTCCCCTTTTATACATACAAAGTTCAAGAGTCCAAAAGGAAAAAAGCATAAAAATAAAAGTTAGCTAATTAGTTAATTAATAACCAATTAACCATTACACAACCACCGAACAAGCATTTATATTTTCTTCCAATTCCAAACTAGCTCCTCGATCCCGCGACCATCGAAATCCGAAAAGCACACAACCTTGCCGAATAAAGCTCACTCCAGCAAAAAAAACTAAAAAATTCCACTAGTTTTTTTTTTTTACCCTTTCCAAACTCGGCACAAATTCAACTAAACGCAGTCCAACTTGCTCTGATGAAAGTGATTCTAGACTACAAATTTCCATTATTCCAAGATTTGTAGTCTACAATCAGTCAATCAAATTCAATCTCAGCCGCCACTCATCAGAGCAACAAGTAGAAACTATCCATCCGCACAACGTCACTCAATACCTTCAGAATTCCATAATTTAAACCAATCCCAACACTACAACTGCCCAATTTCCTTTTAATTTTTTCCCCCTTCAAAACTCTATACACACAAAGCTCAAAAGCACAAAAGGAAAAAAAAATACATAAAGCTATAAATTAACTAATTAGTTAATCAATTAATAACCAATTAACCATAACACAACCACCGAATTAACTTAAGCATCTATACTATCTTCCAATTCCGAACTGGCTCCTCGATCCAAAACGCACACAACCTTGCCGAATTAAGCTCACTCCAGCACAAACCTCAAAAACTCCACTAGTTTTAACACTTCTTTCCTTCTTCACACTCGGCACTGTTCAACTAAACGCAATCGCCGAAAATCAGAATCACGAAATCAAGGAACTCAAAAGAAAGAAACGCAGAAGGAAGCAGATAAGAAGAAGAAGAAGAAGAAACTGACTCGGCGAGGTCGCCGAGCTGGCGCAAGAGTCCAACGAGACCGGCCATGGCGACGGCTTCGAGAAGAGCTTCGGGATCGTCCTTGTCGGCGGCGCGGTACAGCTCGGGATCCGCCAAGCTGTACTCGCTCCTCACGCGGTACTTCGAGAGCGGCATTTTTCTCCTTCTTCTTCGAACTCCGCAATTCGCAAACCCTAGTTTTCGCGATTCGCTTTCCTCTGCACTTCGATCTTCTCTCTTCTTCCGGCGACTCCGCGACTGTGTTCTTCCACCATGGAAGAAGAGAGAGAGAGCGGAAAATAGATAGTTAGAGAGAGAGAAAGTGTGAGAATTTTTCTTTCTTTTTTTTTTTTAAATAATTGTTTTGGGAAATGAAATGAATGAAGATACGGTGGTGGGTGCGTGAGTCGTAGACGTGAAGAGAGTGACTGAGTAAGCAGGGTGCGTAGTGGACTCACTATTTATTATTTAACCGAACCCAATTCGAGACCAAGTAATAATTGGTTTTAATTTTTGGTTTCATTAATTATTGTTTGGAATTTTAAAATAATAACCAAATAAGAGTTTAATTTACGAATTTAATTTTTATTCAAGGTCAACATAAAAATTTTAATTATTAATTAAAATAATTATTATAAAAATCAAACATCTTATTTTACATGATTAAATTATTATTAGATATTTATATCATTCGTTTATAATATTAAAATTCTTAATTTATATAACTTATCAATATAAAATATTTTATAGATATTTAAAAATTATCTTATTTATACGTCATATTAATAAATGAAATTATATGATAATGTCCACCCAAAACAAATGATATGACAAAATAATTGAATTTTTTTAATGTTTATTGAAAAATATTTTATATTAACAATTTATATTAATAAATTTAAAATAATAATTCAAAAAATATTTTAGGTAATATTTAACATATTTTAAATTTTTAATCCTGTTTTAAAAATAAGCCTTTGAAATTAAGGTTGAAATTATTTTATATATTTTGATTTAAAAAATACTTTTTAAGTTAAAAATCTTGACAACATATTTTTCAGTTCTAAGAATTGAAATAAAGGAGGAAGATAAGAAGAAGCTATTAAAATTAACTTATTGAAAATTTTTAACGTTAATATATTAAATATGTTTTATATAATAATTCTTTTTTTAGTTTTATTGTGTATATACCTTAAATACATGGGCTAATAGATGCTCTTAACTTTAGTGGTGGCCACTCTTGAAAATTTATCCTTTTCCTTTTTCAATGAGAAATTTTTTTAAATTGCTCCTATTTTTTTAAATTGCTCCTATTTTTTTTTATAACCGACACATTAATTGCAAATATTGAATACATTAGTCCTTGTGTGTCGTCACACACATGAGACACCAATTTTTGAAATAAGACTAGCGTGGTCAATATTCCTTATTTTTCATGAGCCGAAAATGGAAGCTTATTTTTTAAAATAAATAGTGTGTTTTGTGCTAATTTTTAAAAGATAAACTCAAGATTTTTTTATCATATAAAAGTTTAGAAAATTTATATCATCTTAATTTAAGTGATGACTTACTACTAAATAATTAAAACTTGATAGTAAAATTTCTTTTACTGATAATCAAATCCAACATTTACATCGTACCACAAAAAAATCCAACATATACTAAAAAGTTCAATTTTATTAACGGGACCGAACTTTTTTAGTTTAATTTTTAATACTTATTACCAATCAATCACAACATTGCAAAGGGTATTGTAATAATTTACTTTATGCACTGTTAAAAATATTTTACCTTGTATCTGATTGTGTGCTATTACATTATTTAAAAAAAAAAAACATTTTGACATTCATATGAAATGTCTAATTCATTATTTTTAAAAAATATATGGAATATCTAATTCATTAATGTGATAGCACACCATTGAGTATAAGTATTTTTTTTTTTACAAAATAATATGTATAAATTACATTTTTCAAATCTAAAGTATGGACAAAACTTTGTTAAAATAAATTTCCACTTGAGAATCAAATAATTCCAACGAAACTATACCATTTGTACTATTACTCGAACATGAACTTTACGTTTTAGAAAAGCATCTAACACTCATTTTAATAATTTAAAAATTAAACAATTTATCTCTTTATAGAGAGAGAGGTACTCCTATAAAATTATTTTCAAACTTAGTTTTTTTAATAGATTAGTGTTCTGTTTATTTTGGGTATAGAATACATTATTTTTCCAAGTTATTTCATGTTATTGTTCCAAGCATTCCAATGAGTAATTGTAACAAGTCAGTGTAATGATATTATTATGAATGGATGAATAGTTTAAAATTCAAAATTCAAGAAATCTCGATATTATTAAAATGCAAAATTAATATTTTTAAAATGCAAAATGAGTAATGATGCCAGTGATTTAACAAAATCCAATCCACTTCCTGATAAAATGTTATCCTGTCAATAGCTGAGCACGGTGGGGATATAATAGAAGATGTAATACATCTACATGGATTGCAACATTTTAATTTAAAAAGATCTTGATACAGTAATAATGTGTAAGTAATACAAAAATACTTAGGTGAGAGGGAAGTAATAATATTTATTGGAATGTGGTTGAATTAAGCTTGTAATAGTTACCAACTATAATGAGTTTGATGATCATCAACAATCACATCTCGCAAAAAAAAAATGTCAAGCATGTATAGTATATGTTATTACATTTCTTTTCAATATACTTGATATATCGTTGAAAGTTTTTAGTGTGCTTAATAAAGTGATTGATTAATTAAAAATAATTAAATTAAAATTCAGTATAAAATAGATTAATAAAATGTTGTTTTATACGATTTTCGAAAAAATTTTAAAAGGTTGAAACAATCAAAAGGTCTCATACTAGCTATTAAGGTAGAGTTTTCCCTAAAAATGGTTATCTGGATTGAGTGAACACTTAGAGTTAATGGATTGTGGTCTTAAATACATTTTAGTTGCAATTTGTTGAACTAGTATCATCAACACGTTATTTTATGCAATGCACATTTTTTGAGGCAAAATAACAGTATATTAGAGTTTTGAGAAAAACCCCCCAAAAACCCCCCAATCATCATCGAAGACGGCCTCCTATTGTCAAAAAGACAACAAATCCTTATTGCACAATAGGTATTAAAATCTCATAGACCAATGGTCCTTCAAACCCTTACCCAAAGGTTAATAACCCACAAAACAATTATGTAAATAGGTCATTTCATGGCTGAGTTGGGGTTGGATTTTTAGACCTCCTTCACCCTTTTCTCTCTAATTTTTGTTCACCTAGCTTGGAGCCACCATTGTTGATCAAGATTCTAACTCCTTCATTAAAAATTTTTATACTAAGTCTTCAACCAAGTAAGGGAAGCTATCATTGGTAGATTTTCATGGTTGTACATTGTTAAAATGTTGCTTTATATAAGGTTGTATGATTAGGAATGTGTGAATATGAAATTGTTTAGGCATAATAACCATTTTTGTGAGTTTTGAACCTTTCATGAACATTTTGAGTTGATGATGATTCTGCCAATGCATGTTGAAAAATTTTTATTTTTACGTTGAGATATTGAATGTATGTTGTTTTGGTGTTGCTGGTTTGATTGCATGTTAATTTGATTGAAGTTTTGATGATTCGATTGAATTTGCATGTTGCTGTTTTAGGGTTTTGTTTAGGTGAATCCTTAGCTCGCTGGGTGAATACTTGTTTTCTAGTTTTCTGTTGAAGGTTTGTTGGACGAGGAGAGACTCTTGCTAAGCCACCTTGCTTTTCTAGGTATCTTTTCCAGAAAACTATAAGTCAACACTAAGCGAGGGACTCACTCGCTAGACAAGAGCTCAAAAACACATGAATTAGATGAAGGTCCGCTGAGTGAATACCTTACTCACTAGGAAAACCCATGAAACTTAGTGAGAAAATCTAAGTTTGTTGATTGTTTATTGAGTCAAGGTCTAGAGAACTTAGAAACAACATAGATTCATTAGGTGAATCTCACATTTTGTTGAGCAAGAGTTTAAAGAGCTTTTTGTGGCTCTTCTCGTTGAACGAATGAATACCTTTGTTAAGTGAGTTAGGTGAAGTTGTGAGTATAAAGTCTTTGTGATTTCATTCGTCAAGTGAAATCACCTACTCATTGAGCGAATTAAATGTAAGTTGAGATAATTCTCTCTATGACTCATCTGGCTAGGTGAGGATGAACCCTTGTTAGGTGAAACATGTGAGATTTGAGGAGTTAAGCCACTATGGCTTAGCTCACTGGCCAAATGGTGCATTTGCTAGGTGATTAAACTTAGTAGGAGCTCTTTGTGGCTCAACTTGCTAGGCAAAAATAGGCTTTTGTTGGATGAGTGAACATACTAGAAAAAGTACTCTCACTATGGGTAGGGTTTGTTGGGCAAGAGATCCCACTTGTTAGGCAAATCTATTGGTAGTGAGAAAAAAATGTTAAGTTATAAAACTTAGTTCTTTGAATATTTATACCCTTTAAAAAGACTTAATTTTGGTTGTAAAAGATTGGAATTGAGTAGGATGGTATAAAAGCTTAAAGTGGAATGATAAATAAAGTAAAATTTTATAAGATTTGAAAGGTTGTTATCCATGAAGGATAGAACACTTGTTGTTGGGGATGTAAAGTAAGTTGTTGGCCTTACTCTTAAGGACTAGTTGATAACTCACTCATTATTGTTATGATTCCAACTTGTTTATAAGGTAATCATGTTGAGGTGGTGGATACAAGTTGTTAGTATCTATGTTCAAGGAAGTTGGAAGTGATAATCACAATTGTTGTTGTTGTTGAGTCCATTTGTGAGCCCTATTGACGAGTAGACACATAAGTTGTTAGACTACCATGAGTTGGCAAAGTGCACCACCAATGCTGGATTGGAAGAGGTGGGGCTGTGTAACCTTGGGGATATGTGGACAGGCAATCTCCCACAAAAGGGTGTAACTTTGCAAGGGATAGTGACCGTGGAAAATTGCTACCTATGTACAGTCTATCTCAACTCAAACGTTTTCCAATCCAATTTGCATCCTCTTTTCCCAATATCAAGTTGAGGGTATGTTAAGAAAGTCATAGGAGTGATCGCTTAGCTTATAAATATCCATGGAGTAGTTGTGTGTGTGTGTATATATTGTTGAATATATTGTTGTGAATGTTGAATATCTACTAAGAGCTAAGACTCGTTGTTAATGTATGTTGTGTAATATTTAGAGGTTCATGATGTATGTTTTAAATATTTTGTGTTGTTGTTGCTTAAGTGTAGAGATATAAGTGTATTCTTGCAATGACTTACCCTTTATGTCTATTATATGATTGCAATGACCTCAAACATGTTCATGGGCGCATATACCAAGGTTGTCGAAAGGGTAGAGGTTCACTAGCATCCCGCTGGTTCAAGTTTACATGGGACCTTTCTGCATCTACTTCCAAGACACTCAGATAAGCTCAGGTGGGGCATGGAGGGTCAATCATGATCATTTGATGGTGCACTATAGGGGTAAGGTGAATATTGAGTATGTCTTCCTCAATGTTGTAAGATTTATCGTCACATTCCACAATTATGTGGATATGTTTTTTGTCTATCCCAACGATGTAGAGTCACTTGACCAACATGACCAGAGCTGAGCTAGCAAGGAATTAGTGTTGTGACCTTAATCGCTTCAGCCTTTATCTATGTAGTTTTAGGACTATGCCTCCAAGAACCAGAGGTAACACAAAAGCTTCATTGTCTACACTACCATCATCACCTTAGTGGTCTTCTAGTCATTGTTGTCTTTTGTAGTTGGGACCAGCTCTTGTAGGGTGTTTTGTATATCCACATCCCCTTTTAGATATATCTTTATATGTTTGACAATTTGTTAGGTCTTTAACTTCATGTTCTTTTCTTTTCACGTTTTTTTTTGTAAGTGCTAATGACACAGGCTTCTTTGTAATCCAAAGTTGATATAATCCTGATTTTGATGTGTGTATATATATATATATATATATATATATATATATATATATATATATATATATATATATATATATATGATGCATGTTTATGTTCAGTTGGTGTTGTATTCTTTTTAAATGCTTTATTCTTTCTCGTTGTCGTGTATCACGAAAAGGAAAAATTTACCTGTCATTTTTAGAATTAAATTAATTAAAATCTTATTAAAATTAATCTTTCGCACCTTAGTGTAGCTTTATAGTTGTTTATAGGTTGTGCGAGTCATGAATCGTTACACTTGATGTGATAAGGTACAATAAGATGTGATAGGTAGAGTACTTAGAATCTTTTGAAAGAATATCACCTCTTAAATGTCATTAGATTATCCTTCTAATGCACTTTCAAGTAGAGCTTAGAAGGAGAGTTGAGAATGAGGTTGAATGTCTATCTTAATGTATGATAAACTAGGTTTGCACATTGTTAGGGGCATGAAAGTTTTAATGGGATGACATGCTTGTCACATTGAACCTGAGTAAGTCGAACCAATAACTTCATGACCTAGAGAGTCATGTCCATAGAATTTTGGACCTACCTAAAGACCTAATCTAAAATAAGTAATAATATGAACTTCTTTATATCACATGTTAATGGAGAATAGATTTGTTGTTTCAATTAAGTTCATACTTTTATCATTTTTTTCATTTAGAGACTATATGGAAAATATTGTTAATTTTGTAAGACATAAAATAAAAATTATTTAATATTAAAAAAATATATATCATTATTTAATCTAAAATTGTGATCATGATAATGATCATCACCATCTTTATTATTGTCTTAATACAAGAATCATGATCTTCTGCTGTATTTGATTTAGCAAAAATAAGGAAAGGAAGGATGATGAAAAATATATCAAATTTATAATCCTCTCATGTTTGGAATGTTAAAATATACAAAGGAAAAAAAAACACATTTTAACGGATCCCACTAAAAAATTGATCCGTCCAAATTGAAAATAAAAGAGGAGAGAATGTTTAAAAAGTATACAAACATAAATGTCTTTATTTATATCTAATTTTTTATGGGAAATATTTATATTATTTTTAATATATACATATTTTTCTTTTACTTTCTACTATAGGAGTAAGTTGTTGGCTTGAATTGGATTTAGTATAATTTATGACTCAATTCAATGAAACATAATTGGGTTAAGTTGAGTTTATTGTTTTTTTTTTGTTAAGCAACACAGTCTAATTTTAATTGAGTTAGGTTGAGTTCGGTAGTCACGTCGACTAAATAAAATAATAATATATTTAGACATTCAAAATAAAGTACCTAATTAATTCATGTCATTCAAAATCAAGACATTCAAATATATAAAAATGCAACTAACAATAATCATATACAATCATACTACAATTAAAATGATCATGTATACTATGTAAGAAATTTAAAATGACTTACAAATATATCACTTCAACTCAAACATAAAAAAAATTAGACATATTATCAAAGACTCTAATACATATTTAAATTAAGATATAAGTCAAACTATCCAAATTCAAGATTATCAATTTATAATTATAATTTTATTAGTAATATCATAAGATGATTGAGTTGGGTTGATCGGATTGAGAACTCACGAACCCGATACCTAATCCAAATATAATTGAGTCAGTCAAAATGAATTTAATTCAATCCAATGGTCCAACTCAACTTACTAAAATATTATTGGATAAGATTGAATTGAACGGACTCATAGGTCATTTACAACTTGCTTCACCCGTATTTTCTACCCAATTGAACAACATTATCTATTTTTTTTATTTTTTTTCTTTCCTTTGGATTTCCTTCCTCGGCAAACATACCATAAGTGTTTTTCTTTACACACTAAATTGATATTTTTATTATTTTTAATTTTTTAGATAGGGATACATAAAAAGTAAAAAAAATATTATTAATTTTAAAAGTTTTGATACATTTAAATTACTTTAAGTCAATAAATACATACACTAATTTATTTTACATCCTTTCTTAGTTTAGAAAAACAAAATCCCATCTTTTTAAAAAAAAAAAGAAAAAGAAAATCCCACAAGTTTTACATGATGGTTCAGGGTAGCGATACATGATAAGATTATTTTAAGTACACATGCAATTGTGTATAAGCAAAAAAAAGTACTGGTTTTTCTAATTTGACCGTTTACAACTGTTTTTTAAGATTATTATTGATTATTAATGTTCATATTTAGTTTTTTTCTATGTGAAATTACTTATGCAATTAAACAACAACAAAAACTTAATATCACCTATTCAAGTTGAATAAAGAATAGCGAACCAAGTCAACTTAATAATAAAAAATTAAATTGCAATGATTTGAACAGCGTACCAATAATGCAATGCATGTGAAACATACATTCGTTCTGTGCTAAATCTGGCAAATTCTCTTATTGCATGTGAATTTCAGAAACCAATAATAATAAAACATGATATTTAGTGATCAATATTAATAAAGCTTGATAAAATTATATCCATCTCTTAATCTCTTCTTTAATTTAATAAATTGTAGTATTTTTTTCTTGGTAGTCTACTTTTATTTGCACATTAGGTCCTATAAAGAGTAAAAAAAATATTTAAAATAATTTGTAATTTTTTTATTTACACAACAACATGAATATGTTTTCAAAAATCTCAAAGAACAGTATAATTATGAATTATATAAAAGAGCTACTATAGCTGTCACGATTTCTTCTCACTACAAGCTATGAATGAGTTGGCATAAGCATAAATCACTTCTTTAAATCAATAAATAGAAAAAAGATACCGTGAAACAACTTTCTTTTTATTGAAATTGATATTAATTATTTATGTTTCATTTTTACAAAATGCTTTGGTGGGAATTGTGTTCCTAACTAAAATAAAATATTATAATAAAAAACTAGATAAAATGAATTTCGTTATAAAACATAATGCAAAATAAAATCGCGATATTATATTAAAACAAATAAACATATGCAGTTGTCATTATTTATTATAAATGAAATTATTTATCCTAAAATAGAATACTTACTATCTTCATTTAGTATAGCCGTGTACGTTAACGTAATTTTTCTACATTGTCATCAACTTTATAATGATACTTTATCTAATAAATTTAACTAAATTAATAACAGCATAAATATTAAAACGACGTAGCAACGTATCATATAATTAGTTAAGATAGAAGAAGAAATTTGTTAAAAACATATTTATGAGAATTCTAATGCATATTCCTGAATTCTAGAATAAAAAATAGAAAAAAAATGTTGCTTTTTGAGAGTAAAAATAGTTTTAAGCATGCCCTTAAAGTTATTTCATTAATCATCTAGAAACAAAAGGAAAAAAATTAAATTATTATTCTTCTCAACCTTCAAAAGCTATAACTATGTGCATAGTTAAATTAAAGTTAATAATAATATTTATACATAATTTTTAATTATATTATTTTTATATTAATCATTTCATAATTATAAAATGAAAATCACGTTTTAATACACTTTTTTCTCAAGTTCTATGTGACTGTGAGAGAAAATTTTGTTAATATATATCAATTATTTGGTAAAAAAAAAGCTAAATGAGAAAATGACGTCATCTTTCACAGAATCATTCTAACTTAGTCGCACAACAACAAATTTTATTTAAATTTTGAAATATTTTATTAAATAATTTTAAATAAATTTTTTTTGTTTTTTTATCCAATTAAAAATGGTACATTGATGAAACACTTGCTAAAGTGAGAAACCTCCTCAGATAATGAACGAGACAAGGAATTAAAATTTGTATATTCTTTCCTTTTTCACCGAGTGATACAATGTCTATATATAATAATTAAGTGAAAAATACGCATGACAACAATAATAAACAAAACAATATAATAAATAACAACTTTCCCAACACACTTATTCTAGAATCATCTGCAAATAAGAGGATATGAGCACCCTTTTTAGGCCTCGCTAGGTATACTTACTTTTTTTTTTAACAAACTAGACTTTTTATGCATTTTAAGATAATTGAAGTTATAAAATATTAACACACTTATTTGAAAAAAAAAAAAAAGTATATACCCCATAGGAACAAAGATCAACTTAGGATGGTTTCTCACATTGACCGTTGAGCTGTTTAGAGGAAAGGTGAATGAGACATCTCCTTGTCATTGTTCAAATCGTGACTGTATTTATTATTTTAGTCATCACTGTGTCAAGGTCCCCACTTATCAGATATTAAATCACTTTCAAAAGGAAAGAAACACCTTTTTTTAATTAATTATGGGTAACTAAATTACATAATGTAGCCATTACCTTCACAAATCATCGTTAAGCTTTTCTTAGCCTCACATATATGCCAATACGCAAGGTGAATGAATTGGGATGCAACTAGAATTTTGCTAATGTGATGAGCCAATGTTTTATAATGCATATTTGGATTTTCATCTTTCAGCCACGTTTCTACCTCAAATTGTGTAAAAGACGCAGAAATAATAATTAGCTAGTAGCTTAGAATTTGATGCATGTTTGCTTATTTGTAATAAGCTTTTTTTTATTTATTATAATACATCTATTAAAAGAGCTAAGCGTAGTTTTCAATTCATTAATTATTTAGGTGAAATACTAATAATATATATTTGAAAAATTAATTAATGCTTTTTCACTCTTAAATAATGTGACAAATATTTTGAAACTAGCATAAACTTCTAAAGTAATAAATGATTTGAAATTGAAGGATACAGATTTTATGAATATTAGTTTTGAAAAATTAGTTTCCACTAAATAGTAGTGATAAGAAATGTTAGTAGTAATCTATAAATAATGTGTTTAAAAAGGTAAAGATGAATAATAATGACACTAATTAACGAAAAGAATGAATGGACAGATGAGAATGGGACCTTTTTATGAGAAGAAAGAAAATCACAATGTGATAGTATGTAGACTTGTTATGCAAAAATATATATTTAGTTTCTCTCAAATAATAAATGAATATTATTTATTAGATACCGAAGAGATGAAAAAATATATGAGAATGATACTTTCTAAAAGAGAGAGGGAAAACTATAATCAAATGAGAAAAAAATTATAAGAGAAAGTTTCATTAGTCTTAAAAAAATTAATATTATTTACTAAATTATTATTATTTTAAAAAATATTTTTATATTATAAATTTAAATTCTCATATTTAGTGAGAATTTTTTTTAAACTGTTCTCAAAAAAAGTATTTTTTTTTAAATTTTTTCTTAAATAATTTTATTTTTAAGAGTTTATCATTCTTATTCAACTTGTGCCTTATCCTAATCTCATATATTAAATATTTAATTATTAGTTATTATTTTTCTTATAAATATGCTTCTTAATTTAAATTTAATTTAATTTAAAAATGAACTAAAAAATTACTAATACTCTTAAATTACTTTTATTTTATTTTTATTTATATTTAATTTTCTTAAATGTTTAACTCTTTTAGTATATCATTATCATATTTATTTCTAAATTAAATTTTATTATTTTTAAATAATTAAATAATTAAATCAATGTTATATTATAATATAATTTTTATCGTAAATTAAAAATATAAAAATATTTAAAAATATTTATGTTTATAAATTTAATTGTAATATAATTTATTTAAAAATATTTATTTATTATAAATTCTAATTATATAAAAAAAAACATTTACCATATGTCTTACGCATACTAATAGTATTATTAATAAAGTATGCAGGATAGTATTAAAAAAATCTCACAAAAAAATAGTATAAAAAAATTTATATTATTATATATAAATATGTTAAATTGTATTATAATTAATTAATTATTTTAAAAATTATACTTCACATAATTTTTAATTAGTCAAAATTATAAAATTTTTAATTTAATAATTATGCATCAACAATATAAAATTAATTTTTAACTTATACATAAATTAATTTTATTTTCTAAAAAATTTATTTCATTTTTTATGTTTTCTTTTTCTACAAGTGTTTAAATATAAATTTATCTAACCACGTGCTTAAACTTTCAACTAGCTAAAAATTATTGGTGATATGATTTTTAAGTTAATTATTATAAAAATTAATAAATTTAAAATATTTAATAAATTATAATTAAATAATAATATAATATTATTTCACACTGTATTATGTTTTTTTCAAAATTATTTACGGAGACCGTGGATAAAAAGTAAAGTTATATTTTATATGCTAATATTATTTATAGTTAAGAATTTTCAAATAACAATTTAATTAAAATTATAAGAGGCAAACTTTTATCTAAACTATAAACATACAGTCTACTTTATAGTAAAATTTACTAACGTGTGTAACTCATCCCAAAACTTATTTAAATGAATAATGATACATGTGAAATGTACATCGTACTTGTCTACTTAATTTTGTTTTTGTATATGATGTGATTTACCCATTCCATTACTATGTTATAAATCTGAATTCTTAGATTAAGTGAGAGTGCTTATAAGATTTAATCTTAAATATAACTTTTTTTAATCTTTTTATATGAGGATATTTTTAAGAGTTATAATCATTTTTGTTGAATATTTTTTATTTTAATTTCATATATATATATATATATATTAATACTGTTATTCTAATTTTATATATTAATATTTTCAATCTATCATTTATATCTTTAATTTAATTGAATTTAAATAATTCTAAAAATTATCAATAATTAAAAATAATTTTATATCACAATATAAATTATTTATCCTAAATTTAAAATATATTTTATATATTTAAAATATTTATTTATTATAAAGTTTTATTTATATAAAAAATAATTTTCTTGTATATTGCATCATCTAAAATATTAGTGTTTTGGGACAAATATATCATAAATGCAAAGTACTAACACAGAGATAAAAAAAACCTAATTAATGATATGTGATTTTTTTCTTAATTACATTTTTTTCATTTATAAAATTTAAATTTAAAATTTTATTTAAAAAATTTGAATCTGGTACCATAAATGTTAATAATATAAAATATTAGATTTTTTAGTACATCGAAAATGAATAATAATAAAAAAAAGCAGCAAAAGATAGAAACTAGAAACGGTAAGGTAGCATTGGCTCATGCATTTCCAAAGAAAGAATAGTCCAAGAGCGCACAGATACAAGATTTTGTCCTATAACCACGATAACATGAGCCACACAGTTAGATTCACGATGAACATGAGTAAAATCAGCGTACTAAATATTAGTTTAATAGTACATGCGAATGAGCTCTTTATTTTACGTGTGGATAAATATTGAAACAAGTGTATTTCTTTTTTGTCTTAATTAGTTTCAAGTCAATCACCTAAAACATTAGTTTTCTTAGGTACGATAAATATAAGGAATACATTTTTATGATAAAAAAGAATTTCATCTTAACAGAACATAAGCCTCCAAATGCATAAATAATTGACAATTTAGTCATTCAAATTCTAATTCACGATTAGATTAAATGGTTATTTAAAATAAATAAAATATTAAAATAATTTTTTAAATTATAATTATTTATCAAATTAATTTATAAAATTAAAAATGATTAATTATACATTTTTGTTTCTTAACTTAAAATTTTGTAAATTTTATCATTAAATTTATATATTTTACTTTAAGCTTATATAATTTTACAAATTTTATACAATTTTTTTCAAGAACTAATTTAATATTTTGTAAATAATTATAATTTTAGAAACTATTTTAACATTTTGTTTATTTCATAAACTAATTTGATTGTTTATTATAATTTTTAAGATTAAATATTATAATAATAATAATAATAATAATATTAATATTAATATTAATAATAATAAAAATAAATAATAATAATAATAATATATAATTTGAAGAATCATTTTACCATTTTATTAATTTTAGATAACAATTTAATATACCATTCTAATTTTTGTACCTATATTAATAATTCTAAATCCTAAATTCTAAATAATAATAATAATATACAATTTCAAGAATTATTTTACTATTTTATTAATTTTAGATACCAATTTAATATATTATTTTAATTTTAGTACCTATATTAATTATTCATTCTTAAATGAAGGATAAAAAATATATTACCCACTAAAACGAGGTTTACTTTTGTTATGCTACGGTGAGGCACTTTTGCCATCTAGTGCAGAAGGGTACACGTGATGTGAGGCCATTAATCAGATCAGTCATCTGTCACACGTTAATTCACGGTGGATGATACTGTACATGCATCGATCGCAATTCACAATTATGTTTTTGGATGTATCTTATTCTAATCAGCAACCCCCAACCATAATTCAGAAGCTTCCTTGTATTTTCTGAAATAACTTTGCACCCTTTTTACAGATTCTTTGATTCTTATTGAACTTTCCGAATTCACAGCGAAACAACACAGCGTACATCCAAATTTCAACTTCGTTTTTAGCTTCCAACATCATCAGTGGACCTGCTTTTTTTGTTAGTGCTTCTTCTCACTCTCCTTTTTCCACTCTCATCTTTTCGTCCCAGAAAATGACAAGTGCGTTTGGAGTATTAATCAAGAAAATAAAAAATTTGATAAAATTTAAAAATTCACGGTTTTAATCTCTTTTACTTTTAAAAAATTAATTAAATATATATTTTAAGATTTTGAGAATTAAATTTATCAATTTATCAGTATAAAACCACATATCTTTATTACGTTTGATAAAAAAAATGTTCAAACTAAAAAATGGATTTTTTTTTTCTTCTTGAATTCTCCTTCACACATGCAGTATGTCATATCAAAAAAGTAAAAAATGTAAATCTTGCAGTTGGGCTTGTTTATCATAACTTCATGATTTTTGAGTTTCTCACTTTGTGGGTCCCCCTCGGATGCAATGTTTTAGGCATTGTTTTTTCCTTACTTAAAGCCTAAACAATGTTAGGTCTTTTTTTTTTTTTGATTTGTTAAAAAATGTTAGGTCTATTCCTCCTTGTTTTATCCTTCATTCCTTTTAGTCACATGGGAGGAAAGTCAAAAAGAGAAGCATATTATGCCTACTATCTAAGAAAGCTATTAATGACACAAATACTTTAGATTAGTTAGGCACAATTTCCAGGGTAAATGAAAAAAAAAACATTTAATTATTAAGATATGGCATATTTCCAGACGACACAAATACTTTTTTAGTCACTCCGCTGCACTTTTTTTTTCTTCAATTTTTTTCTTCAATTTTTTATTTAACTTTTTTTAAAATTTCTAGCCATATAAAATATGAATATACTTTTAATTTATACAATAAATTATAGGACTAAAAAAATATAAAATATAAAAAATTACACCATAAAAGGGATGATCGCTTACAGTGCAACAAACTGCACTGTTTATTCAACGGCTTAATGCAGAAAGGGCACGTAAAGGTTAAAGATAGACTTGGATTCGATGCCAATGAATCTGTGGCTTAAATGTGAAAACTAAAAATAAAAATCATAATAGTAGTAATAATAATAAAATGAATCAGTTTATTTAGTGTAAAGTGTAAGAGTCAGCTTGTTATACAATATGCCCAGTTCACAAATTTCATTTTAAAATGAATGGTTCGATTGTAGCCTTTTGGCGTACTCTAAAATTATTTGGTCCAATAATGAAAAATAAGCTCCTTAGTCACGAGACGAGGAAACTGTACCCCATTGGCATTTTGTTATCAAATTCAGCACCAAAAAACAACAGAATCAAGGATAGATAAATAGCATCAATTGGACCACCAAATTTGGCCTAGCCTACTTTAATCATCTTGTGTCAAAGCATTTTTTTAACCACGAGTTTGCATGCTACTATTGGCATTTGACACACAATGTTGGAATGGCATAAAAAAACACATTGATTAATCAGCAAGTAGCCAATTAATGCCACATGTATAACCCATTGGGGTTCCAAGTCGTGCTCACACTGAGAGATGATTTTTATTTCTTCAAGAAACTGAAAAACTATAAAATTGCTGTCTTCAAGATGGCTTGTATATGAGCACTTATAGAAGTGGGTATAATGATGTAAACTTGGCTTGAAAGTTTTTGACATTGCTTATGGATGTACCCTTTTTTTTTTATCTCCAACATGATCAAGATCAACTTCAGCTAGAGAACTAAATTTGTGGCAATATGTGTTGTTTTGATTAATGTTAATGTTCCATTTGTCCCTTTTCTTAATCTATGTTTTTGTCATGTGAAATTCTCTGATTCCCAGTAAAGTTTGTTAGTGGAATTGGTTATAAAGCAACTGCCATTCTCTTTGGTTGTGTCCCACATATATATATATATATCCTTGGTTCAAGTTGGTGACCTTCAATAATATGGTATTTTCACCTGCCGAGGACTGGGTTTGGGGCTTTGGACCCACCAAATTAACTTCTTTTTGTTATGTATTGTGTTATAAGCATAATTGCAGCAAGACCAAAAAAACAAACAAACATGATCGTAAGAATGAGACTTTGTGCGGGTTTGATTTTATTTTTTTGAGGAAATAATAAAATTTTAATAAGCTTTTTTTTTTTACTTCCTTGTGGGTATATTGGTACGAGGGAAGGGAGGAAGAAGAAAAGGGATAGGAGAAAAAGGACAAAAAGGCTACCATGACTGGGAAAGGGAATGAGAAGTATCCGAGAATTAATTTTTCATATTGGGCAAATAAAAAATTGGCAGAAATGTATATAAGGATAAAGAAATTTAATTTATTTAAATATTTTGGATAACTTATTTTCTATGTTTAATACATCTTTATTTTAATTTATATTTTTTTCATTGAGTTTGTATTACAAACTTTTTATGGTATCAAAGTTTAAATGATAATAATATCTTTTATATTTAATATTATTTGAATTTTGTGTATGAATAATATAGAATTATTTAAGTCATATTATTAATTTATTATTCAAATTTTTAATGAATATAATGACATAATAAAGTTAATCAATTATTTTTTAAAAAAATTAGACAATTTATGATACATAAATATTTTATATAACATTGATTTTTTTTATAAATTTAATTATTTAATAAGTGGACCAAAATTTAACAATTAAAATTACGAAGATCAAAATTGTTCATGCACTAACTAAAGAGATAAAAAAAAAATATAATTATTTTTTTTTATCTCTCTCCATCACACACTTTTCTCTTTTTTCTCTTTGTTGTATAAGTATTTTTTTTAAACTGGAAAGGTGAAATTAAAAAATTAAAAATTGAAAAGAACTAAAAAAAATAAAATAGACTTATCACATAAACTACAAATATATTTAAGTAAAAAAAATAATTATCTTATCCAACAACCGTGTTAACATCATATGCTTAATTATGAACAAATATGTTTGATTATGAACAAATATGTTTGATTAATTAAATGCAGGTAACATTTTGCATTGTTCTAATAATTGTTTCTTTGTTCCCAAAACATGCTCATGTAATGATTTAGCCTAAAGAAGGTAGTGTGTCTAGCTAGAGAATACAAACAAAATAAAAATAATGGTAGCACGTGAAGAGTTGAACTTTTGGTATTAACTAGATTTAGACCCGTGTATTACACGGTTGATTAATAAAATTATTTTAAATTATATTTCAATTTTAATATATTTCATATTATTAAAAAATAAAATCAATATTTGAAGAGGCCTGAGATTTTTGTAAAGATTAAAAATATTGTCAATATTATTAGAAAAATCAATGAGTGTTTTAAAAATATTAACAGCCAAAAAGATCAACAAATTATTGAATTCACATTTTTATGGTACAGACAAGAACCATTTCTATTTACTATGGAACAAAATTACGAGTGAAAATGAATAAATAACACAACACGTTATTGGACATATAGGAAGCCAAATAAAGCTCAAGAACTATTATTATTTACTATATTGTTTTCTGCATCTTTATATTCGGCTTTATAACATCAGAGCTCATTAACTAAACCCAAGTTGACCCACTAAAAAAGTTAGTCCTTATTAAACCAAAATCAACCCTATCCCTTCTCCCTCCTACCTAAAATATGAGAGCAAGTTGTGTGGGCTCATAATAGAAACGCTTAAAGGCCCAAGTTAGGTTTTTTTTCTGTGAACTAAGGCCCAAGTCAGGTTTCTGGCTTCTCTTTATTATATATGATGATTATGGAAACGTGACTCAGGTTCTGGTACAAAGTTTGGAAGGTGATTTTTGTCTTCAAACATGTCTAAGAATTGACAAGATTTTATACTAGCATTTGCAACATTAATTAAATTAATATAAATTACGTGTCTTTTGATGATACCTTTGTAAGAATCCAATTTAAGAATATGATATCATCAACTTATATATTATTATGAATAAGATTTTTCCTTCCTTCTCCCTCTCTTACAATCAAGTCTTATTGATGGGGAAAATATGCAATTGAGTGTTAGAAATAGAGTATCATGTCTTTATAATAGTAGTAACCCTAATCAATTTCACCTATCCAAATGAACAGTATCATCCTCCTAAAAAATATGATCATTCCATCCCAAAAAAAAATGATAATTCCAACATTTGGAGTGAACGGTAGTCTTAGTGCCTAGCTTTACTTCCCTTATTGAATGCGTCTTTTCTTTTTATATTTTTCTTTCTCACTTAGTGGGCTCCTCCTTAAATAAGGCCCACAGTCACATAAAAAAAAAGAGATGAAAATTGTTTAATAGGCCAGAGCCCATTGTCTCATTTTTCAAGGGATTTATTCTTAACGGATTTTGTGAAGAAAGAGATATGCAACAAAGGCACCAATCAAGAAGGCTTGGCAAATGCAACTGTAGCGTAAAAGATCAAAAGCGGTGCAACAACTTGAAAAGTAAAAGGAGTTTCTTGACCGATGATTTAATCAAATTCTCTTTTTATAAAGGTTAAATTTGGGGATAAGACCATAGAGAGATAAGAAATTAGTGTGTACTATGAATACTTAATTTATTTGTCTCTTTCTCTTTATAACTGCAGGATTTTTTTTATTCTCATTTTGTGCTTTTTCTAAATTTCTTTGGACTAACACAGTAAAAAAAAATTTTTACCAATTCCAAAATACTTAATCAAAAATAATTAATGAAATAAAATAATAATAACATTGCTATATACGCTTTTAGAAGACTCTAAAGTGCGGTAACTTACTAAGAATTGGATAAGTATGCATTTACTCGATTTTCTCAATCTTATGACCAACTTTTAGATATTTTTTATTAGATATAGTTATTCTCTTATTCAACTAATATTGTTAACATAAGTATTAACTATTTTGTTCTCTAAATAAAAATGTTAAGAGTTTGATTCCTGACTTTAAGTATGAAATATCATATTGGAATGATAAAATCTACTGTTTGATGAGTTCATGATTTCTAACAAAGTTTGATAACTATTTTTGGTGGTGAAAAATACTTTGTATCTTAAAAAACCCACTTTTTTGGGAACTGAACTCTCTTTCTCCCAAAATTACTCTCTTTATCATTCTCAAATTCTCAAATTCTTTTGCTACTCTCCTTTCCTTTGGATAACAAAAGATCTCACATTATACACCAAAATTGTTGTTGGATTCATGTTTTTATTTTATTTTATTTTTTATTATTATCATGAATATGAATTATCAATTTATTCAATTGAAGTTGAGTCAATTTCTCATTTTTTTTTGTCTAGGGACTTGATCTTATCTATTCTCTTTGATTATTTTTGTCTTTCATTCCTTGTGAATGGTAAGTTTAACCTATTTAGTTTTACTTTACCAAGTAAGGATATTTCTTTTATGTGAAATTATTTAATTTTTTTTTAAAATAATACTCCATGCTCATTTTGTTTCACCACACTTCTCATCTAGTTTTTTTTGTTTTTTTTGTTTTTTTGTTTTTTTTTTTTTTTGCATTCCTCCCCTCTCATTTCTCTTTTCATCATTTTTCGACAATAAGAAAGTAAGGTGATTAAATGAAACAAAAGATAATAGTGTAGTAAAACTACATATACAAAAATACAGTAAAATCAACGAAGGACAATATAGTGAAACAGGATGAACAAAGAGTAATGTTTGATTGATTGAAAAAGAGAAAAAACATCATTATTTAAGTAATTTTACGTAAAAGATAGAAAAGAAGGGTGTATTTAACAAATGATGTATGTAAATAGGAAAAGTCATAATTTAAATGTTGTTTTAGGTTTTTAGACCAATAGCATGAATGACCACACAAAACTTTTAGACTCAATCTAATAGCTTGGGGTGGGTTTCCATGAGATTGAACTTAGTTAGACATATTTTATTATAGGAAATTGTTATTTGCACTCTCATTTTCTATTAATAGACTTTCTTTTGATTTTTTTTCCAAAATTACCTCATAATACACTCTCTATTTTCGACCTCATAAAGGGATAAAGGATGTTGATCTAAAGAGTACCGAGGACAAAATTGATAATATGGAGAAGGAAGAGAGGATTTGCCACTAGTTCATAGTAGATAAAAATTATAGAAATTTGTCACAAGTTTCATGGGAGCTTGATGAGAATGAGTTATTGTTCAAAGTAAGGAAGTGAGAATTCTTAAGTTGTATACAAAACAAGTTTTATTCAATTCCAAAAGTGATTAAGCTAACTACATTCAAGCTTTATATAGGTTGAGTTAATTCTAATTAACTAGTCTAATATAAGGGTTTGTTTGAGTAAACTCTTCTATAAAAACTTATAAGAAAATAAAATAAGAAGGGAAATGAAATAAATTTATTCATAAGTTAAAATTAACTTATGTATTAGTTAATTTGTAGAAACTCTACTTTTTGGAGAAACTACTATAAGACAACTTCTATAAATTAATTTACGCATAAGCTCATTTTAGCTTATAAATAACTTTATTTTATTTTTTCTTCCTATTTTATTTTTCTGTAAGTGTTTATAAAAAAAATTATCTAAGTAAGCTCTAATCTTAAGACTAATCTAGAAGCCCAAAAATACAATACTTAAAACACATAACAAAAACATAAGCTAAAAATGGACAACACTAGTAGTGATCAAATTTTTTGATCATTAAGCCGAAATGAAGTTTTTGGGCTTCTTAGCCCATTAACAAACAAACCAAAGGTAATTACATGAAAATACCACTTAACCAAGATGATGATTTAAATATCTAAAATAAGTTTATGCAATACCAAATTGACCCTTCATAAAAGTATAAATAAGTTTATGTAAACATACAGTGAGATCTTCTTGATCCTTAAGAAATTCATATCTTTTTTTACTTTCTCTTAAAGTTTCTCTAATCGCTCCCTTGTCATGAGTGAGACCTTCCAAAACTTTGGTTTCCATGTCATCAAACTTTCATTTTGAGCTTGTCCCACCATATAAAAAATACAACGAAGATAAAATAAACCTTTAGAAGGATGGTTCTGTCAGTAGAGGTAATCACGGATGCCACTGTCTTCGTTCAGATTGTACATGAAAGATTTAAAGTCCATGGTGACTTTCTGTTGTTGCAAGTGGCAGTTGGCAAAGACGAGGTTGTACTGATCAATGTTTTTTCATTATGTAGCGTGTTGGATGTGTCTTTGTTGTCGACAAAATTGAAGGTATAAACGTCCTTTACTAGACCAAATTAAAGGGTGCACCAAAATTCACCGTCCTCTGTCTTCTAGGAGCACATGTAGTCAAGATTTAAGGATGCACGTAAAGAAGTCAAACTTGACAAGGTTCCAAATTGAAATTGGAGGGTGCACAGGACAAAGGAAGTGTATTTTTTTATATATATTTTAGGAGAAAATCAAGAGGAGAGTGTATTAATAAAATATAGGAGGAATAAAAATAGAAATAACTTTTATTATATTATTTATTAGGCTTTACCATTTCTTTATATATATATATATATATACCAAAATAAATTCTAGTTAGCTTAATCCAAGTGATTATAATTAACTAAAAATTCAATGAAATTAATTTCTAAATGAGCGTGAATAAATTTAATGTCCTTTTTTTACTATATATTTTTATTTTTTTTTATTAGTATAGAATTATATGTAATATTTAATTAAAAAAATGTTTCGTTGTACATTCATACTAACAAAAAAGAATTTCTGTTAAAGATATTTTGTAAAAAAATATAAAAAAATTACAAGCATGAAGAGAGGTGCAAATTGTAGCCCTTGTTTTTTTGGCTTAAGTTTATGTTATTTATTTGTATGTTTTTGGGCTCATATTATTTAATTTGTTTGCGATGTTAAAAATATTTGATTATCAAATATTATTTTGAACTTATCTCTATTTTGTGAAGAAAATAATAAAATTAAAATAAGTGAATGTAAAATAATGAAAAAGATAAGAATTTAAATTAATGTAAGAAAAAATTATAAAATATTTTGAAATTGTGTGTATATCTTAATTTATGTTTTACTTTATAATAATTCAAAAACAATGATAATAATAAAATTAAGAAAAATTATACTTACTTCCTCTAATGTCTTTTTAATTGAGAATCATGTCTTCTCTAATTAAAAAAGAAAAAACACTTTCCTCTCCTCTCTTGTATAGCATTGAAGAATGAGTGTATATATGTGTCATTTTATTAAATAAAGTAAAGAGTGAGTGTCTTTTTATTAAAAATGTAATGAATATATATATGTGTCATTTTATTAAATAAAGTAAAGAGTGTGAGTATTTTTTTATTAAAAATATAATAAAAATAAGTGTCACTTTATTAAAAACATAGTAAGTACCTATCTAAAAATTAGGGAATGTGTCGTTTAAAAAGATCCAAGTAGAAGATAAGTGTAATTTCCTCTAAAAATAATTATGAAATTATAGTAAAGTAAAATATTTTTATAACAGCGACAGAATATTAAAATCAAACATTTATAATTTAACCAAAAAATAACAATAAAGTTTTCAAAAGATAAAATAATTAAGCATATATGATATTTTTTATATCTTTAAATTTTGTGCACATAAGTTATAACTATTTAATGAGTCTAATTTTTTAATGCGACAAAAGGAAAAAGAATCCATGGACCTACCCCATCGTCTCCACCCCATAGGAACTACGAGATCACCCCAAGGACGCCTTCGACATCCAGGGGTCGCGGACCGACCATAGAACCCTGTTCAAAAAGCGGAACGCATTAGCTATTCGCTCTCAGGTTGGACAGTAAGGGTCGGAGAAGGGCAATCACTCCATTCTTAAAAACCAGTATTCTCTCCCGACAAAAGCAAAATCACTGTAAACAATGTCAAAAGATTAAATTCAATGGGCCACATTTGTTAATTCCATTTTTAAGATGTAAGAGTTGTGATAGTTTAAAAATTAAAAAAAAATAAAAATAAACAATTTTTTATATAAAAATTATATGATTATAATTTTTTATTGTATTAGAAAATATATTGGAGTAGAAGACCACTTTTTCGTCTCCAAAATAATATAATTATAGATAGGTGAATAAATGAAAATTCTTTTAGATATCTTTCATGGTTAATTCTCAATTAATTTAGGATGAGATAAATATTTTAAAAATAATTAATAATTTGCTTAACCAATTATGAATAATGGATTTTTAACACATCATAGAGGACTAATAAGATCATCTTTTGTTTTAAATGAGTTTTTCAAATAATTTTTTTTTATATATGGATAATAGGCTCGATGTCTTAGATTTGAGTTTCGTTGTTGAAATTATATTTTCTTATTTTACAAAAGAAATTGTGATAATTATACTTATTCAAAAGTTCATCTCTTTAAAAAAATCGATTCATCACCCTTGTTTGCAACAAAAAAAACATAAATGACAATTATTTCCAAATAAAAATGTATTATATATAAAACTTAAACCAAGAAACGGTCCTACAAATTAAATATTTTAAATAAATTTTACATGTATTAGTCATATATATAACCAAACTAAATTATATTTGAACGTAACATTTTTCTTTTTCTTTTAGTTTTTTCTATTTTTTTACCATAAATTTCATAAATATGGTTACAACAATAAAAATAAATATTATTGCTTCAACTAATAGAATTTAATTATAATATATTACTTCTATAATTATTTACACTATTATCTAATTATAAATTATTACATATGAATATTAATTTTTATAATAATTTAAAAAATTATATCTATAATGTTTTTTTAATTAATCTTTACTGTCTATATCAAAATTAAACTCTTTCTAATATCTGATGTTCAAACGTTGCATAATTTGCACCAATTCTAATATCAATGGTCAAACTTGGTGGAAAGTTCTTTTTAGTGTGCCAAATATAATCATGGGTCAATTTTACGAACATTGGAAAAATGAGAGGGCGAAGAAGGATTAGAATACAGTCATATGAAGTCATAAACAGTGGGCATGGCATGAGTTAAATTAGTTAAAGTACCAAAGAACAAAACCTAAAATTAGAAAAGGCACACCCTTAGTTTATTAATTAAACTATATGGCACTAAACCTAATGCAGCGTACTGACCTAAATTAATTATGTGAGTGAATACAGTAATGTATTTCTTACATTTTTTTTTATAAAAAGTTAGTAAATATATTTAATAGCTTAAAATATTTAATATTTTCTGCATTATATTTATTCATTAATATATTTTAAAATATTTCAACTTATTACCTTCGAGCGCTTACCATTTTGTGCCTAATTTTAAAATGGAATAATTATCAACATTATATAAAAAGTTTTTTTTTATATAAAAAATTAGTTTTTTTTAACAAATATCTTTAAATTAGGTTAAGAAACGAAACAAAAATAAGTAAATAAATGGTTACAATAAAATACACAAATTATTCATTACTTTTAAAATAATTAAAAAATATGAAAATGTTTAGTATTAGTTACCCAACATATTTTGGTGGCACTCCATTGGACTAGTAGTCATTGGCCAATATTTACATGTCCTGCCCTTTGTGTCATTAGTTTTTTTCTTTGTTTTTTAATAAACTAAATGTGTCTATTTGAGACAGATAAAAATGATATGGGTAACAAAGTTCAATATTTAGCATAGCTGTTAACTCAAAAAATAAATTCATAATTACTTATTAAACTAAAATAATTTTATACCAATTAATTCATATATTCATAATTGAATATTAAGTTATAACTTTTAATCCTTGGGCGAGAATTAATAGTCAAAAACGTGGAAGAGCAAACCAAGGAAAAGGGAAATTATAAATAAAAGGGTATTGTTATCAACTACAAAAAAAAATTATTAAAAAGTTAAAGTATTCAGTTTGTTACCATATTTGTGCGATTTTAAAGTTTTGGTCATTCTACTTAAAATTATATCTCACATTTTTATCTATTGCAACTATAGTTTATTGTACTCGACGTTTATGCTCTATTACATTTCAAATCTGTTTCTTTGGGGACATTCCAAAATTGGAACGAATTACATTTTACATTTTTTTTTACTACTCAAGATGGATACATTTATCTAAAAATATATAATCATTATTTTTAATAATTTTTATCTTTTTATTTTTTACAAATACTTTTAATAAAAAATTAAAAAATTTATTTTATTGTTTGCTGGAGAGAATTTACTATTCTTACTATTCTTAGATTACAAACTAAATTTCGTTAATAATATTTGAGAGTCAATTACGTTTTTGAAATTTTAAACATGATATCTAAATATAATAAAGATTTCTTATTATTAGAACCGTTAGAATGGATTTTACAAACTAAATTTTTTTTTTCTGCTACAGCGTTATAGTCTTGAACAATTTTGTTTAATTTGTATAATTTTGGTTGTCATGATGTGTGACTAATTATTATGGATTTTTTATTTGTTGGTTAATTTTAATATATTCATTTTAAAATTATAATTTAATTTATTTTTTATACTTGCATCTTTTAAAGAAAATGCTCTAATTCTACCCTTATAATCTATTATTGACAAAATATCCTCGTTTTAGGTTAAAATTTACATATATTTTTATTCTTTATTAATAAACTAATTTTTAGTTTTAATTCTTATATAATTTGAATTTTGATTTGTGTTTCTTATCATGTTAAAAAAACAAACATATTTATTACATATTGATATGTCGCAGTTCCTTTAAAACTCATTGCACATATGAATGTAACATATTCATATTCTGATAAAAAAAAAAAACTAATACATAAAAAAGTGATATTTTCTAATCACATTTTATATTTTTGAATAAAAAATAACGAAACCACATAGTAATTTCAATCTATTTATGAAAACAATATAAAGAAATTTAGTGCACAACTATATAAAGCTTTAAATTTTGTTGAGAAATTTCCTTCTAACCTTGGGCTATTGTCCTTCCGAACTAGGTCATGGCGAAACTGTGTGGGATTCTAGTTCTTGTGTGCTTCCACTCTCATGCCTGAAGTTGAATTTGATTTTACAAAATAGTAGTTAGTGTTAAAATTTATATTTGAAATAAACTCAAACTGAGTTTGACAGGGAATCAGTATCTGAACATGTTCTGCAGAAGGTGCAATGTTGGGTAGCTACACTCCTTCTACAGAAGGTAAAATTCGCTTTTTATTTTTTATTTTTTAGTCACGAAAATTTTAAATACATGAAGTCTTTGGTGTTTAAATTTTATTATTAACAGTGTATATTAAAAAAAACGGATATTAATTTAAACCAAAAGAAAAATCGGAAAAAAAATATTAGACCATGTGATGAATGTTATGTGAAGAATTGGATTTGATTCCTGATTACACTGTTCCCTTATTCTCCCTTCTGCTTTGGTTTAGAGCAACAAAATCCACTACATAGGAAAGAAAGAGGGCCTCCCCTTAACTGAAAAGACCACACGTGTCTTTGTTTAATTAGTTTATTTGTTATGAAATACTTCAAATTTAAACTTTTTTTTAATTATTTTCTATTTTTTTATTCCTCTCATCTAAACAAAAAATAACATCCACGATGGCTCTCGCATAGGCCTAAACTTTCTTTAAAACTGATTTATTATTCATCTCTAGTTTGTTTGGACTAACGCTAACAAAATTAATTTTGTATACTTAAAATTAATTTTAAAGTCACTTAATTTTGTTTGAGTATTTTTATTGTAAAAACAATTTAATAGTAAAATTTAGTATAAAAATTTATCTAAAATCACGTTAATTTGACATTTTAACGTGGTAGTAAGTAATTCTTCGTGTGTATTTAATTTCACACTTATACTATCGAAAAATAATAAAATATTACATTATTATAATAAGAGTAATATTACATAATTAAAATTTTCATTTACGCATTAAAATGTCTGAATAGATCTTCAATTACGCGTTAAAAAAAATTACTACACAATAACTATGTAAATAGATCTTTAGTTACTTACTAATAATTGTTTATTTAAGTGATTAGAGGCCTGTTTTTTTTCTCTTAAACAGTGTCATAAATTTGAGTTGTAAATAAAAAATAAGAAAACTTTGTTATGAAAAATATCCAGTTAATTAGGATTAGTCAAAATTTAATATAATTTTCAAATAAACAAGCATTTGACATAAAAAATCTCAGGTAGGCATTAAAATGCTCATATTTCTATGAGCTATAATCTATTATATTAGATATTTGAATCTGTACAAGATCACATCAAACAATTTTTAATTGAGATGCAATTTAATAACTGTACACTTGGTACATTGTACAGAGTACACAGCTTATATGTTTTTATCTATTTATTTCTCTGAAGGCCGTACACCTATCACTTTTCCATGGCTGACTAGGGTTTAGAGGGAAAGAATTAAATAATAGTAGTAATCCTGTATACTTGGAAATAAGTCCTGGCTGGCAATAGGAAATAAAGACGGAAATTTTGATTTTCTAATAACAACTAGAACGAAAGAAGAAGAATAAAAAAACCCAAATTTGAAATGAAAAACGTTATTGATACACTCTGTTCTCAGGGCATGAAAAGTGAAAGAAAAGAGAAATAAAAATTTAAAAATTTAAAAATATAATATAATAAAAAAATAAGTCAAAAGTGAAATAAAAATATTGTCGAAATATATAAATATTATTCTTGATTTGAAAATAACCTAGCCCCGCAGATCCAACCAATACTACATACAACCCCCAAATCCTCTCATGTATAAATACCCTTGTTTTCCATTCTAACTGCACTTGCTCTGTAATCCTCTGCTTCCTTTGTCTCTCCTTGTTTCTCTCTCCATTGCCCCCACATACTCAGTCACAACCATGGTTGCAGCTGAAGTAATGCCCGAGAAACCCCTTCAACCAGTTCCCATCCTTTCAAGAGAAGGCAGTTTTTCATCTTCACCTAGAAGGTACTATACACCATCCTTTTTTCACTTTGTGCCTTTTTTCTAACACAAATATAAACCATCCACATGCACCTCAAAATGCTAACATATTTTTGGCCCAAAAAGGAATTTTTTATGAGGCATAAAAATAATTGAACTGTACGACTAAACTATCTTTTACACTCATTTATAGAAAAATATTAAAAATAAAAGAATTTTTATTTTTTATAAAAACAATTTAGTTATTCTTCGTTTCAGATTTTCAAATATTTCAAATTCTTTATAAAATTAGTTGAATTTTTATAATGGAGTGCAATTATTTAATGATTCAGTTGGATTCAATTTTTTTACACAAAATAGTGGAAAATGTTATAGGTTGGAAACAATAGGTGATATGATAATAACGTGTTGGACAATGTTATATAGGTTGGAAGGCAAGGTTGCCATTGTAACCGGCGGCGCGAGAGGGATAGGAGAAGCGACGGTGCGGGTTTTCGTGAAGAACGGTGCGAGGGTGGTGATCGCGGACGTGGAGGACGCGTTGGGGACAATGGTGGCGGAGACGTTAGCTCCGTGGGCCAGCTTCGTGCACTGCGACGTGAGCGTGGAGGAAGACGTGGAGAATCTGGTTAGGTCCACCGTTTCGCGGTACGGGCAGCTGGACATAATGTTCAACAACGCGGGGGTGCTGGGGAACCAGTCCAAGAACAAGAGCATCGTGAATTTCGACCCCGACGAGTTCGAGCGCGTGATGCGCGTGAACGTGAAAGGGACAGCGTTGGGGATGAAGCACGCGGCGCGGGCGATGATTCCGAGAGGGGTCGGGTGCGTTATCTCCACGGCGAGTGTGGCCGGGGTCATGGGCGGGCTCGGCCCACACGCTTACACGGCATCCAAGCATGCCATCGTTGGGCTCACTAAGAACGCTGCGTGCGAGTTGGGGAAATATGGAATTAGAGTCAATTGCATTTCGCCTTTTGGTGTGGCCACCACCATGCTTGTCAACGCTTGGAGAAGTGGCGCTGCTGAAGATGATGATGATGATGGGAATGAGAGTATTAATTTTGGATTGCCTTTTCCTGATGAGGTAGAGAAGATGGAGGGGTTCGTGAGGGGGCTTGCCAATTTAAGAGGAACCACTTTGAGGGCCAAGGATGTTGCTGAAGCTGCCCTCTATCTTGCTAGTGATGAATCCAAGTATGTTAGTGGCCATAATCTTGTTGTCGATGGGGGAGTCACCTCTGCCACTAATTGCATTGCCTTGTGATTTTTGTCTTTGCTTTGCTTATCAATTTTGGGTCCTCAGGCTTGTAAAATTATTCATGTTAATCAATTGTACTTATTTTTTACTCTGCTCATCATTTGTTCAATTATCAAAATACACAATTAATCAATTCTACTACTCTAACAATACAGTAAACTAACTTGATGTCTGAATCAGAACACTTATAATTATTATTTTATTAGTGACTGTATGGTTGCATATAACCGATCTTATTCTAACTACTACTTGTCAATGTTGTGTTAATAGTATTAATTTTTTTTGTCTTGCTTTTGAATTTTAATTAATATAATAAGATTGGATAGAATCGTATATACATGTGTCTGCATTGTCGTATGAAGGTGAGGCATTATAGTTTTAATTCTTTTAGTGTTCAGATTGTACGTGCCTCGTGTGGGAAAGTGCATTTTCTTGGAGTGATAATGATGGCAGGGACATATTACACGCTTAATATCATAAAAAAAGAAGATATTACCTGCATAACAGTGTAAGATACAATTATTCATCAGGTTACACTTGGCTACCAATAAGAGTTGAAGGTCAAGTATCGAGATTGTCTTACACGAAGAAAGATCCCTCCCTCACTGGCTAATTATATACGATGACAAATTCTTTAGTGTTTTGGAACTAGAGATTGTTATAATTTGTCTGTATTATTTAATTTGTACCACCACTTTAAATATAATATACATCTGTACCATATTATATTTCTTTAAATATTTTAGAAAAATAATTAAGTATATTATTATTATTATTATTATTATTATTATTATTATTATTATTATTATTATTATTATTATTATTATTATTATTCTAAATTACTTCTATGATCCCCTATTTATTTTATTCAATTTGTTCTCTCTATTATTAAAATTTTCAATTTAGTTATTTTTTTAAAACATTCCAACATTATCCTTTCCAATCAAATTCAATAAACATAATTAATAGATCATTTACGTGATTTATACATAATTTATAAAAATATAATTTTAACACAATAATAGTTTAAAATCATCACTCTTGTAATAAAAAATTATAATTTAAAATTTATATATTAACAATTTCTTTTGATTTTTCACTATCACAATTTAAAATATTACTTCAATCAAATATTTTTTTTAAACAACTCAAAAATAGATTCATGTAGAAACAAGATATATAAAACAACTAAATATTCTAAATTTATTACATGAAATTAACCAAAATTTTGAGGCTTTGTCCACAACAAATCAAAGAAGAATAACCCTAAATCAATTTTGAAAAAAAATAAATTGTAATTCTCAAAATCAAAATCAAAAGAAATAAGAGAAAGGGCATTGTGCTATCGTCGAGAGCCTCACACCACCACCATTGCATCCCTCTTCCCTCTTTTTTTCAAGCACAAGTTCGTGTGCAAAAGAGAAATGAAGAAAGGGAATGCAATTTCATTGTCCCTTTCCAATGGTCTCACCCCCCTTTAACAAACAGACCTCCATTGTTAACCCACTTTGTATAGATTTGAGTTTCGTAGATCTAAACGAACTTTTATTGTTAAATTTTTTCATGTATATCTAGGTTTGGTAAATTTGAACGAACCTCCATCATTAAACCTAGATATTTGCAAATTATATTAAGGACAAAACCAATGAGTTCAATGTTAGGTAACTTTTGGGCTCCCAACTATGAGGACAAAAACTTAATACCCTCAAGCCCTCTAGGTCTCTCTTATAAGAGAATAAGGGGTCAGATTGAGGAGAAACACAAAGAAACAGAGAGAGTGTGGATTTTCACATCTAGAAGAGAGAAGAGAGAGAGGGAGAGAAAGAGAGAAGAGAGAGAGGGAGAGAAAGAGAGAAAGAGAGAAAGAAAGTATTATGTTTTCATCTCTATACAAAATAGTCACATCAAAATTGCAATATCTATTTCGTTAACTATTGGATCGGGCTGGAAACTTGACAATAAGTTCAAAACACGTAGTTTTACATCTTAACCGTTCGGATCTTGATTTGGAGGTCTGTAGTATGAAAAATCATGCTTGCACAATAATACAATTTTGTGAGTTCTTTATTTTCTTGTTCCTTATTTTTTGTTCTTAATTTGTAAACTTTATTGCTTGCTTGTGTTGGCTAGCTGTATGTACGAATTGTGCTCTTGATTGAATACTCTTTATTGAATACTCTTGTATTATTATTTGATTATAGTTGATTGATTTCTTTGGTTTGGATGACCTATGGTTTTTACCTCTTACATTGAGGGAGTTTTCCACGTTAAAAATTTTGATATTTTTTGCAAGATTCTTGTTGTTGTTGCTACCATTTTTATTTGTGGTAACTCCTTTTTTGCAAGTTAGGAAAAATTATATCCGCTGCATTGTCACCACATTTATGGTGCATTATTGATTTTTCTAGTGTCATATTGCTTTTCCTCATTATTCTAACACTTTGTTATAATACATGTTGATAGTTGTGTGTAAGATATTCTCACATCTGATTTGTGTGCATTTTGTGACTGGTGCGAGAAGAGAAGTGAAGAAGATGACTTATGGGAAGATAGATGATGAGAAAATTAAATTATAATTTTATATTAAATAAAATTTGAATAATAATAAATTCAATTTGTCATGCCATCAACATAGACAACTTGTTAATGACATTAATTTGGACAAAAAAAAATATTGGAGTGTTTTTAAAAAATGAAGGACCAAATTAAAAATTTTAATAATATAGAGACTAAATAAAATAAAATAAATAAATAGAGGAATTGAAGAAGTAATTTAACTTTATTACTGCTACTACTTATTCACATTTCGCTTAAATATTAAATGAATTTATATTTATATTTTAATTCTTTTAATAAAATAACTTTATTAAAAAATTCATTTTAATAATAATTAGTGTAATTAATATTTTTTAAAAAACATTTATTATTTTAAAAGACAAATAACATCATAAGTATTAGAAATGAGTTAATTTAAAGTAAATTACTGAACATATATTTAAAAAAATAAAATTATTCATTATTTACATTATATACTACCAATAAAAACATATCTAATCGATAAAGATTGAACTCATATTTAAAAAAAAAAAAAAGAGTTCGAATTTATATGCAAGTATAAAAATCTAGTTAGTAATATATTAATATTTCTGACATTAGTGGCCTCTCGTGAACCTGAAAAACACCGATAACCCAATTCACTAAATTTTTTCTAATAAAAAAGTGTTGCATACTAAAGATAGCAGATTAAGGAGGTTTCTCACAACTTTCCTGAATGGTTGAATCCAGGTATCTATCATTCAAAATTTCATGGGCATGCAACCACCTGGCTGATTAGGATTCGTTAGTTAGTGTTTCGAAGGTCAATCATCTACCATTTATTTTTAATTTAAGGTTCCTGGTTCAGGTTGGAGTGCTGCAGAGAGAATAATCAAGTATCAAGTAGATGAACCTCTTTGTCAGCTTCCAAACAATAAAGAATGAACATCAGCAATTGAGTCAGATTAACAGGGCCTCATTGTTTTTATTAGGAAGTGGCTTATCAGTGTCAGTTTAATTAAAAGTTTAGTTAAGCCTTTCAGCAGACAGCATTAATTAGCTAGCCACCCACTAGTACCTTGCCTCGTTCACAATACACTCATTGGTTTTAAAGACGAAATATTCTCAAGATTCGGAATAAGATTACATAGATTCATAATCTTGAGGGATGTATTCTAAATGCAAGATGTATTTAAATTTAGGTGTAGAACTAGTTCCATAATTGCTTCTTGTAAGATTTTTAATAAAAATTAATATCTCATTTCAATAACTATTGTAATAAATGTGAACATTTAAGGTTGGTATGCATTATTGGGAACAAATCTGATTTAGATTGAAAAATAGTATAAAAACTCTTATGATACTTCACCTTTTTTCTTCCCCTTCTATTTAACAAAGAATGTATGTCTTCGTGATTTCTTTTATTCGAAGAAAAAAATAAATTTGAAAACAATGATGGATATATTTTTATTAAAAAAATGAGATATTATTTTTTTACTCCTGAGATAAGTATAAAATATTATCATCTCCACGAGACTATTAACTCATTAGATATGAATATTCTTTTTTCAATATAATTATTTTTTATATTCAAAACTAAAATTTAAATATCTAACATTTTAGTTAAGAAATATAAGTAGATATTATTTAAACTAATTTCTGAGTATTTTATATATTTATTTATTTTTTATATGAAAGTTAAAAACACTTAATATTAAAAATTAAAATTAACTTAAAATAAGATAAAATAATTGAACAACTTAATTTTAATATATTTTTCAATATAAATATTTTTACATAATTAATCAATTAAATATTTAGATATATCTTTTAAAATATTATAAAAATTAACAAATTTTAATAATACAATAATTTACGATTTAGTTTTTATATATTTTTAATATAAAAAGAATGATCGTTGAAAAGATAATTATTATAAAAATAAATAAATTTATTATATACGACCCTTTGTAATTGAACGAGGGTATTCTTTACTTTATAATTTATTTCAATTAAATTCACAATCTAACGACTTTAAAAAAAAATAAAGTCGAATTTTCTAATCAATCATTACTTACTTTCTTCTAAATTGGACTTTGTATTTTAACCATTGAAGATCCAAATTGGTATCTATCTAGGCTGTCACGGTGATAGACGTCATGAATCTCATGGATGCTTTACAATAAGTAGAAGAAGAAAAAAGTGGGTTAAGACAGCAAGGAAGCCTTGTGACCCTTCTTCTAAAAAATACCAAGTTCAAGATCTTGTGCAAGCGATTTCTTACCCGTATCTTGTTTTGGACCACTCTGCTAGCTGACAGGGACTACCTAATCCATCCACATTCAACACCCAATTTGCTACAACTATTAACTATCATACCATCACTGTCCATCTCTTTATACAATAGGTAAGGTATATTCTCGTATATTCTTTTTTTATACTTATTTATTATGATAATAAGAAAATTTGAACTCAAAATTTTGCACAAACTATCTAAAATTTTCATTAGGATTCTAATCTGTATATCACATTATGATAACTTAAAAAGGATATATAAGAATCATGTTATTCTTGTTATAATTTATTGTCAGATATAAAAAAATTTGTTAGTTTAAGATTTATAATGTTTCTTTTTTGTATATATTATAAATCAAATCAAGAAATATCTTAGTCTAATATATATTCTTAAATAGTATAATAAATTGTTTTTTATATTTTTATCTAATTTTTTTATCAATTTTGTTATTAATTAATTTAGCTAATATAATTTTCTTTAAATGTTATTGATATTAAAAATTTTACTTTTTTTCAAAAAATAAATATAATAATCATGAATTATAAATACGTGATGAGTGTTCAATCTTTTAAGTCTGAGTATATGAAATTGGAAGAACATTTATCTAGAGATGTAAATTTTTTAATTGAATTTCGATAATTGCCAAGAAATAAATAAATTTCTAATTCTTGTTATTAGATATGTTTAAATAAGTGGACGTTCGTTCATGGGTGAAAGTTGGTTTCATCAGTCGAAAAAGTTAATACCACGCAGAACACAAAGTTTGAATTTGCATCTTATGGTAATTATACAATTGACATTAGGTAACACAGGCTTCAAAATCATCGATGTTTTGGTTACAGACAGCTCAATAACAGAGAAAGTCCACCACTACCTTGAAGACTGGAGAATAAACTGTCAAAAGTCCAAACATAACAGCTTGAAGTAAGAGTTGTGAGTTCAAGTGCTTTGTTTGAGGATCCTAGCTGACTAGGAGTACTGTATCTATGTACCTAGCCTAGCTAATAAAGCCATAAATTGCAAATAAAATAAGGGTTTTGTCTACACTTGCATATTAAATAATGACAAGAAAAGTAAAATAAAATATATACGAAATGTTTGATACATAGAAAATATAAAAAAATATTTTTATTTAAATTATTTTTTAACAAATGTTCTTGAGATACTCTTACTAAACCCCATTAAATAATTGGGTACCCTTGCTCTCACTCCATTACGAAAAAGATGTTATATAATAAACAAAAATTTTTAAATAGTGTTTGTTATTCAATACTTATTTAAGATTTAATAGTTCAATAATAATTGAATGAATATTAATATAATAATAATAATTATTATATAATATATAAAATAAAAGTAAATAAGTATAATATCATAATTTAAAATTAAAAAATAATTTTTTTAAATCATTGGTTCAAATTGTTTTTTCATCTATTTTTATTGGTTTAAATGTTCTCGATCAGATCGAATAAATTGGCCGGTCCGATCTAATTTTCAAAATAATGATAATAACACGAATTGATGTTTGATTAGTCTGATTTAATAACTTTTATAAATATTTTTATAAGATATAATTAATTAATTTACTAAAATTAAGAAAAATAGTTACTTTAATTAGTAATATTAAATTTATTTTAGTTTTTTAAATTATCCTAAAAGGAGATGTATTTATTTATTTTTAAATATTTTTATTATTTTAATTTTTCAAATCTCTTTCATTATTACTTTAATTTTTATTCACTATGCATGAGAACAAAGTAAGTAACCATTTCATACCATCAAAGTTAGATCCTTCAAGAATTTAAGATATTAAAGTATTTTTTTTATTATTATTGAACTTAAAAAAATATCTTATAATTAAGGATATTTTTGATAAAAAATTGAAATTAGTTCTTTTGAAAAAAAAAGGAAAAGAATGAACCAAATCTCTAATTTAATTCTTATAAAAAAAATTGAAGAGAGTATAATCTTTATTTAATAAATATTAATATATTAGTATGGATATTGAAGAATTATACTAACAGCGAAATACATTATATTGATGGAAATTTTCGTCAATATAAAAAAATGGATATAGTATTACATCGTAGTGCATTTTAATGTATATAATATTGATGTAGATTGGCAATGTCTATAATATTAATCATTATATTTTTATGAGATAAATAATATATTATCGAAATCAATCCTAATGCTTGATTTTTTTTTTCTGTTAATAAATAATATTTTTTTTGCAGTGATTATTTCCAAAACTTTCAAAATCAAGCAATGAAAATTAAGTTTTTCTATGAAGTTAAATGATTCATTCAATAAGAGTACTTCACGTACCCTTAATTGAATAAATAAAGTGTTTTCGTGTGGTAAGTTAAAAATATATAGCTCTATAATATTAAAGATATGATTCATAGTAATAATTTCCAATTGTTACAAAATTAATTAATTGGATAGCTTAAAAATAAATAATAAAGTCTGATGAGTAGGGATGGATAACGGATTTAAAGGAGGTGAGTATGGTCTCCAATACCACTCTCCTCACTTTTTAATTGAAATCTATATACGTAAATTCTATTTTTTTATTAAAAAATTATATAATTTATCCATATAATTATATGTCAAAATTTAACCATTTTTAATCTTTTCTTTATATGTTTTCTTGATTTCTTCTTGCTGGTGAGTCCCATAAATAAAGTGGAATATATTTCTAGCGTGTTTAGTTAATTGATGTTTGGTGGTGTTAACATAAATTAACTTGAAGTAAAAAGATACTTGTTTCTGCATTACTGTGTTGTTGAAGAATTTTAGACATGAAAATAATGAAAAACATAGACGGTAAAATCAGATCCAAACGCACAATTTGTCATTTTTTCTTAAATTTTGTGAAGTACATGAAACATTCAAATTGTGCATGGTGTCAGTCAAAGAATATTATTAGAAAACATGTAAATAAACGCACTCTAAACAATAAAACTGTTCACCCATAGTGTGATATAGGACCGTCACGTGTTTATAGTAAATCTTTACAATACATAGTTAAAATTTTAATTAAAATAATATAGAAATTATTCAAGATAATTTTTAATAATTTTAAATTTAAAGTTATCTAAACTCTATAAAATTAGTTTGTATTTATTTATAAATTTTATTTTTATCATATTTTTAAGTTGTGATGAAATCTCTCACATCAATTATAGTTACATACCATGTGATAATTTTATTTTTTCCATTTAAGCAGTGTAAAATGTCAAAAGAAACACAAAGAAGTGCCCACGTGCATGAGTGAGAGAACTTTGAATTTCACGGCACGTTGGGGGAAGCACATCATATGGCATGGGGCAGAACAAGTAAAAAGTGGTGCACCTATTCTATATGCGAAGACAGCAAATACTTACCTGGATTAAAGCAGATTCACTACATTAATGTTATTGTTAAATATATAGTCTTATACTGCCAATTACACCTGCCTCTAAACTATATTAAACTATTAAATCGCACCAAAAAAATATATTAAACTATTAAAGGCATAATGAAAATAACAAAAAGAAGATCAAGTATATATGCACAATTATTGGGCCATAGGAAACTTCATACAAAAGAAAAACAAATAATGCGAAGCGCAGTATAGATGCAACGAGAAAAATTAAGCAAGTTTTTGTTTGTGTATAAAATATAATGTATTATATATATAGCATTAATGACTTTAAAGAGATGGTCAACTTTTCTTAAAGAAAAATAGACATATAGTCAACTATACTTTATCATCTTTATTCATGCCCGCTTGATGCTTGATGCTAAGGATTTTGTTAAATTTAAAATCATTCGCGTGTTACCACGCAATAATTAAATTTTTAGGATGGTTTGTGACATGGTATTAGAATATTTAGGGCTAATTTAGTGCTTTTTATATATATTTAAAGTGATTTTTTGGATGAAGTATTTTAAAAATAATTTATTTAAATTATTATAATTTTATTTAAAATTTATTTTCAAACATTTTGAAATGCTATAACACTTTCTTTTTAATTTATAATGAATTCAATTTATTTTAATGGTTGCCGAGATGCACCAACTATCTTCTAATAGAACTAACTATTTTATACTCTCCTTGTTTTTTTTTTTTTTATGTTATTTTCTCAATTGTTACGTTTAGATAGTGAATTCGAGAAGAATTGTTGATATATTGATGAGTTACTTGTAAAAGATAGTTTACTGTTAAGTTTCTAATAATTTTATTAGAGAGAGAAGACTTATTAAACATGTATATGCTTCAATAACGTTAGTATATATAAATGTAAGAAGAGTTGAACTAAAATTCTTAAAGTAAGACTCTAGACTTTTTGTAGACGATATATATTGTTTTGGTGTAGAGACAAAGTAATTTTACTCTATCTAAATGTATAATGTTACTACATGTAAGCTAATTACCTTGGTTCTACTTGATATTAACTTCGGTTAATACTTGTTATTTTGGACTTTAACAATGTTTAGGTCTAGAAGGGTGATTATATGAATTGAACCAAAGCCTAATTTGTAAGAGTTACCTGTGCAGTTTCTAATGTGTCACCCTAAAATTCTTTGTTCAATCAAAACAATACTTCCTCCATTTCTAATTTTGGTTCTTTCAGCATTTTTTTTTCATATAAAAACTTTGGTTATTTTAGATTTCTAATATATAATTGTGTATTTTCTTTTTCAATTATACCCTTATATATAATTAAGTAATTAAGACTATTTTGTGTAAAGTATTAATAACTTTTGATTTTTACAACGTACTTGCAGTGGAACATTAATATATTTCTTAACGGAATTTACAATGAAAAAGTAATCAAAAATAATATAAAAATTTGTAAAATAATAAATAAAAGTATTTTAGTCTAAAGTTGTATAAATTAAATATTATTTTTATCTGTGTGGGAAAACCTTAAACAAACTATAATTAGGAACGGAGGGAGTAACAGTTATTACATTTTCCCCCTTTCCATTTCAATGAGTTCGATGTTATTCGTTAATTTGCTTTTTAAACCGGGTTGCAAGAGTTTCAAAACGTGTTGGGCCTGTAGGCCCATTGGGCTTGTGACCCTCTTTCTAAAAAATCAAAATGAAAATACAAAAAAAATCCGTTAGCGGAGTTTGTGCGTTACATACGTGCCATATTTTGGTGAAAATTCTCCATGATTTTGACATCATTTTATGTGTTTCTTGATTCTAATTGATAGTTAGCATATAGATTGTTAAATTTATGCCATTTTCAGGCCAAACCTTTCAAGAATGCCAGGCTTGAGTCACTCTAAACATGATGTGTTCGCAACTCGCGAACACTGCTAATAGATTTTTTTTATTTTATTTTGTGCCATTTTTATCCTTTTTCTTAATGCATTTTTTGGGCTGAAAATTGAACCATTTTAGTCTTGTACATCATAGTTTAGGATAAAAAAAAAATCATACAAAATGGTGTCAAAATTATGCCTATGTGAGTTGAACAACCTAAATTTCTAAAATAGTGATAATTCTTAATTTTCAAATACTTTTTATTGATTCAAAACATAAAATTTACTTCATTAAATTCATCTGCATAAAAATTATAAAATTTGCATAAAAACTATGTCCCACAATTAACTAAAAAACATGAAAAAAAAATCTTGAAAATGATGAACAGTAACATACACATGCAATGTAAAACACTAATGACATTACTTCCAAGGTGACTAAAGGATCATGATGACTCAAGTTGAAAAATTAAATGACTAAAATAAATCTTTTAAAAAATAAAAAATCAAAATAAAGTTTCACACCGAAACTAAGAATAAAAAATATATTTTAACTTAAAAAATTATAAAATAATTAGTGGGACAATGCGCTGAGCAAAAAGGTAAGGGGGGTTGTGCTTGTGAAAAAGAATCAATTGTTGAAGATGAGCCTAATAACACCATAAAGAGCCCAAGAAACTAATAACAACTTAAAGCCCATAATTAGTAGACGGTTTCGGCAAGAATTACCCATGAGGTTCGGATAAGTGATGTCCGACATTTAAATATCTTTAGATATTGTTAACACTTTCTAATTCCTTGTTTTTAGAATTTAATTAAAATGTATCAATAGTTTGAATTTTTTTATAATTCTATTCAACTAGAAATTATCGTGTATAATAATATTTTCAAATTTTTAATAATTACTTTAAAAATCAAATTTAAAGTAATTTTTAATGAAATGACAGTATAATTTTTTTTGTATAAATGATATATAAAAATTAAATTTTTATTTTTAACACATATTTTATTATTAATTAAATATTATTTTAATTTATAAAGTTAGGAGTAAATTTTAATCAATGATAAATAGCGTGATATATTTCTCTTTTTAATATAATACTTTACATAGTAATTGGATTTAAATTCTTATAAAAAATAATGAGAATGTTAATAAAATAGGTTTTGACCTGCGATTTGTGTTTTTTTTTTATCTTCTATAAAAAAAAAATTGATTTGTGTCATTCAAAAAACTCCAATAGAATATACCTTTGTTAAACAAAACTGACAAAAGGAATTATATTTAATTATTTAGTTATATACTAATGATAATAATGGTTGCCATAACTAAAAACGGTGAATTGTGTCAAAGAAGATTTAAGATTTTAATTTTGTAAGGGCTGGTTAATTTTAATGGCTTATCTTGGTCTTGAAATAAGACAACCAAAAAAGATAAAGCAATTTGCTTAATAATTATTTGATCTAAGTAAATATACTTACTCGAAGTGTTTTATTTTAATAATTATAAAAAAATAATTACTTACACCAAATTATTTACTAAAATTATATTTTTCATGAAGAGCAGTCACACTCCCAAAACTGACTTGTCAGTTCTCACTTGCATAATTTTTTTAACAATATTAAGAAGTCGGCTTCGGCCATGCTGAATTCCTAATATTTACAATTTCTGATAGTTTTTTTTTTTCTAACAATTTAAAAATGTCATAATTAAAAAAAAAAAAGAAATTGTCAATATTGGGAGGTTGACATGATCATAATTGATTTCGTTACACTATTGAACGAAAAAAATTAATGCAAGTGAAAAGTCTATTTTGAAGAGTGCGATTTCTCTGGATGCAAAAAAAAAAAAAACTTTGATTCTTAAATCATGCACTTAGTGCATCGATACATGTAATATAATTTAAATAATAAAGAAAATAACAGATTTTTTTTAGTAAAATTGTCTTTAAAATTAAAATACGCTGTTCTATTAGTTTTCAAAACTAAAATAATGTCAAAAAATTCTTGAAATTAAAATAAGTGTCTAAACATAATTATTTACTGTTATTTTATTTCTTTAACGCAAGTTGTTGTTAATTTATATATTTAAGATTTTAAAATTTTTTTCAATTCAAATACTAATATGACTGTATTTTCTAATTATATAGATTAAATTAATTATTTACTTTATATTTTAACGATCATATAATTTTTTATACAAAATAATTTTATATAAATTAAATAACAGTATATATATATATATATATATATATATATATATATATATATATATATATATATATATATATATAAAAAAGTGTAGTATTGGCTAATTTTTTTTATATATGTATTTTTGTGGTCACTGATGACAACTTGCAGTTGTAATTAAAGACAGAAGATTTGATCTCATCTCAAGCCCCAAAAGAGTAAAAAATGATTAATGAGCCAAGCCTCCCTTCTAGGTGCCTAGTCAAGTTAAGTTTTATTTTATTTTCTAAATGATAGACATTCTTATTGTGACATTTAAGTTAGTGCGAAAGTGAGGGTGAGAGTGAAGAATAATTATGAATACGTAATAGAACATGAGTCTTGATTTATATATATATTGTGTTTAGGTATGAGAGTATTTGTAATATGCTGAGATTTTTCAATGAAATTTTATTTTGTATATGTTTAAGTGAGTAATTGTAAAATTGATTTTATAAATTAAATTAATTTTTGTTTAAATTAATTTTAAGTTAAGTAATTTATATTTAAATATTTTTATTTAAAAAATAGTAATAAAATTTAGTTGACTTTTTTATTTAATATAAATATAAAAATTACTTAAAGTCATTTTAATTTAATTAACTTTCCACCTAGAATCAATTCCTTAATCTACATCATATTTAACATATAAATAATTTCTTAAAATCAGGTTAAATTGATATTTTAAACATGATTTTGAATAACTAACATCTATTTTCTCCTACTATTTATTTTTGTCAAGTACTTTCTTTCACTCGTATTATTGTATTTCTTTTAGTACTTCAAAGAGGTAAGATTCTCTGATAAAAAGAAAAAAACAGTGGTAAGGTATTTTTGAAAAGATGAATCGATATATATTAATATTTTTGGTTTAAACATATTTTTTATTTTTATAATATATTTTTTTTTATCTTTGCAAAATTATTTTTTAAAAACAATTATCATAAAATTATTATTTTTTATTTTAGTTCTTCTTATTATTTTTCTATAATATATAATAATATATTATAGAAGTTGAGTTAAGAACAATGTGATAGGATCACGCTATCTTTCTATAATACATAATAATATATGACATGTAATTATTATAATATATAATATTATTATGTAATATACACACATATATATATATATAATAATAATAATAATATATAACATATAATAATTTATATATAATAATATTATAATATATACAAAATAGTAAAATATATAAAAGTATAAAATATTTATAATAATACATATTAATTTATATAATATTTAACAATATATTTTAATAATTTATATAAATATATAATAATATTATATATAATAAAAATATATAATACATATAATATATATAGTAATATATAGCAATAAATATATATTATATAAAATATGTATTATGTATATTATCTTATATATTTATAATAATTCTGAAATGTAAATTTTAAATATCTTATTAATTAAAATATTGAAAATAAATAATTATTATACAATTATTTTTTTAAATATTTGAATAATAATTATAATTTAAAAATACTATAATTCTTATAAATTTAAGAAAAGTAACTATATAAATAAAAATAATAATTTTTATAATTTGAAAATTAAATAATTAAATAAAAATGTTTTATAAAAAATTATATATAATATTAATAAGACAATAATGATTATTTGAACATAATTTATTACGTGTCCTATTTTTATCTCTTTTGTTATTCAGTATACACTAAATATTAAATATAATTAAAGTTTATCCATATCTTATATTATTTTGTTCATACTGTATCCAACCATGCTTCTCTATCTTATGGTATTTTGACCATTAAACTTTGCATATACATAAGAATTATACGTTATTTTCACAGATATAAATAAACTTTGCAAAAGCTCTTTCAAATGCACAAATAATCATTAATTGTACGTGGCATCATTCTTTGTAACGAGTAAAATTGGCAGTATATCATATGGTGAAAATCATGGTTGCATCACTGTATGTATTATTGCAAAACCCCTAGCTAACCAGTTAGATTGGGTTTATGGTTAAGAATGTTGCACAATCAAGTTTTTCTGTATTGAAAGCGACCCTTCTCCTACCTGAGTCTTCTCAATCATCTAACTGATTAATGTTTAATGGACCAATAATGGTCGTAAGAGGCTGAGGCTGAGGCTGAGGCCAAAGCCATTAATTAATGCATCTCAGACAAAAATGGATTTTTCATATTCTTATCAATATACTTTTAGTATGGCAAAAATAATGAGTACCTCAGTCCCCAAAAGTGTTGGCTAGAGACAATAAAATTAATGGTTTCTCATCTACTACTTTTGAGAAGCATTGTTCTGAATTAAATTTCTTGTGGGCTATATGCGCATTATTAATATGACTCGGAGAATGTCCAAACTCCGTGTACCAGAGAATTTTCTACACGTAGTTGGATCCAACTGTTGATTTTAATTGCATGGATTTGCCTCTATACATGGAATCATGCATTGTCCTTTGGCTATTTTAATTTAATCCAAAGGAAATAGATATCACATTGTTAGGTCTGGCAGAAAGATTTGGGACCCATCACACATTTAATAACGGATTTGATTGATGTACTGCTATGCATTGTTGTGAGTGTTTTGCAATGAAAACGTCTTTTTACTAAGTTTACAAAAATTGTTTACCTCGTTTCAATCCCAATTCTTGTATTTTATATGTGCTTTACAAAACTTAAAACTACTTTTTAGGTTTTAGTTTTAGTTTTTTTTTTCAAAAATTTTTATTTTTAAAATAAATTTGTTAAAATTAATTTAAAGATGTGTATGGTTATTAATAATAACAATAATAGTGATAATTAGAACAAATAAAATAGGTTCAATCTTATAGTTCCCGACTTGGTTTGTTGACTTAATCGGACGACCAACATAAACTCTAAAAAATATAATTTAAAAGGAACTAAATTAATTTGACTTTGTTTGATAGGATTGGTGGGCTAAGACAGATAAAAAAATTATTCACCTACAATGCATTGGACCTATTTTGATTTGTACGATTTTTTTTTATTTTTTCTTTAAAAATTATATAAAAAATAGAAAAAAATTAATAAATTAATTTGGCTAAACTCAACGAATTAAAAAAATATAGACAATTTAGTTTTTTGGTCAAACAGGTAAAAGTAGTGGTGATGATATTAATAAGATATCAACAATGGTGTCTATAAGTAATAATGATAGTAATGATAAACCACTAATGCTTGTATCAGTGATGGTAATAGTAGCAATAATGTTAGTAGGAATAGTGATGGATGATGTTAGTAAGAGTAGTGATAATGATGTTAATAGGATGGTGATAGTGGTAGTATCGGTGAGAGTAGTGGTGATACTAATGGATCACCATTATCGATGGTAGTAATAACGATGGTAACAATAGTGATGATAATGATATCAGTAGTGGTGGTAATAGTACCCGTGGGATAACAACAATAACAATTAAATAATAATAATGATACCAATGAAATTGATGATAATAACAATCTGTCAATACCAATTATACTAGTAATAATAATAGTGACAACAATATCACACAACTTAAATTTTAAATCAGATAAACTCCATTCATTTTTATAATTTACCCATTATATCAACTTTGGCCGGGCTGAGCAGCCCATTAGGTTAGCAATAGCCACAAACATAAATATTTTACGAAAACACAAATATACGAGAAGTATTAAAGATTGAGGATAAAAACACAGCCGACTTGAATATGAGTATATGAGTGTTAATCATTTAAGGATTTGATGGGATAGGCCCGGCGAAAGCGACGGCGCGCCGGTGGCCCGTCTCCGTCTAAGTGAACTTCAACGGTCAAACAGTGTCAATAATGTAAACAGCCTGGCATATGGCAAATGAGCAATGATGACAATTCCATCTTCTCTTCCAGTCACGTCTACTGCTGTGCACTCTTGCTACTAAACATTCAATCACAAGCCATATCAATTCAACCTAAGGAGTTGACGTATTGTTAATCAAGCTAGAATCCAATATAAGAATATGTAGATATTCTCAGGTGAAAGTGAAAGATTTCTATTTTGAATCCTGTAATAAAATGATTTTTGAAAAGAGAATGAATTGACACAAGTTCCGCCTCACTATATTCAAAAGACAAAAAAATGCAGATATATTTAAAAAAGTTGTATCAATTCATCTATCATTTAAAAAAAAAACAAATAATAAATTTATTTAAATATGTTTCAAGCTTTTGTAAATTAGGAAATTTTTATTTTACTCTTCAAAAATTTTCATTCGCTTTAATATTTATAAATTATTTTTTTTTAGACTTTCTCAATTATAATTTAGTGATAAAATGATGATATCTATACATGTATATAAATATATCATGTCACAAAGACATAACGTGATATATTTAGATCCATCTCACAAAGCATAATAAAAATTATTTTAAAAATATATGAAAACTAAAATTTACGTTTTATTAAGGATTAAATTAAAATTGGTCATATTTATAAGAAGTAACATACATATTAAAAACTTAAATTATTTTATCCTCTTTCGAGAGTTGTTAAAAATTTTACATTAATATTATATTATTCAAAGTGAAACTAGATTTGTATTTTTTAAATAAGATCCCGAGTTTGATAATTGTGGATGAATAAACCTGGTTGAAAAAGGAAACACATTCCATTTGGTCAATCAAGTTTTTTTATTGGAGATTAGTTGATCAACTAACACTTAGTACATATTTTATGGTAAAAAAAAATAATACTATTTTTCATTTTTTATTTTAAAATTTATATCCATTTTATATGGAAACTATTATTCTTAATTAAATTAAATTTTTAAAATGAAATTTTAAACTATAATTTTCAAAAAATTATAAATTATGCTTGATTATTATTTAACTTTTTAAAATACATTTGTTTCTGTCAAACTTTTATTTCTATATATAAGTTTGGTGTAAATAAAATATTTATAAGAATATAATCTATTATTTTAAGAATACATTTAATTAAAATAAAAATAATTAAATTAGAAAATTACAAGATGGTGGTAGCAATGTGATGACTGACCAAGATAGTGATATATATTAGAAATATAAAATGATTAGAAGTTTATTAGTAGAGTTACTAGTTAGTTAGCCTATATAAAAAGCTTGATATAATTGGTTTTTTACACATCATTCTTATTAATAATATAATTTAATTTTTTTTGCTTATTATATATATATATATATTTTATTTATTTTTTATTTTTTTTTATTTTTTCTAATTCTTCCTTTCCTTGTAAGTTTGAATCATGTTTTCTTGCAATATAGTTATGATAGCAATAATATTGACAATAGTAATAATAAGTAATAACCGTACCAAAAATAATAATTAATGGTTAAATTAAAGATAAATGAGTGATTATGAAATAAAGATGTTGGGTGAAACCCTAAAAGTCAATAATAAGAGTATTTTTATAAATTTATTTCATTTTTAAGGTGGTAAAATATATATTGTAATGATAGAAAAAATATATATGAAATGTTAATTCATAATTATTCATCATATGTAGTTAAAAGGTTGAAGAAATATGTTATACACTAACAATGTAAAAAGTTTTACGGTGTTATTTCTGTCTATGATAAATTTATTGATTTTTTTATAATAGTTATATTAAAAGTTATACAAACTATTATTTTTAATTAGTTGATAGTATAAAACTATTGCATACTATTAGGAAAAGAAAGTCAAGTCCCACATTAGCTAGAGATAGAGTCTGAAAAGAATTTATAAGTGGGGAACAATCTTCACCTCTTGTGCTAGCTTTTGAGGTTAAGTTAGGTTTGAAATTACTTTTCTAGCTAAATTTAAGTTATATTCATTTATACTTCTTATCACTATAAATTAACTAAGATTATTTTCTTAGCTAACTTACTACTTATTTCATGCTACCACCAATATTATAGTAATTTTGTAGCTAATTATTTTACTAAAAATTAGCTACAAAATCCTTTTGTAGCAAATTTTAAATTTTCTAGTGATGGTATTAGAGTTTATGAAAAATATCCAAGTCCCACATTGGCTAGAGATAGAGTTTGAAAAGAGTTTATAAGTGGGGAACAATCTTCACCTTTTGAGCTAGCTTTTGAAGTTAAGTTAGGTTTGAAACCACTTTCTACGTCATACCAATAATCATTATAATATATTCGTAGACAGAGTATATGGGTCCTTTACAATTTAATTTTTTTTATATGATCCTTTCCTATTTCTTCGGTCCCGTTGATCATTAAACTCTAACATATGTTTACCTTAAAACAAAGCTAAAATGTAACACGTTCAAGTTCAACAAAGGAGGAATTTAATTTTTAAAATTAGAAAATAAAATATTGTAACTTAAATATCTTCTAAGAGAACGAATTTCATTAATTTTATCTATTAGTGTATATTTTATTACTACAATATTTTTATCAGTGGCCGCATATTAAGAACTAAATATGTTTAACATTTATATAGCATTGCATAAGTATTTTTGGAAATTTATCACTTCTAAAATTTTTATTATTTATAATTGAAATGAAACTGAGATGAAAAGATAGAAAGACCTATCTAAAAAACACTTTGAAGTATCAAGTGTAGGGATTACCTATAAGGCTATCACAGTTAATAGACAAAATACTTTTACCACTAGAACGCATGACTTCTTGGCCCTCTTAGGTGTTTCCAATTTTCAGCACTTTTAATTGTTTTATTATATATTCACATGCAAAATGCATTTTCTGCCAGTTTTCTTCCAAAAGTTGGGATCAGGTTTAATTGAGCCATTCTATTTCCACTTTAATTTTCCCCCATCATAAACTTTCTTCGTAATAATAAAAAAAAAAGAATTTATTTTTCTTTATACAATACCATGAATCAGCTGAGCTATCTCATTGATTAAAATTGTGCAATTAAACAGTTATTATTTGGAAATATTTATGTGTAACATACATTGTATGCACTGCTGCATCAATGTTCACCTACCGTTGCTCTTTCCCAGCACATCCTCCCTCGTGAACACGACAAAAATCAGAAATGCATTGGGACCAGCCGAAAAATCTGGAATTTGGCCAACATTTATAGTAACCAAGAACCACCAATAGCACAATTACAATGACAATAACCTTGGTTGATTTCCAAGTCAAAGAGCCATGGCTTTTGCTCAAGTTGTCTTCTTGGACACACCATGGATGCATATATATTTGTAAGGGACCAAAGGTGTTACGTGAATTTGTATAAATACGATATTATGTGTTGCGATTTACTATGCTACTAGAAATTAGTTTATTTAGTCTATCTTCCCTTACAAGTATAACCAACGCATATAATTTGAGTTCAAATTCAAGACATATATGAGTTACATGTAAATGCGCAATGAGTTGAGGCCATGATCTTGATTCTTGTCATTGGACTCAGGCAATTATCTCCTCATTATAAGTTTTTTTTTATATATATAAAATTAGAGTAAATCAACAAGTGATTGATTTGCATAATATTTGACTCAAGTTTCCTTAAATATATAATAAAAAATAAAATATTAATTGATGCATATGAATTTTTTTTTATTAGAAAAGAGCATTCTACCGAAATTAAAAAAATTCGATTTCCAATCGAATATTCATTTATAATTTGTAATCATGTATTAAAAAAATATAAAATAAAGCCGAATTATTATAGTTGCTTTGTCATATTTTATTTATCTAAGCTCAATTCGAACCTCAAAAGTTAGAATCAAAATCTTGGGTATTCAGTCCAAAAAGACAAAAGGTTGATGTATCAATTCCAAGAATTTAAAAGTTAGGATGGATACAAATAGGTATCAAGAAAAGACATGAATTTCGATTAAGAATGGACAAAAATAAAAATCATAGACAAAAGGAAATTAATTAAACTTCTACTAATCATCATTAACACGCCTTCTTTCCTATTGGATACTGGAATAGTCGAATATACTGTCCTTTATTCGTGGAATACTAGTGAGGTAATTTATGCGCTCTGTTTTTATGTCCTGTGTATTTATGTCTTAAACTTTTAAATTGATTGAGTATTGAATGCATAGGTAACGTATATAAAATTCCATTTACGCATTTTTTTTTGCGGGGGGTACATAAATTCCATTTAAGCTGAAATTTGGAAATATCGTGCATAATCTTTTAGAAAATTTACGATGTCATTGTATTGAAAAATGTCGTTTTGGTTCTGGGAATTATTTTTTATGTTGAAGTTACAAACTAGTAATATTATTTTGAAATTTTAAAATATTCCAAATTTGAAATGGTCATCGTTAAAATTGGCATCATAAATCGGGAATCAATTCAGTTCCCCTTGTTTTCTTTGCAAAACAATTCTCTTACTTGTTTTTTTTTATTCACCAATTCTCTTATTTGTTAACACTAGAGTAACAAAATTCAAACCTCATGGATCCTTTTTCTTTTCGCCCCTCTTAGGCCTATAATACCATAATCTTAAGTAAATTTGAAAGGAAAAAATTAGAGTGAAATTAGATTCAAATTTTTTAAATAAAAACTTGGGTTTTAGTGGATGAAAAACCCGTAAGCAGTAGACGAAATCTCACTAAATATGATCCGTTAAGTTTTTTTTTATGTAAATTAATCCTTAATAGATATTTTGTACTTATAATATAATAAAAAAATGTAAGTTTAGGCTAAGGATACTATGCGAAGCAAATTGGCAATGCTGTACAAAACAATAGAAGATCCCGCAAATAACACTCAAAAAAGTTTCAATTTAACATAGCACTTTTAGATTATACCTAAAACATTCAAAGGTCTCATAATAGAAGATCCAGCAAATAACATTCCAAAAGTATCAATTTAACATATATAACACTTATAGATTATACCTAACATATTCAAAGGTTTTCCAAAAGGACAGGCCAAACCTCCACCTAGGGTAAATTAGTGATTCAAGAAATACATACACCCTATATTGTCTTGGCTCCATCGTACCCAGACGTCCACATCGTTATCTCCACGCAATAGCGTTCCAGCTTAATAGCTTATGATTGTTGTTAAATGTAATTTTTGTTGTGACAGACTTTGACACTTCACACGTGCAACATTAAATGCATTTCTAGGACCAAATTTGCATCATCCAAGCCACTATTTCATAAAGTAATCAATATACTTTGACGTTTATATCCCTATCTAGCCCTATAAATATGTGACTCCATATGCTACATTCCCATGCACAAAACAAAGTAACAGAAGCGAGTCTTTAATTAAACGAAATCAGAATATGAAGCATATATGTAGCTCCACTGAAATTTCAGAAATGGAAGCAGGAGTGCCAGAAAGGAACGAGGAAGAGGAAATGCAGAACAAGGCAACGGTGGAGGCACTGTACAAGGCACTGTTAGGGCAGGGTCACACCGACACAGTTGGCAAGATGGTAGCAAGTGACCTGGAGTGGTGGTTCCACGGCCCCCCGCAGTGCCACCACATGATGAGGGTCCTCACGGGGGAAACCGCCGTGGACAAAGGATTCCGGTTCGAGCCGAGGAGTCTCACCGCCATCGGCGACTGCGTGATCGCGGAGGGATGGGAAGGCAAGGCCTATTGGGTTCACGTTTGGAGCCTGAAGCGTGGCCTCATTACGCAGTTCAGAGAGTACTTCAACACATGGCTTGTGGTCCAGGATTTGAGATCACTATCATGGCAAAACACCCTTCATAACATCACCTTGTGGCAAAGCCAGCCCCGCGATCTCTACCGCCGCTCCCTTCCCGGACTTGTGCTGGCCATTTAGTCATAAGAAAAATGCTAGCGACACATTCATCATAAAATGGAGAAATTGTTACCATCACCGTTTATGGTCTTAGTCAATTTCCATATGACATGACACTTAACTAGGTGGATTTTGATAACTCTGTCACATTAAAATTAACTAGGACTATAAAGATGTGATAGTAATGGATCATATATATAATAATTTCTCCTTAAGATGAAATTTATGTAAGGTTTATTAGATGGTGTGAATCTTGTTTTTCATTTGATTAGTTGCATTATTGTTCACCGAAATCTTTGTGAATTTGATCTACGTAGTGGAGAATGTATTAAAAGGATTTGTTGCTGGCATGGCTCTAGTTCTTGGTTAGAGTTCAAGGATCTTAGGATTGTAAACTTGTGGTCAACTCAACCACGTTGAGTTTTCGAACATATTTAGCTTGTGTATCTAATTAGTTTTTTAATAAAATGACTGTCAAGTTGAAAAGAAAAGAAGTTTTTAGTGTTGGTTGCTATTAGGTTTTTTAATCTTCTATGACATTTATACGAATTGGTAATTTATCCTTCTTTGTAACATGCAGAACGAGTATCCCTTGTTCTCTTTGATAATAAAAGTTTTATGTTTGCTGATAAAAAAAAAAAAAAGACCAGACACAGACGCATATATAGGTATTTTCCTATTACTGGAATTACTTTGGGCTTGAAAGACCATTAAATTGAAAATGAACAAAAAGGGAAGCAATACATGGATCCTACTGGAATTGCTTTGGAACTTGGAAGACCGCTCGCTATGGAAATGAACAAAAAGAAAAGCAGAAGTTTTAATTGTTAATGTGGTTAGCAAATTTAGATTAGAAAGGTCTTTGGGGGAATCCAAAATCAGAAGGAGGGAGCATTTTATGATGAATTTGGTAATTATACGATCTTGAAAATGGTAATTCTATAAAGTAAATAGAAAACTGCAAATAATTTTGTTATACTTTTGTACCCAAATCTACGTTAGTCCCAGTCCAAACCACTTGTGCAACTCCAAGTTGCATATACTTCTTATCTTAATATCCGCTAGATTAAATGTTTTTTTCTTCTTTAAATCTGGAGTAATTTTACTTTTTATCCTTCAAATTTCAAAATGATATTTTTAGTTCTTGTAATTAAAAATAATTTATATTTTGATTTAAACCACGTTAGTGACAACTTATTAAACTATCTTTTCTCGGTTAATACATGTAATATACACATGAGCCAGAAATATAGGCTAACTTATAAAATGTAAATCACATTAGCAAAATCATTATTATAATTTGGATAGAGAGTTTAAAGATATTATTTTAATTGTGAAAGATAAAAACAAACTCAACCTAAATTTAAAAAAAAAAAAACATATTTAAATTTTATCTTTTACAAATTACATATGTAATTAAATTATATATTACTATAGAAAAAATATTTTCCTGAAAATGAAGAATAGGCAAGTGCTATATTTTGGCTAATTTATTATTGTGGTGTTGGAAGGCAATTTGTAGCTGTAATAAAAGACACAAGACCGGACCCACCCCAAGTCTTAACAGGTCACTGCCGCTCGAGTGGAAAGCGACTAATGGCCCAGTACCTTCACAGCCTCCCCTGTATGCGCCTGTCAAACATTTCTTTATTTTATTTTTCTTTATTTAATTTTCTAAATGATAGGTATTCTTTATGAATAACTGAGAGTATTTATAATGATAGGTATTCTTTATAATGAGGTATTCTTTTGTCAAGTACTTTCTCCCGCTCGTATTATTGTATCTTATAGTACTTCAAAGAGGTAAGATCCGACCCTATTATAAAAAGAAAAAAAATGTAAGATGTTTTTCGGTATATATATCAACACTTTTTAGTATCTTTGCAATTTTTTTTATTATGATTTTATATGTAATTAAACTTGATAACATTCACCCACGTGCCAATAAGAATGCAAAGATAAATTTGATATAGTGAATTTAAATAAATTACTTAATTAAACACTTATTTAGTAACCTTTTATTATATAAAAGTTTATGTCATAAATATTTTATCATGAAACTTTAATTTATAAAATAAATTAAAAGAATGTATAAGATTATTTTCATAATAAAACAAGTTAACTTTGCAAAATCTATTTCAAATGCCCAAATAATCATTAATTGTAAGTGACATCATGCTTTGTAACAAGTAAAATTGGCAATATTTCATATGGTGAAAATCTTGGTCGCATCAATCTATTTATTAATGCAAAATCCCTAGCTACCAGTTAGATTGGTTTTATAGTTAAGAATGTTGCACGATCAAGTTTTTCTGTATCGAAACCGACCCTTCTCCTACCTAGTGTCTTCTCAATCATGTAACTAATTAATGTTTAATGGACCAATAATGGTGATAATCAAGAGGCTGAGGCCATGAGAAGCCATTAATTAATGCATCTCATCGGACAAAAATGGATTTTCCATATTCTTATCAATTGACTTTTAGTATGGCAAAAATAATGAGTACTTGAGTCCCCCAAAATGTTGGCTAGAGACAATAAAATGAACGGTTTCTCATCCACTACTTTTCAAAAGCATTGTTCTGAATTAAATTTCTTGTGGGCTATATGCGGATTATTGAATGTGCATATGAGACTAGGAGAATATCCAAATTCCGTGTAATGGAGAATTTTCTACACGTAGTTGGATCCAACTGTTGATTTTGATTGCATGGATGCCTGTATACAGGGAATCATGCATTGTCCTTTGGCTATTTTAATTTAATCCAAAGGAAATAGAGATCAGATTGTTAGGTCTGGCAGAAAGATTTGGGACCTAAGGAAGGGCTCCACACCAACCATGACACATTTAATAACGGATTTGATTGATGAACTGCCATGCATAAATTATGAGTTTCTCTTCATGTCCACGGACTTTATTTTAAATTTCTTCACAAATACTTAAAGGTTAAAATTAGTATATTTATAAATTAAAAATTAATTTTGAAGAAATTAGTATGAGAGAGTTTCTATAAATTAATTTGTATAAATTAAATATTAGTTTTTGAAGAATCTAACATGAGAGAACTTTTACAAATTAACTTATATAAGTTAATTTTAACTAATAGAAAAATTTATTTCATTTTTCTTTCTTATTTTTTCATCTTATAAGTACTTATGAAGAAGTTTATCCAAACAAATCTCTAATATATACACATTAAATTGTGTTAAGTGTGACTTTAGTATCACATGATTTTCAAATTTTTGTGCATCATCTTATTATGGGAAAGAGGTGCATTTAGTACTTATGAAGTTATAATGACTTGTAATGAATTGATACTTAGGTTAAGGATTGAGATCATTGGATAGTGTTTTTTTAGCGTCATATTAACATCTCAGTGTCATCATTAAGTAAAGTTGGAAAATAGGCATGATGATCCTATGAGGCAGGTTGGGCTAGACTCTAAACAATATACAAAAATAGTATGAGCTATTTGTGACTCTACTCGTTGAACGAAGGTAGACTTTAGTTTAGTGAATGTGTATTCTTGAGATGTACCCTTCTTGGAGGATAAGATTCGTTGGGTGAGTTGACCCTCTTATTGGGCAAAATCCACTAGCAATGAGAAAATGAGTTAGCTTGCAAAATTGAAATGCTGGAATAATTATATAATAAAGGTTTGATAAAATAATATAAAACTATGCAGGTTGGGTGTAAAAGAAAAAAGTGAAACAATAATCAAGTTCAAAAGATAGAACACTTGTTGATGAGTTAAGGTGTTGACCTTTCTCTTGGGAGATATGGTTGATGGATTGTTCCTTGTTGTTATGATTCCACTTTGCCTTGGAGGTAGCCATTCTGAAGTGATGGGTACATGTTGCTAGTACTTAGATGTCCAAGGAAACTAGGAGTGATCAGAGGATCACAGTTATTATTATTGAAGTCCCTTGTGGACGATACTGACAAGTAAGTACGTAAGCCAGGAACTGCCATGAGTTTGTAGGGTTCACCATCAGTGTCGGATTGGGAGAGGTAGGGCTATATAGCTTTAGGGATAGGTGGACAAGTAATCCCCCCACTGATAGGGTGTAGTCTATGCAAGGACTACTGACCACGAAAAATTGCTACCTATGTATAGCCTATATATCAACCAAAATATTTTCCAATCTATAAGATCACGTCCTCTTTTTCCAATACTAGATTGAGGATATATTAAGGAAGTGATAAAAGTGATTGCTTGACTTATAAATCTCCATGGAATAGTTGCGTTTGTGTGTGTGTGATTGTTGACACCTGTTTTTGTCGTCTTCCTAATAATTATGAAAAAAGAAAAAAAATAAAAGTGAGGGGTGAAGCCGGAAAAAGGGGGAAGTGTGCTACAGTAGCCTCACGCCCCTCAAGCTACCGTGAGAGAGCGATAGTAACTGCTAGCTTTTTGTTAATCATCTACTTTTCAGAAAAGTCGTCCCAACCCTAACGTTCCATGAGAAATCGAGGCTGTAGAAAGCACTTTCGGTTGCAATGGTAGAGGAGAAACTCGAGAGGTCATCACCGCATTCAATGAAGGTGTCGTCGCATTTATCGGTAGGAGCTTTGTGAGGGTACCACCGCATTAATGGAGCTCTGCGAGAAGCCACCGCATTAATGATAAAAGATCTTCCTGAAAGATTCAGGGAAGGTAAAGCTGGCCTATAAAAGGGGGAAGTGTCAACAAAGAAAGGGGTTGGTTTTTGGAGAGTCAAAAACAACAGAGAAAAACAGTAGAATAGGAAAGAGAAGGAGGTAGAGAAGTTGGTCCTCTTTGCAATGATGACCCCTCCTGAAACTAGGTGAATTCTTAAACTCTCCCTCATGTTGAATCCTACTGCACCCATGACATTTGGCTCAAACCAAACACTTAACCCAACACTAAACCAAATCCCAAAGCAAACACTTTAGGTGGCTAGCTGATATCAAATTGGTATCGTCCTAGCCGGCCTCTCGAGTTGACCAATGCTCAATCAGTATTCTCCCTCAACTAACCAACACATAGTCGACCTCCTGGTTCGTCTTAGCCAACACATAGTCGGCATTACCTTTCGGCGCTTAGGTAGCGACATCACCACTTAACCCAAGCCTATGCTGGAACTACGTAAACTTTGATTTCTCCATAGCATAGGAGATACGTAGGAGCAAGAGACGACTCTTGTCAAGTTCAAAAAAACCCAAAAAATATACTCCTCCCTTCTTTTGTAAATATGTTCGTTTCTATCTTAGTTCGGAAGGTAAAAAAATCATAGTTTAGAAGTCTTAGCCCATTTCATGTATCTAGTTAAGGTAACCGTCTTAAGACATTGTAAGATGCTAATACCTTCCCTACTGTAATGGACTCCCGAACCCAAGATCTGATTCCAAAGACTAGCCTTTCCAATTTTAGGTTTTCTGACGCTTTTCTTAAAAACGTCAGTGGCGACTCTTGTCTCCCTGTTCCCTTCCTTGAAAGGAGCTCAGATTCCAAAATCTATCTTTCATTGGCCTTGTTGCGATCGAGGTTGTGACAATGATTGTTGAATATAAATTGTTGTGGTGATTGTGTTATTGGTGGCTAAGGCTCCTTATTAACCTATGATGTTGTGAATCTGTGGATGCAATGTTGTATGTATATCATTTTTAGTTATTTTTAGACATGATGTCTTTTTTGTAGTAGTTTATCCTTGTGCTTGTATGTTGTATGTAGGAAACTGCAATAACTACGATTGTTGTGTTTGCGGGAGAAAATGTTGAGACTACCTTGAGGGTAGAGGTTTTTAAGCATTCTAACGATGCATATCTTCTTGGAAGGGTTTTGCATAAGGTTTCGAGACACTTTGGTGGGCCTGAAAGAAGCATGGAGGATCAACCATGTTTAGCTATGATTGTGGTATCGGGGAGAGGTTAGCATCAAGTATGTCCAATCACCACAATTCTGTTAATTGTCATCTTCCACACCTACGTGGAGATGCTCCTCCCAATCTCAGTGATGTGGAGCCAACTGGGAGGCATGACAAGAGTGAAGCTGGCTAGAAACCAACTCTACAACCTAAATGCTTGTGGTCCCTATCATCAACGCTTCCAGATAGGGCCCATAGGTGCTAGGAGTGATGCAGGAGGTTCATCTTTAGCGTTGTTGTTGCTATAGTAGTTAGGGGGTTGTCTCATAGGAATAAACTTGATTAGGGTGTTTTATATACCCCTTCCCCCTCTTTCTTTTGGATGTATATTTTATTTTGAGTAGATGTTTAGCCTCCATCTTCATGTTCCCTTTTATGTTGATGTTGTAAGTTCCATAAGGCATAGTTTCATGTTGTAATTGAGTATATACATATTCTTTACTTTATGCTTATTACTTATGCTCATTTCTAGTTATCAAGGTTGTCTCATAGGAATAAACTTGATTAGGGTGTTTTATATACTCATTCCCCCTCTTTCTTTTGGATGCATATTTTATTTTGAGTAGATATTTAGCCTCCACCTTCATGTTCTCTTTTATGTTGATGTTGTAAGTGCCATAAGGCACAATTTCATGTTGTAATTGAGTTTGTACATATTCTTTACTTTATGCTTATTATTTATGCTCATTTCCAGTTATCATTGTACATTGCATGTTTATAGTTGTTACACATCACAAGAAAAAAGAAAAAGTAACTGTCATTTTACTAAACAAATTAATCAAAACCTTATTAAAATTAACCTTTTTGTTGTTAATGTAATTTATTCATATAATTAGTTATGTTGACCTCTGAGTTGTTACGATGTTGATGCTTATGATAGTAGTGGTGACAACAATGAGAACAGTCATTATAAAATGTTGTGAAGATTTTTTTTTTAACTAAACACCAAATTTCACAATTTCTTTTTTCTTGATTTTGAAAATAAATATTAAAATAATTTAAAATGAAGTTAAAAATCATTTCAATTCAATTTTAGTAAAACATGTTTTATTTTAAAAATTAAATTTGAAAACCCAAAACCAAAATCTCCAAACAATCCCAAACGAATATTAATTTTCATGGTTTTTACCTCAAGGCTTAAAATTGGTTTAAAAATGCATTTAAAACTAGTTTTGAAACTATTTTATTTGAACACATTTTATTTTAAAATTAGAACTTTAAAATTAAAAATTAAATACTCAGCAAGAAAAACATAAAATCAAACTTAATTAATTTTGTTTTATTTTTTAAATAACCTTTTTGGTTTGGATGTTTAATTTTGCTACAAACATATACATTTTAGTAAAATAGAAATATATGAGAAGCAATAGGGAAAGGATGAAAATACAGCCGACTTGAATATGAGTATATGAGTGTTAATCATTTGAGGATTTGATGGGCCGAAAGCGACGGCGATCCGGTGGCCCGTCTCCGTCTAAATGGAATTGAACGGTCAAACAGTATCAATAATGTAACAGCCTGGCATATGCCAAATGGTCAATGATGACAACTCCATCTTCTCTTCCTCTCACTTCTACTCCTATGCACTTCCTCCTCCCAAACATTCAATCACAAGCTCTATCCATTTATTTATCCCTTTTTTTAAATAAATAAATTTATTAAAGAAAAAAATAGGATATACAATGAGTAAAATATTTTTATATAATCATCTAATTATATATTATTATATATAATAAATTTCTTGACTTTTATAATAATTATCTTAAAATTATTATAATATTAATTTATTATTAAATGATAATATAAAACTCAATATCATAACTATTGAATTTTAAATTTAAATATGTTATAAATGTTTGTAATTTAGAAGCCTTATTTTAGTGATAATATAATATATATTTATATAAATATATCATGTCATGATCATATAAGGGTGATATATTTAGATATATGTCATGTTATTAATAAATAGTGATATAAATTATTTTTAAAACTTATAAAAATTAAATAAGTTTAATTGTTAGTATTGTTATTTAAACATAAATTATTATTGGTGTGATTTTAAGATAATTATTTTAAAAATCAATAAAATTAATAGTTTAAATAAATCATAAAATTATTTTACATTGTTAGTGTATAACTTATTTTTTCAAACTATAACCAATACTTTATAGGAATTAAAATTAAAATTTACCATATTTATAGGAAGTAACAAATATATTAAACATAATATTTTACCTTCTTTCAAGAGATGTTAAATTATAAGTTTAAATAACCTGATGGGTTGACGTAGTAGCTTAAAGAATCACATTGTTTACACGACTGATATAATCTATCTTGTAGGAGTACCTATGTTCAATACATGAAGTGTTAGTGGACTGAGAAAAACTTGTAGGAGATAAAAAAAATTTATAAGCTTAAATATATTTTTAATTTCTCAAATTTAGAGCAAATTTGCTTTTAATCTCCCATATTAAAAAAATATTTTTTTTTCCTTCCTAAAATTTGGAAATAACTTTTGTTAATTTCTCTTTACTAACGGTACTACGTTGGTTACTTACATGACTAATGGCGTTCACATCAATATATGCCACGTGAATTAGAAAAAGCTTTAAATGTTTTTTTATTCTTTAAAATTGGGTCAAATTTCCTTTTAGTTTCCTAAATTTAAAAATGATATTTTTAGTCCTCTAAATTTAAAAGTGTTTTTTTAGTCCTTAAATTTAGAAATAGCTCATTTTAGCTCTCAATGTTCACGTTAAAAAAAAATAATTTCACTAATGATGTATTCTTTTGTGGTGTTAAAATACGATTTATAGTGGTTTTAATCTCACAAAATTTAGATTAGTGAATATTGTTTTAAAATATGTTTTGTGACAATTTTAAACCTCAAAATAAAAGAAATCATTATAATCTTTCATTCAAATACTATGTACACAAATTTTAATCACATCATCCTACCTCAATCCAAAATAAAAGTACAAGCTAAAATCTCATCCATGACAACGTGATGAGATACAATGGATGAGCATGAGAGATGAAGAGAGAATGAACAAGAGAGAAAATGAATGGGAGAAAAAGAGATGAGCAAGGAGAAGATGAGATGGAGCCACATCATTGTGGTGGCAATGGCAACCCAAGCCGCAAAGGAAAAGAGGAAGAGCGAGAAAAGAAGAAGGAGAAAGATAGTGCTGAAAGAAAGGATGGGAAAAGGGAAATAGAAAAAGAGAAGAATTAAGAGATGAAGCTTCAAAGTCACCAAAAAAGTATGTTAAAATTTTATTTGTTAATAATAAACTTAGGATTTTAAAACCGTCATAAATTGTATTTTTTAATTTGACAAAACATACATGGTTAGCCACATCAAGAGATATTTTAGCAATGTTTACCTTAAGGATCAAAATAAGTTATTTTGAAATTAAAAAACTAAAAAAACTACTTTTAAATTTGGAGGACTAAAAAATTATTTTTAAAATTGGAGGACCAAAAAAATCACTTTTAAATTTGGAGACAAAAATATCACTTTTTAATTTTGAAGTCTAAAAAATCATTTTTAAATTTGGAGAACCAAAATAAAACTTGACCTAAATTTGAGAGATCAAAATGTTTTTATATTCTGTGTCATATGATGATGTAGACATCGTTAGTCATGTTAGCATTGAGTGCAACACCATTAATTAAGAGTGACTAAAAATAACTATTTCTAAATTTCAAGATGGAAAAAATACCTTTTAATTTGGGAGATCAAAAACAAATTTGTTCCGTGAGGATTTTAGAGGAAGTTGTACGACAGTTTACTAATTTTGAATGTTTTTAATTTAATTTAATGGTAGAAATTAGAATAGTTGATACACAAAAATGAGATGTCATTAAAAAAAAAATTAATGAATTGAGTTAGATATGAAAAGTTTCTAAAAATCATGATATTACATACTATATATAAAAGATGAGGAAATGGTAACTTTAATCCTAAAATTAGAAGATATTGTCACATTAGTCCTTGAATTAGAGAAAATTAAAAAAAATTCTTTAAAAATGTAAATTAACAATCACTTTAGTCTAAAATTAAAAAAATGTGTGATTTAAATGATAATAATAACATATATATATATATAGATACATACATGTTTGTGGACTAAAACAATAATAAATTATTAAGTTTAGGGATTTATTTGACATTTCAGAATTTTTTTTAATTTTTTTTATTTAGATATTAACGTGATAACACCTTTCAAATTCAGGAATTGAAATGATTTTTTACTGATAATTATTTTTATTAATAATCATAAAATGTCGTGTTTACTTCTTTTGATACAAAATATTTAAAACAAAAAAAACTAAAAATGGGATATTTTTATAATTACAAAAAATAAATTAAAAAAAATTACATTTGAAGTATGGGTCTAGGGATTACCTACCAAGCTATCATCGTAAACAAGCAAATTACTTGTACCACGAGAACGCATCTTAGGCCATTTTATGTGTTTCTAATTTTCAGCCCTTTTTATTGTTTAATTATACTCAGCCAAAATGCATTTTCTGGCAAGTTTTCTTCCAAAAGTTGGGATCAGGTTTAATTGAGCCTTATAAGTACAATATACCATGAATTTGAGCTATCTATTTGTTTAGAAATATTTATGTGTAAACTATGTCATCATATATACATTGGATGCACTGCATCAATGTTCACCTACCCTTGCTCTTTCCCAGCACATCCTCCCTCGTGAACACGACAAAATTCAGAAATGTACATTGGGACCAGCCGAAAAATCTGGAATTTGGCCAACATTTATAGTAACCAAGAACCACCATTAGTATAATTACAATGACAATGACCTTGGTTGATTTCCAAGTCAAAGAGCCATGGCTTTTGCTCAAGTTGTCATCTGGGGCACACCATTGATACATATATTTGTAAAGCTGTTATGTGAATTTGTATAAATACAATTATGTTACTGTGTACTAAGCTAATTCAATTTAGTTTATTTCGTCTATCTTCACTTACAAGAATAACAAGCGCATATAATTTAGGTTAAAATTCAAGAGCTATATGAGTTGGGTTACGGCCATGATCTCAATTCTTCTCCTTCTCTTTGGACTCAAACAATGATTTCTTCTTAATAAGATTTCGTACTAAAAATAAAGCCAACTAATAAGTGATTCTTTGAAATAATATTAGTTCCTAAACATATATCTAGGAGTTGAATCTTGACTAAATATGTGAAAAAAACTTTGTTGAAAGAAAAAATTATCTATAAGTATTAATAGATTCTCAAAAGAGATTTAAAATGTCGATAATTGACCAAAATATTTATTTACAATTATATGTAAAAAAATATTAAAATAAAAATTTAATAGTCATACATCAATTATATAAATCCTAAACCTTAATAGTTTTATGGTGTCATCTAATAAAAAATTAATTAACATAACTTTAATATAATTATTATAAACCCTAAACCCTAAATTATATTTACTGTAAAGACTAATCATCAATCAGATTGATAGATACTTCGTAAATATAAAACAGTAAAAAAAATAGAAATGCAAGTTTATTTATCTTTTATTTGAGCTGGGGATATAACATAGCACTTTTAGATTATACCTAAAATATTCAAAGATTTTGTAAAAGTACAGGCCAAACCACCCGCAAGGGTAAAATAGTGATTCTAGAAATACACCCTATATTGTCTTGGCTCCATCGTACGCATACGTCCACATCGTAAATAGCTTATGATTGATGTTAAATGTAAATTTTGTTCTGACAGACTTTGACACTTCACACGTGCAGCACTAAATGCATTTTCTAGGACCATTCTCATCATCCAATCCAGTATCCACTATCTCTTAAAGTAATCAATCCCCACCGTCTATTTAGCTCTTTTTTTGTTACAATCTAGTATTTAGTGATTTCCCAAACACATAAAATTCATTTCTCTCCTCGTAATACACATTTTAATAGTATTTGGCTTTTTTTTTAAATATTTCTTCTAATTTTGAAGAAAATTTGAGTTAAAAATAATTTTTAAAAGTTAAACAAATTACTTTTATACAGAAAAATAAAATTTTTAAATAATAAAATAAAATAAAATAAAAATAATATCTCTTCAATTTCTCTTCCTTTCTCTCATTCACTGTATTCCACCTTAATCTCTTTCTTCTTTTTTTCTTTCATCTCTCTCCACTCTCCCAACTTTTCAGTCATATTTTCTAAGTTGAAAGAATAAAATTTATCAACTAATTTCTATTTTTTTTAGTTTTTATTATAAATTTAATTTTAAAATAACTTCTATGTTAAAAAAATTAGAACAAACGTAATTTTAATGTAAAATATATGGTTAACACTAATGACATATGTTTAAATTAATATTATTATGTCAAAATTAATTATATTAAAATTAGATTTATCTTAAAATGGGATGGGTGGAAAAAGAAAATAGAAAGAAAGAACAAAAGGTAAGAAAATGTAAACATGATAAATGATTTGAGGAAAAAATTAACAGTATTTTCTTAAGGGAAAAAATTTAGATGTAATTTAAAAAAAAAAAATTATGCTATCTCCTTAATAATCTAAGTTGAACTTTATCAAAAACATTTATTACACAAAAGACTAAGATGAAACTTTAATTTTAATTGAAAAACTATACCAATATACGTATATAATTGCAGTTAAATTTTTTATTTAATCACTCATCTGATCTATATATTTACACCACTTTTATATTTTGGTCCTTATTTCTGAAACTAAATGTTTTAATTTTTACACATACACTTCTAATTTTGTTTTGCTTCTGGGCGTAAATTGTGTCATAATCCTATTAGACAAAATTAACAAAGTTTTCTTTTTTATTTAACAACGGAAAAAATATTATTTTAGCAGTCAATTTTTTACAGTTTTACACTTAATTTCTATTTTGCGCATTAGATGATACAAACAAAAACAAAAGAAATTTAAATACAAATAAAAGAAACTAAAACATGTTAGTTCTGCGTTATATATAATGCAAATACGAGTTATTAAAAGTGAGAATTTTCTTTTTTTTTTTTCTTAACCATAATAAGGTGCTAATGCTAATACTAATACTTTGACGTTTATACCCCATCTAGCGCTATAAATGTGACTATGAAAATGCCACATTCCCATGCACAAAACAAAGTAACAGAAGCGAGTCTGTAATTAAACGACATCAGAATATGAAGCATATATGTAGCTCCACTGAAATTTCAGAAATGGAAGCAGGAGTGGCAGAGAGGAACGAGGAAGAGGAAATGCAGAACAAGGCAACGGTGGAGGCACTGTACAAGGCACTGTTGGGGCAGGGTCACACCGACACAGTGGGTAAGATGGTAGCAAGTGACCTGGAGTGGTGGTTCCATGGCCCTCCGCAGTGCCACCACATGATGAGGGTTCTCACGGGGGAAACTGCCGTGGACAAAGGATTCCGGTTCGAGCCGAGGAGCCTGACAGGCATCGGCGATTGCGTGATCGCGGAGGGTTGGGAAGGTAAGGCCTACTGGGTTCACGTTTGGAGCCTGAAGTGTGGCCTCATTACGCAGTTCAGAGAGTATTTCAACACATGGCTTGTGGTCCAGGATTTGAGATCACTATCATGGCAAAACACCCTTCACAATATCACCTTGTGGCAAAGCCAGCCCCGCGATCTCTACCGCCGCTCCCTTCCCGGACTCGTGCTGGCCATTTAGCTACAAGAGAATAAGATGGAGAAATTGTTGTGTAGTCTGAAATCATCACTATTTGTGGTTCTGGTCAATCTCCATGGAACACCTAGTTGAATTTTGTAACTCTTGCCACGTTGAAATTGACTAGGACCATACATATGTGATAGTCACTCCTATAATAATTTGTACTAAAGATGAAATTTATGTGAGGTTTTTTTAGATGGCGTGAGTATTGTTTTTCATTTAATTAGTTGCATTATTATTTAACGACACCTTCATGAATTTGATCTACTGGGAGAGAATGTATTAGAAAGAGTTGTTGGAATAGCTCTGTCTTGGTTAAAGTTCAAGGATAGTACGATTGTCAACTTATAGTCAATTCAACCACAATAAGGATTCGGTAATTTTTTTTCATAAAGAAAGAATAGAAAAAAAAATAAAATAAATTTTTTTATAAATTAAGTATAACTTAAAAATCAGTTTTTAAATATATGAATTTTTTTTATAAATTATATGAACATAAACTAATTTTAACTTATAAAAAAATTTATTTCATATATTTCTTTTTATTTTTTCTTTATATAAATATTTATTGAGAAGTTAATCAAAATTATTTTGGTACATGTTTGGCTTGTGTAACTGATGAATTGTTCAAAATAATGAGAGTGAAGTTAAAACCAAAATAAATGACCAGGCACACATGCATATACAGGTATCTTCCTATTACTGGAATTACTTTTGAGCTTAAAAGACCCCTATATTGGAAATGAACAAAAAAGAGAAGCAATATATAGATATAGATATCTTACTCCTACTGGAATTGCTTTGGAACTTGGAAGACCACTCGATATGGAAATGAACAAAAAGAAAAGGAAAGTTTTAATTGTTAATGCGGTTGGCAAATTGAGATTATGAAGGTCTTTTGGGGGATCAAAGTTCAGTGTGGGAGAGCATTCTAGAAAGTAAAAAGAACTCTGCAAATAATTCTGATATACTTTTGTACCCAAATCTACGTTCTTCCAAATCCAAATCACTTGTGTAACTCCAAGTTGCATATACTTCTTACCTTAATATGCAGCATAGTTCAACTTTCTCGTTTTGGATCATGATTCATTTGCTAGTCAAGTTATGATAATAAACCTGTTTGGACTTTCGAGTTAATTTAGGAAAGTTTAACAAGAGGAGAGATGTTCTGGTCAAAATGTCACAATAGACATTGAATGTGGAACAGTCGGATTCATTCAGCAAGTTGCCAGATAAGGAGTTATGGACATCCTGCAAGTTGCCTCAATGTTTACCCCCACACTTCAAATTTATAGGTGGTTGTTGCTTTTCAAGTAGTTTGCATTCATAGATATTATTGAGTCTAACTCAATCTTTGAAATTAGTTCTAGAGGTAAGGATTGTCATCCCTTATATATTTTATTTTAGTCATACTATTAGTCAATGTAAAATTTCCTACACATATTTCTTACATTGAGGATTAGATGTTTCGAATGTGAAATTTTTAAGATTATATTATTTTAAATGAGTTTGATAACAATTGGATAATGGATGGTCCAATAAGCTCAATAACAATTACTATATTAGACTAAAATAAATTATAATACCATATAATAATTTGAGTTTGAATCAACTTAACTCTAAAGTTAGTTCAAAAAAATTGTTCCTTACCTTATATAATCTATTTTACCTAAACCAATTTATATAATCTATTTTACCTAAACCAATTTATCAAACACAAGATAGCTATCTTCCTGACTGATTCAAAAAATGATAGTTTAAAAATTACAAATGTAAGTCTATTTCGAAATGCATACATGACTGCTACAAGCCTTATGTATCAATGAGGCTTCTCCTCTTTATGTTCTTTTGCTGTCATTATCATCAATTTGAATTGATAGAGGGATAGGCGCTTCCATAACATTTTGCTTTCTTTCTCTTGAAAACTCAATTTCTGAGAGACGTGAATAATCTTTTGACTCTTCAGACCAGATCTTGGACAAACTCTGACTGCTCCAAAATGAAGAAGTGTGCATTAATGTAACTTGAGGGGCTTTATCTTCAGGAGGCAATGAGTTCAGTGCAGGCTGAACACAACTTTCAGTCTTTTTTTGGCAGAAGAATTTGTCATCAACTATGTCATAGAATTCTGCAGTTCTTACTTCCTGTGCAAGGGAGCACCAGCAACAAAATAGCCACTGTATGCAATCTGTCACTGCTGGCTTCCCACAACAAATTTTATTTGGTGGCAAGTTAAATCTCTTCCTCATTTGAATCCTCCAATAGCTACCATAGAGTAAACCAAACGCACAAAGCAATATACCCATCAACCTCAGAACTCTTCTTACAGGCTCATCATCAATATTCAAGGTAGCCATATTGAAGATCCACAAGGGAGCCACACAGAAGAGGAGGAAAGTTGCAATGTGGACATACATGTTACCAAAATGAAGTCTCTCCATATTCCTTCCAAAGACACAAAAACTACAAAAGAGAGTGTGCCATGCCACAGAAAGATTGTCGCAAAGATCAAATAGTTCCCCTCTCCATTCAGGTGTGTACTCAACAAGACTATGATCATTTCTTGATGCAAAAGCAGTACTAGTGGGGATATGATTCTGTGCTTCTTCATCAGTTTCATACTCCTTGCCTAGAGGGCTGGCAATGCAGTAAACTCCTGCAAGTGCTGGAGCAGAAATTGCAATGGAGATGCATATGCCAACCCCAACAACAGGTCTTTCAGATCTATTGAAACCCCAGTTAAGGCCACAAAGTGCATACTGAGCAAAGCAATTAACATGGAGTAACACAACTACCACCATCATATGGACCCTCTCATGAGGCTTGCAAGTGCCATTCTTACAGTACATTTTTCTTAGGATTGTGATGTCATTTGGTTTCCACCTACAGAGAAGTACAAGATGGTGAAACCGCTTTGGATGTTGGTATAGACACATAAGAGTAAATAGAGCATTGAGAAATTGATTGTTGACCTCAAACCATGAATTTCTCTGTGACTGCTTGGTAAGGATTTTGTTTAACATTCCTGTCATGACAAGAAAAAGAATTGCTCCTGAGACAGCAACACAAGTTATCCATAAAAGAAGGGCCATGTTCAAAGGATTCTCAATCCATTGTTTGCAGCTTCTCCTGAGAGATGGCCATTCAATCTTCTTGCCAAAAAAACCATTAAAAGGTGTCAACATTCTGTGTTTCCCTATATAATGGCTTTCATCGCTCGAGAGTCCTCTTTGGGATGATGAAGTTTGAAGAGCACTATTTACATTAACCTTGAAACCATTTGTGTTTCCATCTAAGGCTGCATCTTGCAGATCCTCCTGCAAGCTTCCTCCATTAGTAGCTTGAGTCATTCTACTGGCCAATGATTTGAAGGTCCAATAATGACTTGATTATCTGCACAGAAGAAGTCCATAAAGCTGAACAATGATGAAGACTACTTTCTATTTCCTAAAGGAAGAAAACTTTTAAAGCTGATTCAAATGGTCATTGAGAATGGAATCTTAAATCTTGAAAAATAATAGAAAATTAACATGTTAAACTATTCAGATTCTTACACTTTCTAAGTTTGAAGAAAAAAGAAAAGAAGCGCCATGAAATGGCAGGTGTCAGTGATAATTTGGTGTCCAGCAACATACCATAAACCAGAACATAGTAATTAACTAAGATGAAAACCAATATGGTCTTGAAATTGGAAATTAATAGTATTTGCATCTTATCAGCCAATAGAAGTACTGCAAAGGTATCAACCAATCCATAATGGCTAAGCACATCAAGTTGCATATTTCCTAGCTTGAACTATTATAGTAAAGCTACAAGATAACTCAGTCTGTTAGTCATTCAAGGGCAGAACCAACTTATTCAATAGGGGACTTACTACTAGTTCAAATAAATGAGAGGGAAAAATCAACTAATTCAATAAATTGAGAAGTTCAGAATTTTCATCCAATTCTATTTTAGTTCTTTATAAAATGCCCTTTCAAAATCTTCATTTTTCTCAACACATTCTTAATCATTTTATTTTTCTTGGTTAATATTCCAACCTAGTTTGGTTAGGCTTAGGCATTAAGGAAGAAACTTTCACATTGTAGCCCTACATACACTTGTAAATCTCTGAAAACACAGTTCTACAACCAAACCAACCATACAACATAATTTATGCAATAAAGTAGGCAAGTGGAACACCAGCCAGAACTTCGTAATGGGATGCTCAGAGTAAATTCTGCAAGAGGAAATTGTTTTGTGCTTTTATTGCCATTTTTTTTAACAATGAACTTAAGGGCTTCATATTCTGCACAAGGGTATAATAGAATCACTGCACACATTAAACATTGCTATGAAATTTTTTCTCTTGCCTAGCATATATTTTTGGGAAAGTACAGATAAGCCCGAGTTACAACAGCAAAAGATTTTCTGCAAAACAGACACAGTTGAATTCTAATCATGAGGTATTTGAAGATTCCTACTTTTGTCAAAAGACAATATTGCTTGTATTTGTGCTATCTAAGGTTCTATACATTTTCTAAGTTAGAATTAGCAACAAACTTGAATGTGAGTTGTGGCACTTGGTTTGAACAAAATGAATACTATTTATACGAATGTAAGAATAAGAAACTTGTCATTCATGATTCGTGGTAAAAAAACAGTGGCAACTAAAGTAAAAAATGACAAAAAATGATGCATTTTAGAGAGGCCATGTTAAATGTGAGGTTGGTCAAGGAGTGTTACCGATAGGTCCAATTCAAGTGCTTTGGCCAACAATGGTGGAAACGTTATCAATCCAATCCAGAAAGGAAGGTAGGCACAGTGAGAATTATGATGAACGTGGTAAAGACTGCTATGCTCATATCATATGCATTTTCAAATTGCAACGGTGTGTGCTCAGTTTTTGACTTAGTTGCAAGTTGAATAAGCAGGAATGTCTTCAAAGCTTTTTTTCAAAACACTAGATGGACCCCCTCTTCTCACGTGGCACCTTTTATGTTTCAATTTGAGTTTAGTTGATAGGTGGCATGCTGTAACGGTAATGACATTGATGTCATATCACTATGTAGCATGTATCAACATGCAATGTATGTAAATACCATTACTTTTGGAAATGGGACACGTTATTTAAACTAGTAAAGAGGGGTTGTAGTTATATATATATATATATAAACTAATGAAGAGGGATTTATAGCTGTAAATTTGCTTCGGCTTCGGCTTTATTCATGTTGAACATATTTTATTGAGTTGGGTTAGGTTAATTTTATTATAAAATTAAAATTTTATTAGCTTAGTTCAATCTTTAGCAAGTTTCAAGCTAAATTGTTGATTTTAATCACTTAGCCTATTACAAATTAGTTTTGTTTTGCTCAGTAAAAATTTAGACTAAAATAAGTTTGAATTTAAATTTTCACAGTTCATCCAAACTCATGTATCATGTTAATGGGATCATTCTTCCCCCTTAACTTATTTTGACACTTCTTAGAGTATTTAAAAGAAAAAGAGGATGGAAAAAGAAGGCAAAGAAAAAATAGGTTTGAAATAAAAAAAATCAACATTTATACATTTATTTTAAGTTAGTTTTCCCTCGGATATGCACAGGGCTATTTATATTTAATATTATTAAATATGATTGAAATTATATTTATTAACACTCTTACATATATTTCTTTTTATAAAAATATTACCAATACTTTTGTTAATTACATTTTTTATATTTATAGTAAATTTAAATATTCTAATAATATTTTATGACATGATTTAGATACCATATTTATTAAATTATTACTAAATTAATATGTAACATTTTTTTTATATTTTTGTAAGATTTTTAAAATGTTATAAGAAGTCACGTATGCAATAATGTAATTATATATTTATTATATTTTAATTAATAAATTTAAGAAATATTTATAAGAGAATATTTTATTAAAAAATATTGATATAATAAAAAGACTCTTTTATTAAGTTTAATTATTGTATTATAAATTTTTTATTATGATGACTTGTATTTGAAAAGTTTAAATATTGTCGTCGTTTATTTTGTATTATCATAGTGAATTAATGTTAATAATTCTTTTCATTATTAAGTACCATAACAAACATATGAATATATAGGTTTAAAAATTTGAAAGTATAACATTTTTTTTTGAGAAAAAAAGGACAATTAAGTAAATGATACGTTGTTTGAGACCTACTTACAAAAATCTTATTTTATATAGGATTATTATATTACTACATTTTGTTAACATGACATCAACTTCATCGGTGCTAAATCGTTGCTAGATATGATTACAAATAATTTTTTAAGAATGTATCGGTCAAATCGGAGCTAAAATGTGGATGTTAGTAGGTAGGTTTTGGGTCATACTTTCTTAAATTAGGCCAACACCATTACTAATTTAAGGTTAGCATTAGTTAGACAGATGCTATATGCAACGTTCAGTTTATAGTAATAAATAATTAATTAACGTTAAATTGTGATTAATGACATATAGTGTTAATTATGAGGTTGACACTAATTTAAACATTCTTCTTGCAATAAATAAGCTTATCGTGATCTATTACTAATCAACGGACTTAACCTTTAATTTGATATATTAGTATAAGCTAAGTAAATGATTCAATGCTAATCTTTAAAAAAATTAGCAAGAGGGATTGAAACATGTAAAACCAAGTTTTTATAGGTTTAAGTTTGATTTTCATTAAATTAAAAAAATTTAAATATGATAATTTATTCGTTATAAGCTATTTTTAAAGATTTAACCTGATATATAAAAAAGTTGGCTTATCTTGAAAACCTATTTTATAATAAAATTTATAAAAAAAAAGTTGATAAATTTATTGGACTAAGTTGACCTATCAGATCATTAATAATTAAATAATTTTTATACTATTATGTATAATACTTATACTATGTACAGGTATTATATATAATGATGTATATATATTATAATATAACAATATAATAATAATATTATTAATTACATAGAGAGAGGGGTCATTCTATTAACCTTGAGACTTAAGATTTTTACTTAAATTAACTTTTTAAAAATTTTAAATATAACATTTTTAATAAACAAGTCAAATAAAATTTTATTTAGATCAGGTTGTAAATTCTTGCCGAGCTATCTGGCTTATTTTTTCATCCAGCGGACACCCATTTTTATTTATTTTACAATTTTTGTCCTCTTTTAAGTTTTGTCATTCTTTTTTCCAATCTTTCTCTCTGTAACTCTTCCCTTTCTTTCTCTTTCACCCTCTTCTCTCTCTAATGCCTCTGTCTTACCTTTTGAATCTCTTGAATAGTTTTCTCTCTCACTCTCATACCTTGTATCACTTTTTCTACCCTCCTTTCACTCTCTCTAGCCCTTTCTTTTCATGTATACATTTGCCTACCATTATATAATTGAAACTTTCATGTTTCATATTATTTAATAAATTTATATGAATTTGATGAATATAGATATAAAGATATGTTAATTAGTATAATGGTAGAATAAATCAACAACTTTTTAACCGTTGTATTTATGATTTAATGTTTTTAACACAATGTTCTTTATAGTAAACTTCTATTCAAAGGATAGTTGTTTGATGCATATTAATTAAAAATTAAGACTAGTTTGGTTTGACGGATTTTGAAAAAGAAAGAAGATCAACTGATAGAAAACTTGAACTTTTATGCTTCTTCCTTCGTTGGGATTGTCCAAAATAATAGATGATGAAAGAATTTTAAGTGGTCCCACCTTGAAAAACAATATGTCCATATTTGAAGAGAAATTAAAGGGGAGAAACAACTGCTTACACGTACATTTACCCAATTCTCATTATTTTATCATATTTTTTCTTCAACCAAACAATCTAAATAATTATTTCACTTTTTATTTTTATTTTCTTTCGCTTTCATTCATAAACCAAACATTATATAAATATGCTAACTCATTCCTCACTTTACCCTTTTAGTTTTTGGGAATAGGAATCCTAGATTTGTCACTAGCAATTATTTTGTAAAATGATCAACAGGAAAATGAGATTAACAAAGTAAACCTTCTTCCTTGGGGCAAATCCTTTATTACTCTTGTTTGCATTTTGTTTTGATTACAAAGTATTGATCAATCAATTAGTCCTCATGTGAGTCAGACTCCTTCATGAATGACACAACTGTTCCTCTTCGGAGTCTGCAAGTAATTGAGTATGGGGATAGGTACCTATCATAGTTAATAGTATTATTAAAGAGTCTCTTATTTATAAGATGAAGGTACATGCTTATAAAGGTACATGCAGGTAAGTTAGAGTGATATGATGGTAGGTATTCATCCTCCTCTAACTAGTTTTGAAGTTTAAATATTGATTTTAGATATGAGAAAAATTATGTCGAAGAGATGTTTACTATCTATTTATTTTTTAAATTGAAATATTTTAATTAATATAATTGTATAGAATATTTTAAATATTTTTTTAATAATCTTTGTTAAAAATAATTAAAAAATATAGTTAAATATTTTAACTTTTTTAGTATTTTTGAATACCTGCACATATTAAAAAAAATATTCATTTAACAAGTACCTAGACAAATATAAAAATAGATATCAAACTTGACCAGCTTATTTACCTCCCTGAAAACACATTAACTGTTGTAAGATGCCATCACTAATTAGGTGGGAGATTCCTTGCAAGAAATATTCTAGAATCACAATGCTACGTGGACGCCCAAAGCTGAATCGAGGATGCAGGTGGGTAAGTTGGATCCAAGACTTTTGGGCCTTGTAACTATTTGGGCCCCAATCTGATCATATACTTCACAGTTGGAGTGGATCATAAACATTTATCATAAAAAATTTTAATTCAACGTTAGTTATCACAATTGATAACTATTTTTTATTTAATCAACGAGTTTGAACTTAAATTTAAATATAAATAAATTATTTTTAAAGAAAAATATTTATTATTTGATGAGTTTATATTCTTTAATAAAAAATCAATAGTAGTAGATACTTCCTACTTATTTTATGGGTATTTTAAAAAAAAATTTAACTCCTCATCACAAATAATTTATTTTTCCTATGTCATTGTGTTTTTTCTTAAACAAAACTGTTATGACGCAATTTTTTTTCTGTGGCATGAGAATTTGATAATTAAAAATGAATCCTACTCTCCAGGTGGAGTGGTTCCGAATTTTTAGTATGCAATTTTTAAATATGATTTTGAAAAATATATATATATATCTAACTAAAATAGAGTTAAGATTTAACTTAATTATAAAATACTTATATATTTATTTTTAAAATAAAATATTTATGAATTTAATTTTTAATTTTAAAATATACATTGTTATTATATTTGACAAATGACAATGATTATTTCTGTCATTTTCATCATTACTATTCCACAACTTACCACCACCATTATTGATATATTTATCATTATCATGGTTAGTAGTGTTATTATTATTATTAATATTATTGTTACTGTCATAATTATCATAATTTTAACAAGATAATTTTTTTAAAATAAATTTATTTTAAAATTAATTTTTAAAAATTAAAACTGATTATAATATTTTAAATTTATAACTAAAAATTACTCCAAACATTCCATAGACGTCCTATTATAATGAATATTCTAATATAAATTATCGATTGAAGTAATGTACATTTTTTTTAGGAGGGTGGGGAGGGAAGAAATCTAGATCTTTTTCTTGATCAAGGAAATACTTAGAAAGTTTCTATTATCCATATTTTCTTTTTATATCAAGATTCTGCATGGTGAGATGCCAATTAATTACTAGATAAATATTTTACTACTAAATAAAATTTGTTAAACTCTAGGATTATTTTTGTTAGTATAATTTTATCTAATGAAAATTAAATTATAAGAATAAATATGGAAAGTCTACACTAATAATGTGATGTATTTTATTAATTAACATTTGATGTATTGATATACATCAATATTTTATAGCAATAAAATTGTTTGTTAATTTAATATATCATTACTATTAGTATAAATTGCCTAAACCCTATATTTATACTAATATGAAGTATTGCAATTTAACTTCTGTTAAATAATTTTAATGCTTGAGAATTTTCGTTTGTGAGTAAATGACAATTTTTAATAGTGACTATTTTAATCATTACGGAGTAATGCTATATATCGACATTCTCCTATAAAATTTTCTAATATTTTATAAAGAAATTGTTTAATAAAAAAATGCATTTGAAAACATAAATATTCTATGCTCATCATCTCCAACGGATGATTCTTAGAGATTCCTAGAAATAATAACTTAGTTTTGAGTTTCCTGGTTAGTTCTTAACATGGATATATATATGTATTTTATTATTAAAGCAAAAATGTATTGAAATTCATAAATTTTATATGGTATTATAAGGCTTGCTAAAAATAAGTTAAGAACCCATGGAAGCACGATTTTCCATTAAAGAAGAATTAGAGGTATATTATATCTTCTAGCAAATCATTTTATGAATCTTCTTACAATTTTATAAAAAAATATTAAATAAAAAATAAATGTCTTTAATATCTAAAAAATGTAAAATACATTCAATATTTATAATCCTAGATAAATAAGAAGATTAACAAAAAGTTAAAAAATTGTAAGAAAATTTGAAATCACTCAAAGAATTAATTGAAAGATGTTGCATAAGTATTTAGAATTATTCATTCCACTCTATGAAAATGAGTAGATTGGGCGGTGTTGGTATTAGTAATTGATGTTAGTCAATAGATCAACATGGCATTCCTATACAAAACTTGACTTGATAGAAGAGATTTTAGTCTTTTTGCTTGGAAAGTGATACCTACATAATTTCATATTATTCACCATGCAACGTGTCGACTAGGAGAATCTTGTACATTTACAATTCTTCACGCAAATTAAATTTGGTTTTACTCAAGGAAACAAAAATGCATGACTAAGAAAGGTACACCCGTGGAAGAAGCTAGCTGCCTTCCACAAGAACATTGATTAGTATGATTGAAATGTGAAGGTAAATCAGAGAGAAATTGCCTATGCCATGAAGATACGTGTACCTTTCTGTATATGACAACTACTTTATTAAGTTTATCTTTAACATAGCTAAATTAATGCTTCATGGCATGGTTTACTAGGTTTATACTCAATTACCCTTTATGATGGTGTCATGTACTCCATAATTCTGACTTTTAGTATCCTCATCCCACTAGAGACATGTTGTCTAAGAATATATAGGTGTCTTTGAATAATTGTATATCTTTTCCTACTTTTCCCTTTGACAAAACTTGCTATTATGCATTAATCTTGTCCCTGGCTTAAGAGCTATATTTATAACTTTGCTTAATCTCACAATTTAGTCAATGAGTTGGGCAATATGGAGGGAAATTAACAGAATTTATTATCTGCTCGCTCTCGTTACCATGACGATATGATTGTGCAATGCCAATCCCCCTCCCCCTTTTTTGTTCAAAATAATAGTAAAATGAAGAAGTTAATTATGTACATAGGGCAACACATATTACATAAACATATATAAATGAGAAAATAAATTATATACTAATAATTAATGTAACATTTTATTATAAATTATTTTGATAGGTTTTATTATTTATATTATAATTAACTTAAAAGTTATATCATAACGATTTGTGATAGAGAGATAATGTAAAATTATTTCATATTATCAGTAAATTTTTATTAAATTTTATATAAATTTAAATAATATTTAAAATATAAGAAATCAATATATATATATATATATATGAATAACATGAAAAAAATAAATAAATTGGAATTTCTATATTTATCCTTTCATGGTAATGAATTTTATAAGCACAATGTTAACCTTTTATCTTTCTGAAAAAATTTAGAAAAAAGATGGATTATAATATTATTAATTTGCTTCACAAAACTTTCTAAAATTTACACATATTTTATAATATTGAGTGACAAAAAACATTAAGAATCGTTATTTTAATCTTTATGTTATATTTGAATAGTTAAATTTTTATAAGGTTTAAAAAAGTTCTCTTTGAAGTGTCCGACTTTATGTAAGTGTTCAAATGGACAAAACATTAATTTTTAATTAAATACGTAATAATCAGTATTTGACACGTGTGTACGAGCGTGTTAAAAGGACATTGGTTCGAAAACATATCCTACTCGAGCACCTCCTGCATATGAGCACCGTCCTTATAGCTTCTTATAGACAAATTGGCACTACAAAAGGAGGCCACCATCTCCCCCATTCTGTTTACATTACACTCACAATGTGGTTTTATTAGTAGATATATTCAGCAGAGGTAATAGATTTAAATTGTAATAATGGTAATTGAAGAGAAAGAAAACCCTATCAAAACCTAGTTATTAAATCTTAAAAGGGTTCATCCACTTAATAAGAATTAATCTCCTAGTTATTAAATCTTAAAAGGGTTGATCCACTTAATAAGAATTAATCTCATATATATCTTATAAAGAAATATTAATTATTATATTATTCAATAATTTCATATATAATGTAAAATTTGTTGATTTATTTATTGAATTAAAATTTTTCTTTCTATAGATTATGATAAAAAATTATTTTAATTTAAAATTATTTAATATCTCATTTATAAATATTTAAATTTAAATTTTATTATTAATGTGAAACTTTATTGATAAATAATATTATTCTTATATGGTTTTTGAAATCTACTAACCAAAAAAATATTAAAAGAGTATTGCGTTAGCCGTAGAGAATGATCATCACTCTGTTACTCCACCTCTTTAAGGTCATAGTTTTTTCATATTTATTGATATTGTAACAAGCAATCAATTACAATTATGATTACATTGCAGTCGCAAACACTTTAAAAAAAAAAAAAACTCGATATTACAACTAAACTATAGTGGCATACCATTGTTAAAACATAGATAAATTTATAATAAATTTCCATTTATTAATTAAGCTAGCATTATAAATTATTATTATTATTTGTGTCCACTATTAGACATGGTGCTGATGAGTGATATGCCCATTAAGCAGTGTCCAATGGCGCATTACCCACTTCCTAGGTGAACACCTCAGAAAGCACTAGTTCCATTTCTTATTTAACAGATTCTTTTAGGATGTGATGTCAAGTGTAGCTTAGAAAATTGACATGTCTGAGATAATATAATTGTAAAATCGAAAAGGCTTTCGAAAATGTATCTTTCTTTTTCACACATTCATATTCTTTTATCTTATAATATATTTGGTTACTATTGTCTTCTACTACTCACATCCCTGTCAGTGTCCCCATGGAGTGGAATGCCAGATCAATGGGCAGCATCCAGCTTATCATTAAGCACGTACATGACAACAAGGACTATCACCCAAAAAGTACCTCATTCGTGGTTCGACCATGACACTATCGTAACTTCATGGTTAACATTATGGCTATTTTATAATAATCATAAGAATTTAACTAAGAATAGTTTTAATTTCTCGCGTACACATTTTTTTTATTAATTATTTTAAGATATTATATATATTTACTTTTTCGTTTAATATTTTATTTTTTTTATAAAGTATTAGAGAGATTTCTAGAAAAAAATATTTATAAATATAACTTGCATTACTCTTTAATAATATACTCAAAGGTGGAAAGATTCTTTATATGACAATTATTAGCTTTTAATACATCATGTTTTATTATATTTTTTAATTATGAAAATAAAACTTTAATAGAATACATCAAAATATTAATAGATATCAATGTAAGTATTTTAGAAAATATAATAAACTCTAATTATAAATACACGTTTTTTTTTTGTTACATATAAATACAAGGTTTGGCCATATCCATCATTGCAGCGAATAAGTTCTTACGTAAATTTGGTTCATCCAAGGTAAATGCCGTAGGTTAATAAAATATTTTTTAACATATTTTTTAATGTATAGTTTTATTTATTGGTCCATTTTTTAAATAGATAATACTTGTTAATTTTTAAATTGTTTTGTGAGACAATTAAATTGAGTTTTCAAAAATAAAATAATAATTGTGATGTAGAAGTGTGTTAAAAAAATTTGTACTACTAGTATCTCTCATAAATTATGATTTCCTTTCTTATGCATTAGTTACACTTTCAGAAAAATTATTTTTTCTAATAAATTTATATGTTTCTATTAATTTCTTTTATGTGTTACTAGTAATTTTTTTATTTATTTTCTTTTACAATAGTATTTAATGGTTTAATTTTTATAATGACTTATTATTTTTATATACTTATATTTATTAATGGTGATTTTTTAAGTTTATATCTTGATTTTATATATATATATATATATATATATATATATATATAATTTTAATTGTATCACCTTAATTTATAGTTTAATCATGTTTTAATTATTAAATTTTTAACTTTCAAAACTATTGATAGGTGCATGATGAAATTATGTGTATGTGTCACAATTTTTTTTTTAAATTTATGGTACTTAAATTTTTGTTTTTTACAAACTAAAATAAGTAAATGGCGACCAGTAATTTTTATTTTTAATATTTTTGTGATATATATAATGTTAGGATAATAATTATTTAGTTAACTTTTAATTTTTAAATTTATTTTTATTTATGATTTGATTTTTTTAATGAGATAATATCTTATAAATACTTATTTAGTAATAAATTCAAACATTTTAAAACTATGTAAGTTCTTATCAACACATCTATTTAAACACAAATAACTTATTATATTTTAAATATTTAACATAAGTTCTTATATAATAAGAACTTAGTGTAAGGGTGTAAGAAAGTCACGATCAACTTGCAAACCCAATCAATCTAACCCAACCTAATAGCATTTTAGTGGGTTGAATTTGGTCATCAGGTTGAGTTGAGTTTATTTTGTTTAACTCAATTATAATTGGATTAGGTGTTGCTGTCACAACCAAGGTTGCGGCGGGGACAACAAAAAAGAAAATAAAATTCAAGTTCTTCACAAAGAAAGAAAATGAATACAATGGAGTCGCTACCAATATTTTTGAGGAAAACATTACAAAAATCTTTAGAAAAGATAAGGGTGGTCTTAGAAAACAAATTTGGGTTTAGGAGTCGACTACACGTAGAGTCTTAAAAAATTATATTTTTTAAGAGAATATGAGACATTGGGCCAGGTTGGTTTGGCTTGAAGCATAACCCAAATTCATCCTTCCAATATACTGAGTCTAATTTTAAAACCCAAATCTGATCAACTTTACAACCTTGGGCTTGGTCGAGTTAGCAGGTTGGTTTGAGTCTTGCTTGCCCTTACCTCCAATTACTATATTTAATGTTCCATGAAAAGTTAGAAATTTAATATATTTTGATCAATTCAAGGTGAAACTTGGGGTTGCTTCCTCGACAAAACTTAGATAAAGTTGAGCCAAAAGATCTCGTTTCGAGATAATTCAAGGTTATGAAACACACACAGGGAAATTATGCCATAAATAAATAAATACATTTATCATAGCAAAAGTTTTACATATATACTTATTCATCTACCAAATTCTTCAAATCTTTTGTCGGTTGATTATTCCAAAGTGAGCAGAAAAATGTGACAACATTCCGACCGTGACAAATAAAACAACAAACGTTAATGTTGCATGCGAAATCGAATATGAATTAGTTAAGTGCACATAATATCATATTGCATCATATATACTACCTTTAGTGCTATATACAAAAATAAATGAGAGTAATTTTTTTATCCTAATTTTAAGAAACAATCCTCATTTTCAAATGTATTAATTATTAATTTCTTTTTGTAGCTTTAATTTATTGTGAAGCCTATTAATAAATCATTCACTCATTTTATACCAAATTGGATGCATATTCATTGGGCTATTAAAAATATAAGTCACACCTCGAATTGTGAATAGTATCATTAAATATAATTACCACTTCAATCATTTAATTTTATAAGTGTTTTTGGAATAAAATTTAAATTTATGATATTATTAATTAAAATTAACTAATTTAACTATTTTTATTAGTCTTGGTGAATTAAATATTTTATTCTTATATATAGAACTGGAGGTAATATGATATTACTTACATATAGTGATACAATGTAAGATAACATTCATTGTTACCCTAACATAGCCTTCTACTCAAGTACTTCATTCCCACCTTCTACTCAAGTCATGTTTAGATCGATTTCTTGTATAACCAATGCAAAATGTCAAGTCTAGAATTTAAAATTTTTAGAATGTGTAACATTCTAAATCAATTTCTCGCATAATTGATATAGAAAATTAAATCTAATATTTTAAAAAATTGTAAATGTATCAATATTTTAGACCGATTATAATATAAATTGATCTAAAATGTAACTTTCTACTTCAATTAAAATAACTTATCTAAAAAACTTGTCTAAAATTTTAAAAATTTGAAAAGACATCCACATATATTCTAGATTAGTGGCTAAGGAAATAATTTAGGAAACACTTTTTAGATAAGTTTCTATTGTAACTAATGTAGAAAATATTTTGTTAATTAATTCTTTATCAACATATCTAAAGTGTCTATCTTAATATTACAAAATTATTACTGATATGAACAGTATTTTGTTGTAATAGTATTTCCCACCAACATTTTATTCACCTCAAAATTAATATCTTTTTAAAGAAGAAACCTAACAAAATTTGTTTTAGTCTTGCCCACAATTTTGTTAATACTACAAGATTTTTTTTTATTTTGCTACTAATTTTAGCTACCATTTAAATTAGTAGTTAAATCCTAGCTAATTAACTATTAATTAACTAGAATATTATTTTTCCTAGCTAAATTTAAATTATATTCATTTATACTTCTTATTACTACAAATTAGTTTGAAAATAACTACAAATTTTAAAAATTTACTATAAATTAACTAAGATTATTTTGTTAGTTAATTTGCTACTTATTTCATGCTACCACCAATATTATAGTAATTTTGTTACTAATTATTTTTACTAGAAATTAGCTACAAAATAATTATTAATTTTAAAATTTTGTAACTAATTATTTTATAACAAATTTTAAATTTTCTAGTAGTGTAACTATCATATGAATTTTTTTGGTTACCAAACATACTCTAGTCAATTGAGAGAAAGTGGGTTTAGAAAAAAGAAAAGAATAAATACAATCTTTAAGCTTTAAAACCTTAACACATCAAAGTCGCCTCGTCAAGAAGAACAGGAAAAGGAATCATATGTTATAAGAAGTTACCGAAGCCTTCGAACCCAGCTATTTGCTTATGCTGTCCACAAACCCATGATTTTTGGATAGTTCACTTTAACGAATGGAAAAAGGACTTATGCAACTACTTTAAATAGTATGAAAAAGAACTTATAGTATTCAGATAACATTTTTTTATAATATTTTAAAATATTATTTTTTATTTTTCTTTCACATCATTTTGCATACTTTTTTCTTATTTTTTTTTTATGTTGTGAAAAAATTGTACAATGATATAGTAAAAAAAAATTGTCTTTGGAAGGCATAGAATACACAGTGGATATCATACAACAGTGCAATCTAATACCTACTACTAGTAGTACAATATTTCAGACATTGTTGGTACAACACTAATGCAAACAAATAAACGTTTTTGTTTAATAAGGTGGGCTCTTATTTTTTAAGCATTTTAGTGTGCTTTTGAGCTAGAGGCACAGAACCGCTGCTGAAAATTTCAATGGAGTAACTTATGCTCTTCTCTAATTTTCTTTTTTTCTTATTGTTGTTTTTGTTCTTCAACATATCCTCACTTCTAATAGTTTTTCTTGAAATTAAGTGTCACCGAACTTCAGTCAGCAACATTTCTAATTATGACACAGAGCTAGCTACACATGTTGTGTGGCGTGTAGCCATTTTTATGGGTGTGTGGTCATGAATAATATTACAAGAAAAATATTATTTAGAGGCAGAAATTAGCGACCGAAAAAGTTGTTGTTAAACAATATTAACAACAGAAAAGGATAACAAACTGATTTTTATGGTTAAATTAGCGATCGAAATTCGAAAATAAAAAAAAATTAAATTAATGGCAGAAAATAAAAACGTTAAAATTTAAATAAAAAATAAATTATTAGCAACCGCATTAGTATCAGAAAAGGACAAACAAATTGAATTGTGTGACCGAATTAGTGACTGAAATTAAAAAAAAACAACTTAACGACCGAAAATAACAACGTCAAAATTTAAAGAAAAATGAATTATTAATAATCGAATTAGCGACGGAACAGAAAAGGAAAAAAGAAACTAAATTTTGCGATCATATTAGCGACCAAAATTTAGAAAATATAAAAATAAAAAAAACAATTTAGTGACCAAAAATAAAAAGTCAAAAAATAATTAAAAAAGGATTTATTAGCAACTAAAATTAAAATTTCAAAAAATATAAAAAAAATTATTAGCGACCGATTTTCAAAAATTCAAAAATCTTTTCCCTCTTATTTTTTCCCACTTTCTTTTATTTAAGCACTCCTCCCCTCCCTCTCTATACCTTTCACTCACTCCTTCCTCTCTTCCCTCCGCTACCTCCAACGTCATCGCCACCTTCGTCGTCTCCCCTTGCTTCCTCCCTCTTCTCCTATCTATTCTTCACTCTCCTCTCCTCCTTTCTCTCCTCTTCTCCTTTTTCTCCTCCACCATCAACAACACCACCTCTTCTTCATCCCATTCCTCCCCTCCCTCCACTCTTTTCTCTCCTCCCTCCCCTCCTTCCATTCCTTCTCCTCCCTATCTTCTCCCTTCTCCCTTCTCCCTCTCTTTTTCCTTCTCACTCACTCCCTCCTCCAACCACCACCCAACCGACCGCCACCCGATCTAGTTAAAAAAAAAGAATTTTAACGACCGATTTAGCGATCAATTTTAAAAAATTCAAACATTAGCCATCGAAATAGCGACCAAATTATTTAAAATAAAAATTCAAAATTAGCAACTGATTTTTTATATAAATAATTAACAATAAAAAATTAGGCACCGATCAATGTGATTTTATTTTAAGAAAAATAAAATAGCGACCAAATTGCTTAGCGACTAAGCTTTTGGCAACGGAAGAAAGTGATTTAGTCAATAAATTGCTTAACGACCGATTTATCTATCTGCATTTATGACTACATCAGATTTTGTATGTAATGGTAGGTTTGTCGGGTTTACCATGTATTTAGTATCATTTAATTATTAAAAATATAAGATTTTTTTTTATTTTGCTACTAATTTTAACTACCATTTAAATTAGTAATTAAATCCTAGCTAACCAACATATTATTTTCTTAGCTAAATTTAAATTATATTCATTTATATTTTTTATTACTACAAATTAGGTAGAAAATAGCTACAAATTTTTAAAATTTACTACAAATTAACTAATATTATTTTCTTAACTAATTCGTTACTTATTTCATGCTACCACCACTATTACAGAAATTTTGTAGCTAATTATTTTTACTAGAAATTAGTTACAAAATAGTTATTGATTTTAAAAATTTGTAACTAATTATTTTATAGAAAATTTTAAAATTTCTAGTAATGTTTAAAATAGGTTTATCAATATTTTTTTTGTCTTTTAAGTTTGAGTCAATTTTTATTTTAGTCTCTTAAATTAAATTTTATTATTTTAGTTCCTACATTTTAAATCTATTATTTTTAGTCTCCAACTTAGATATAGTTAGAAGTGGTTTGCACGTAAAAAAAACATAATGAGTCAACTAATGTTGGTTATGTAAAAAACGTTTTTAACAATGTTTACATTGAAGGATTAAACATAATAATTTTTAAATGTGAGAATTAGAAATAGAAAATTAAAATTTTAGAACTATAATCAAAATGAATTCAAATTTAAGGGATGAAATTAGGATAGTGTTGGAGATCTTATATTATTTAATGGTATGATTAACATAACTAATAGAGGATAAATATGAATAAGAAGTCTCGTTGAATAAAGAGAAGTATGTCAAGTAATATGAAAATGAAAAAAAATTCAAAAATATGTGAGTAGGAATTAAGTAACATATAAATAAAAAAAGACTCACAAATTTAATTCAGTTAAATTTTGTGTTGAAATATAGTGTCAATTTTATGTATGTGTATACTTATCGTTCATTAATTATATGTATTGAAAATCTCAATTAATAATATAAAAGAATAATATATAAATAAAAAATAACTCTCCTTGACAAGATAATTTTTGGAGTTGATTCAAGGTTAAATAATGAAATTCTAACAACTTCCCTGAAGATAGGACGGTGAACTTTCGTGTAGATAGGATGGTGAGGCATATGTTGGACGTACGCCCTCCTACCGTCAGAACTTCCATCACTTTACTTGATTGAATTCATTCTTAATTAATGATTTTGATTCGTTTCGTTATACTGAATTTGGGACCATATTGAATTTGGGCCAAAAATTTGGTTACGGGGCATTGATTTGGGGCTACTGAACTTTCGGGGAGATAATGAACAGTACGGTGTGCCTGACAGATGAAGAGTGTCTTGGGAGGAAAGGAAATGGAAATTTGAGGGTTAGAGGGAAGAGTGTAGAAAAGATTTCTACTACTTCTGGACAAAGTGTTTTTGGTATACTTCAGTAATTAAAATTACAATTTCATCTAAATAATCTATATAATAAATTATTAGATTCAATGATAGCAATATAGGTTACTGGGTAATCTCTATATCTGTTTGGAAAAAACAACTAAAAACATAAAAAAATTGGATGTAACTTTAACAATCTCAATCCAACTTGCAACTTTAACAATTTGAAACACGATTATTCGTTTAATAGGATAAAATATTGTTTTGAAAAATAGTTTATCCATGAGTAGCAACAATTCTTTCTAATTATATGCGTCACTAAAAAAATCAACCCTGTTATTGCATGGACCATCGGTGTCCCAAAATTTATTGGGACCATTGAAGCAAATCCCGATTACATAACGTAAAAATTCAAAAGTTCCTTCTATGATATTTATTTTTAGTCATGATCCTTCCTTGTGATTAACACTTTCATTTAGCTCTGTTATACTCCTACTAAGCAAGCCAATGCTGCAAGCTGTGCTAATTAATTGCACTAAACCAATGGATAAAGAAGCTTTAGCTTTAATCTTAGGAATAATATATATATATATATATATATATATATATATATATATATATATATATATATATATACCTAAATCCCTCGGTTATGTATAGTGAGATTTGAAAATGACAAGGATTTCCATTTTGGCCATACCTGCAATTAATTGATTATAAACTGGTCCTAATCTTGAAATCTTAGTGTGGGAAAAGAGCTCTCTGCTTTCTACTTTCCATTATGAAGCATAAGGTTTTTTTTTTTGGTTCACCCAATAACAAGTGTTATAACTGCAATTAAGAAGCTTGTATTAATGACTTCTTATATCCAACTCTTCGAGTTATGTTCCGGTGGCAAACATGTACTATACACGAGATTCTTTTTTGTTTATTCCCTGCTCTTTTGTCTAAAGGCACTAAATGGTTTGCTAACTTCTTTATTTTATTTTTTTTGGGTCTTTTGAATATATATTCATATTCCCACAAAATTAGTTTTGAGATTAACCCTTTAGTCTGGAGTAATGGTTGCTTAAAACCTTTATCAAAGTAGCAATTAGAGTCTTTCTTAACATTTTATTATTGGGTCTTTTGATAATATATATATATATATTTATTCATATTGTGCAGTCTCTCACCTTACCCTTTAGCCGTCTAAGGAAATCTTTAGCCTTAACAAGAATAAAACACCATCAGAGAGAGCTTAAATTTTGACACACAATTTAATTACTGAATCCCTTGCAAACTATAAAGCTAATTTTTCTATTAGGTTTTCATTTTATAGATTTCTTCTGTGTCCAAAGCATGCGTGCGCAGTGTGGTTCTAATAATATTAAATATGTGTTGTCTGGTTCAGTTCAGGTGTTAGATTCCTTCGGTATAACAAGGCGAAAAAACAATAAATATATATATTTAATTTTTTTATTATATCACTTATCACATATATTATTTTTTATTTCTTTCTTTTTCTACTCAAAAATACGTCTTATATATATAAACATACATTCCCTCTTTCTATTTATATATATACTTTTTTGTTTTTATCTCTCTTTCTTCCGCTCATGTTAATGTACCTCAATTTTGAGGTGTAGGAATGTCAATGCTCGGAGAAAATTAGGTTGCTTATTCCCTAATTTTGAACCACTAAACAGGGTACATATGTAATTTACACTGTGTGCTCTGTAATGAGTTAAGTGGTCCTATTTTATATGTAACTTTTGACAAGCTGTTTGGGTTGAGAATACAAAGGCCCCACACCCAACTAAGCCTCTCCCATATCTTGCAGCCACCCCACATCCTCCTTTAAAAGACATTCATTTGCCTCTTCTATTATAGGAGAGTAAACTTGAAGCACATAAGAATGATATGATGAATTTCAGTGTCTCAAAAATCCACCACTCCATATGAACCTCTCTTTGTTTTTTTTTTGTTTTTGTTTTTTGTTTTCCCTCTCCACTCCCTAGCTCTTGGTTCTTGTTAAGAGTACTCAGAATATGTAATTCCTACTAGCTAGAAGGTGCATGCTGAGCAAGATGGAGAAGCAGGGCACGTGCAATTCTAACTCATGAACCCATCGAATCACTTTTTTTTTTTTTTCTGCTTTTCACCAATCAACAACCAGATAGATTTATTCCTTTGGCTGCAGTGAGTTAGTCCTTCATGTGCCCCCCTTCCCCATCATGACGGCAGCACCTTATATAGCATTTGGAAATACTGAAAAATGGGTTTGATTTGTGATTCTCCACGGCTTTGAAGGTGAGTTTTAATATTGCTGCAGTTCTTGTCTCTCTTTATATTATTCTTTAATATTAGCATGTCTTGTGTAATGATATGCAGTTAAGAATATTTCTCCTTTGTTTACGTAAGTCAAAGTAATTATTAGTAATCAATAAGGGTATGAAGTGAGTGGCTTGGAATCTTGGCTTGAGAAGTGTGAAAACATCATGGTGGATAAACATTGACTGAACTGGATAAGAATGTCATTAATTATATGCATCGATCAACAAGGGATGAAGGGCGTGATTTGTGATTCATGGTCTGTCGTTTTAGCTAGAAAAATAAATATGTAAAAGAAGCAGATGTTACACGAAATCGGCATGCAAGAAGCAGGCCATGTTTGGTTTTGAAAAGGATGCATGGAACATTCTATTTTATTTGACAAGAAATTATCATATAGTCTCAAGCAATTGTGTTGATGATATTGGCCAATTTTTATATGTAATTTTTTTTAAGTTTTTGAATTTATAAAAGAATACTTGCAAAATTATGATAATCTCGAATCACATAATTTGTCTTATTTGATAACTAGAAAAAGAAAAAATATATAGATATTTTTATTACATTGAAATATATATATTTAAAAGTTTAATTACTTATTAGAATTATTATACTAAAAAATAAATAAATAATGAATATGAGAGAATTACTTTTGGATAATTTTTTTTGAAAGTGTTAACAAGTTTTAATTTATTTTATTTTAAAATATAAATTTGTACTTAATTTAATTTTATAAAATTAAATAGATGATTCAATAATCATTTTTCGATGGACATAATAATAATTACTTAAACAAATTCTAATATCAATTTAAGACGTAAATTTAAACTTAATTTAATATTATAAAATCAACTTTTAAAATTGAAATTATTTTCTATTTATATATATTTTCGTAACCTTCCAAATCAACGCCCTTGTCAAAGTGGCACCGATGAACTTGACTCACTTTTCAATGGTACGTGAATTATTATGAATCAGATCTTGTGTCAGTATAGTTTATCATTATAATCTTCTAAAAGTAAAAATAAAATTTTCAATTACATGTTATTTTTATTTTCACGGGTTAAACATTGGAAAAATCTTCTTGTTATTATAATTGCTATGAAATTCAACACTTTCAAGTTTATCTTACTGAATGATTGCGCTGTGCTGGTTTTGGCGGGGAGATCATTGTGATACCGACGGAAGCAGGCCTTTGGACAAGAAGACAAAATGAGAACGAGAAGGTATTTTGTCACTTTTGTACTATGGTATGTGTAAATATATTATACAAGAAATGGACAAAAATATAAGATACCATATTCTCTACTCGTTACTCTTAACTATTTCGTTAACATTACATGCATTAAATGTAGACGTTGGATGAGATTTACTATGTGTACAACTACTTAAAAAGTATTAAATAAAAGGACAATTATTCTATTGGATCAATGTGGGAGGTATATATATATATATATATATTTAGAACGTTTGGCAAGAAATTGGAGTTTTTTTTTTTTTTCGTAAAGTAAGAAATATAATTAAAATAAATTATCAAGATTTGAATTAATTAAAAAAATTGTTGATGATGTATTTAATATTTTTTTTATAAAAACTAAAATTTGTCATTTAAACTATTGATTCGTGTGATATATTGTTATGGAGTTATTTATTTATATTTTAAATAATTATTATATATTAAAATAAAATAGACCGGTTAAATTGTTTGATTTTATTATATATTTTAAATTGTTTGATTTTTTAAAAATAATTTAATATACTTTGTGAAATTTTTAAATTCAATGGTCATATTGATGAAATTATTTTCGATAAAAGAATCATTGGATGTGTCCCTTTACTAAGTTTGACACTTAGCATTATTTGATTTTGTTTTCTATGGAGTTATTCAAGAAAGAATACTGGATTATACTGAAAAATGAGAATAATAAATATAAATTATTAAAATTTATTTAAATATTAAAAGTAAAAAATAGGTATACGTACTTTTTTAAATAGTGATATGATTACCAACTAATTTTTCATTTCAATAATTTATGTATATTGCTAAAATAAATTTAATGACGTCAAAATAATTTGAAACTTGTATATTTTTCATGTTTTTGCCTTAAGTTTTAAATAACAATCACTTTTTAAGTTTTATGTGTTATTGTTAGGGATAATCATGTATTTAATTAAGAAATAATGTTTTAAAATATTTTATCTTTTTTTGTTAAAATTAATTTTTTTTATTTTTTTTATTTTCTTTTTTTCAATCAAAGAGTGAAAAAATGTCAAGCCATCATTATAGCAGTATTAAATAGTATCAAAGAGTGAACAAAAATAGTAGTATCAAGTAGTATTCCCCATCATCAAATTCATTGAATTACAGAAGTCCTTGGTGATTCAAATATGGATGATCATTATGATTTAGGAGGACGGGAAAGATGCCCTTGTCCTACCTGTTTCACCATGTGATTAATTTACTTTTCATGAATTTTTATTATGTTGATGATTTTTTTATAGTTGAAATATTAATTGAGATATATAATTTTTATGTAAATAAATTTAATAAGATAAATTTTATATCTTAAATTAGTTTTAAAATAATTTAAAATTATTTTAATAAAAAATAAAAAAAATATTTTTTTAAAAAATAATAATTAAAATTAAAAGTTAAAAATCAAAATAAATTTAAAAGTTAAGTTCTTTTTTGTGTCATTTAAAACTGAAAAAAAAAAATTTACCTTGCTCACCCTCAAGTATTAAGTAATTTTTTCTTATCCTCCCAGGGTAAAAATAACTTCTGCAAATTTTTAGAAGTTATGTTCGGTGAGTGGATTATAGGGAATAAGGAAATATCGGTAAAGTAAAAATCTTAATTATTAATAAAAAATTAATAATTCATATTTCATACATTTATAATTTATTATATACATGTATGTAATATTAATAATTATTATTATTTATGAAGAACTAAGTTACTCTCTCAAATAAACTTCTCACCTAAGAGGAGTCAGGTGATAGGGACGATCCAAAATAGAAAACGAAATGATAGCAACTATACATGCGAGAAAGACAACCGATATAACTAGCATTCAAGTCCTTGTATCATGTTTTGGTCTAACCGTTCCGTACACTTACTTAAATTACCACTCTTTATTTAATTTAATATTATTTAAAGATTAAAAATTGTGCATGTGTATAAATATGTATATATATTATGAATTAAATATTTTATTTTAAAATATTTAAATATGTATAATAATGAAACATATTAGACTGAAATTAGGAATTAGATTAGAAATAATTAAAAAATAAATTATAAGAAATTTAGAGTAATAAATATATAATCTATGCATTCTAACCCACATCAAATTGATTTAGATTTAAATATTCTCTAAATCCAAATTAACTTGATGTGTCCACCTCTTAATATAGAAAGTGAAATACATACTTAATTTTTTTTTAAGATAATAACAAATTTTATAAAAAAAATTATTATGTAAATTTATGTATAAGAAAATAGAGGTGAAAAAAAAATGGTCCAATCAAATTAAGCTTTATTTTTACTTGTCTCGAAATTTTATTTATTCAAACTTAAACTCAACAAGATCAAAACCAAAAAATTATGAAACAAGATTAGGTTAAATTGACTTCTTAAAGTAATTTATCAATATTAATATTATGTATAGTCAAGTTTCAAAATAAAATAAATATAAAATTTAAATTAGGTATATTTTATAATATATTTTAATATAAATAATATTATTATAAATATAATATTATGTTATATAAAATGATATTTATTAAATTAAAAATTTATTATTAATACATAATTTTAAATAAAATTATATTTTTAAGAGAACTTAGAACATCATTCGAATTGAAATGACTTTAATCATAATCTAAATTTATTCTCAAAATATATCAAGACTAATTTTAAAACTCAAACTCATTTTCAAAATATATCAAATTTAATTTTAAAACTCAAACTTAACTTTAAACCGAGTTAGATAAGTAAGTTGGATTAAATCATGCTCATCTTTACAATAAAATGAATCCTTTAAAAATAAGGATTCAAAATATATAATAGAGATTAATAATAAAACTAAATAGGATTTTAAAAGTAGAAAATATTTCAATCAAGATTTTCTATATCTTAACTTTTAAATTTATTTTATACTTTTCTCTATTTTAATTTTTTTAATCTATTCTTTCATTTTCTCCATTGTTCTTATAGTTCTCCTGCAAAAATTTATACATCTCAAAGAAGTAAAAAAATGTGAAAAAACAATCATTTAAAAAAAATTTATAAATAAGGATTTATTACAATAAAACTAACGACGTATTTAATATTTACTTAAAACAATGAAAAATATTTAATAAAACACATTAATAGTCCTTAATTAATATTTTAGAACATGTTTTAGCATGACTAACCAGACAAGCTTGCTTTATAAATTAGCTTTGGAAATATATGGTGGCACGTATATATATATGATTCGATACCTTATTGTTTCAATGGGACTGTCCATTTTGTTTGCACTTATAGCATCTTAGAAGACATGAGATCATGGAGACAGTGATGATATCAGACTTAGTTTTCTTTCATTTATTTGTCTTAATCATTATCCCACTTTCAGATAACATGCATTTTCTCACTGACATTTTGGAACATAATATTGGACCATTCCGTTTCCATTAAAACCCAAAAATTCCCTATGTTCCTTTATTTCTCTTTCGGACCACATATGACACCCATGTATGTCTGCTTAATCCGATGATTCGTTCACATGCTTATGTTACATGCTGTATTTTCTTTCTTAATACTTTAAATCAAAGTAAATATATTTAATATATGGCTTAAAAAATATAAAAATTATTTAGTATTGTCTTATTTTAATACTAAGAAAATATTGTAATTTTTTAAAAAATTTATTGTATCTGAGAAAAATATCAATCAAATTTCACATTTTTTTTTTCATTTTCACAGAGCTGAAGAAACCTGGCCTCTTAATTACTATCATCTGTCTTGACAAAAACAGTAATTGCTTTGTGTGGGTGCTCATATTCACAATAATTAAGATATGTGTGGACCTCTTAAAAAGCAGCCTTTACTGACAAATTAATTTGTCTGCACCGACAGATTATACTATGAGAAGAGTATCTAAATTACATTTTACATTTTTTTTAACTACTATAATTTACTTCTCATAGAATTCTAAGGTATTAATACAAATTTTGCTTATTTATGCTTATTATTGGATTAATTCATTGTGAAATTTAGTTACACTTAAAAATTATCGTTCTTTGTTAAATATTTGTTATAAAAAAATAAAAAATATATTACTTTATTATTTTTTATTATTTAAATATAAAAGTCAACATCTAATTTTGTCTTACCTTTTTTATTGAAAATATCTAATACAAGAAGTAAATATGATTAAATTGACAAAAACGAAGAAAATGACAAAATTCATTGGACGTCCAAATAAGGAGAGGGCTAGATTGCTTCAACCCATTTTCTCTCTGTTGTACGTCCAAAGGAGAAAGCTAGAATGCCTTAGCCCAATTCTCCTGTTGTGCATCCACTACTCTTCACCGATAATCCAGTCAATCATAAAGGAGAAAAGAGCAAGTGGAATGGTGGGCATCCAAAAGAGCAGTTGACTTACTCAGCTCTGCAATAAGTCAAACACATGAAAAGACGCTATGCATTGCAGTAGTACGTCCTAAGGGGATGCATCTCCCTTTTTCTTCCTCTCTACACTATTCTGTGTCACATCGCTATACCCTGTTCTATGCAAATTCCTGCTACCATTTTTAGAAAATCTTACTGTAGGTGGCCAACTTATAAAAGAAAGCACCCAAGTTGGATTAAAAAATCAATTTACGAATGTTTATAAAAATGCAATAGGTGAACCAAGTACAAGGGGGCAAAAAAAAACTAAGACAAAAAGGGAGGAGAGGAGAAACTAAAAAAATAGAAAATTGAGAAAGGAGATTCTTAGAGAAAAGAACAAAAAGCACGAGTTTGCAAAGGTAGGAAAAAAGGACATGAGAATAAGGCACTTTGGAATTTAGGAGGGAAACTCAAGAAATGGAAGCAGTCTTGTGGATAGTGAAGGAGCTTATCTTCACAAATTGGTAGTGCTAATCTCATTGATCTTATTTGCATTCGGATTATGCATATAAAGTTCTTTGATTTCACACTCATGTAGTTTCATTTCAAGAGCCTTTGGATGACTCCTTTTGTTGCTTTTTTGTTACATGTTTCTATTTTACTCGTTGTTCGTCATAGCCTTTGGACGCAGGAGCTTGTGAATGACTCCTTTTCTCCTTTTGTTATCTATTGTTTTTTTATTTCTGTTGTTCATTCACAATCTTTGGACATAGGAACCTTTGGATGTCTCCTTCTCTCATTTTCTTCTTTTTGTTTGCTATTATCAGTTGTTTGTTTTTCATCTATAGCCTTTGGATGTGGGAGCCTATGAATAGCTCATTTTCTCCTTTTTGTTATCTATTGCTTTTCAATTATGTTGTTCATTCGTAGCCTTTGGACGCGAGAGCCTATGGATGACTCATTTTCTCCTTTCTGTTATCTATTGTTATTCATCATTCCTGTTTGTCCATACTCTTTGGACATACGAGCGTTTGACAATCCCTTTTCTTTTTCCTATTTGCTACTAGTTGTTGTTACCTCTGCAATTCGTCCATGTTTTTCGATGCAAGAGCCTTTGAGTGACTTCTTTTCCTTTTTCTGCTATACGTTGTTATGTTCCATTCCTGTTTGTCCATATCCCTTTGGACGCACTCTGTACACAATCCTTTGGGTTGTTTCCTTTTTTTGCATTTTCAACGTCCATACCCATTTGGATGCACTTTATACACAACCCTCTGGTTGTTTCATCTAATTGCATTTCCAGCATCCATACCCCTTTGGATGCACTTTGTACATAACCCTCTGAATTGTTTCTTTTATTTGCATTTCCAATGTATATATCCCTTTGGATGTACTTTATACACAACCATTTGGGTTGTTTTCTCTATTTTTATTTCTAGCGCCCATACCCTTTTGGATTTATCCTGTACATAACCCTTTTGGTTGTTTCCTCTATTTGCATTTCCAGCATCTATACCCCTTAGACGCACTTTATACACAACCCACTGGGTTGTTTTCTTTATTTGCATTTCCAGTATCCATACCCTTTAAACATACTCTATACACAACCCTCTAGGTTGTTTTCTTTATTTTCATTTCCAGTGTCAATATTCCTTTGGACGCACTTTATACACAACCCTCTAGGTTGTTTCCTTTATTCGCATTACCAGTGTTTATACCCCTTTGGACTCACTTTGTATACAACCTAATGGGTTGTCTCCTCTATTTGTATTTCTAGTGTCCATACCCTTTGGATGCACTTTGTACACAACCTTCTAGGTTATTTCCTCTATTTGCATTTCCAGGGTCCATATCCCTTTGGACGTACTCTATACACAACTCTCTAGATTGTTTTCTTTATTCATATTTCTAACGTTCATATCCCTTTGGACATATTCTATACACAACCCTCTAGGTCGTTTCCTCTATTTGTATTCCAACATCCATACCCCTTTGGATGTACTTTGTACACAACCCTTTCAGTTTGTTTCCTCTATTCACATTCCTAGCGTCCATCCCCTTTGGATGCACTTTGTACACAACCCTCTGGGTTGTTTCCTCTATTTCCATTTCCAACGTCCATAACCCTTTAAACGCACTTTGTACACAACCATCTGGGTTGTTTTCTTTATTTGCATTTCCAGCGTCCATACCCCTTTGGACGTATTTTGTACACAACCCTTTGAGTTGTTTCATTTATTTGCATTTCCAGCATCCATACCCCTTTGGATGCATTCTATACACAACCCTCTGCACTGTTTCTTCTATTCGCATTTCCAACATCCATGTATGGATGCACTCTATACACAATCCTATAGGTTTTTTTCCTATATTTGCATTTCCAAAGTCCATACTCTTTTGGACGCATTCTGTGCACAATCATATAAGTTTTTTCCTTTATTTACATATCCAGCACCCATACTTCTTTTGATGCACTTTGAACACAACCCTCTAGGTTGTTTCTTCTATTTGTATTTTTAGCATTCATACTCCTTTGGATGCACTTTGTACACAACCATCTAGATTGTTTCCTTATTTGAATTTCCACAATCCACACCCCCTTTGGACGCACATCCCCTTTGGATAAAGTCTCCTTTGGATGTTCTTTTTTTAGACACGTACCAATTTAGCATATTCCATATTTCTTTTCTTAATTATGCTTATGATAACCATTTTAGATACACTTCTTGTTTGGTTATCATAAAAAATATTTTCAAAGGAAGATTTTTATAAAAATTATTAATAACCATTTGGGTGTAATTCTTATTTAGTTATTAAGTCCAAATTAAAATTTATAGACAAATATTTTGCAATAATCATTTCAAATGCACTTCTTATTTGAATGTTACAAGTTTTTTTTTTTTTAATTTAACAATAGTCATTTTAGATGCGCATTTTCTTTAAGAGATCACCCTTGTCAAGTTTCAAATAAAAATATATATCTTTCCTTTTTTAAAAAAACATCACTTATCATGGTTATAAAATAATCTTATTTTCTTTCGAGAAGTAAAAATAACATTTTTAAAGTTATATTAATTTTACACATTTAATTAAAGGTAATCATATTAATGACAAATATTGTAGAATGCTAATACATCCTCTGTGCATAATCGAGTCCTCAACTCAAATTTGGTTCCAAAGACCATTTGTTTCTTTTAAAGATTTTCTATAATTTTTATTTTAAAATAATTTTAAACAAAATTAAAAATTTTCACAATTATCATAAAATTAATTTAGAAAGTAATATTATCTTTAATAAAGTTGAAAAAATGAAGTTAATAAATATTTTTAATTAGCATAAATTAATTTTTTTAAATTTATTCAAATTCAGAAAGAACATTTTTTTATAGTATCCTTTAAAAATAATCCTATTTAAAAAAGAAATAAATACTAAATATAAATATTTTTATAGCAAAAATTTAATTTTTTAGGCGTAGAAAACTAGTTCCTCTTCCAAAACTCATCTTCTTTGATGGAGAAAGTTTTTATTTAATTATGCACATTTTCGTGGTGTTCGTACAGTCCTTGTTTAGAAAACTGAAAATGCCAGAAAACATGAAGCACTGGTAATTTAGTGCTTAGCATGTATGTTATAAAAGATAATCAGAGTATCTGTCAAGTGACATTCAATTCCCAATAAATCTATTGTACCTCGATCATCTTCAAGATACGTATGGATCTCTGAAATGTGTGTGGATATAAGATGGGTACTTGGACATATGCCTCTGTCTCACCTGTCTGTCATACCAGTTCTGTGTGATTGGAAAGAGTTCTTTTTTACTGTTCGAGTTTAAGAATTAGATTCATTAACATGATACCTACCCAGTATTATATATAAAAATAAATATTTAATTTATTAAATTAATAAAAATAGTTAAATTAATTTGTTTTAATTAATAATATTATAAATTTAAACCTTATTTCAAAAATCCTCTTGAACTTATTTTACTAAGAAATAAGGGAATCACTCATTAATAAACTTAGAATATAAATTAAAAAAATCAATTAATATATTATAAAAGTAAGTTTGTTTTTTTATAATTAGGATAAAAAATAGTTTCTATTTGTTTAGATAAGAGGTAGTAATATTTTATTTAACATACTATTATAATTATAATGATATTATTTATATTAAAATATATATTATAAAATATATATTAATTATATTTTTAAAATTTAAAATTTAACTATATATAATATTAAGATTAATATAATATATTAATAAGTGAAGTTGATTTAGTTATATATCGTTTTTTTTATCAAGTTTTGATTAAATTAAATTTAAATTTATAAAAATAATTCTATCAAAATTTCATATCAAACAAAAATACAGGTTAACCCATTCTAATCTGTCAACAAATGTTACCTACATGGTAATATTTCTAAACAAAACAAAATCATATTAATTTATTCTCTCTGATCTTTTTTATATGACTCAAATTTGATCTTGATGTTGTTCTTGTTGTTAGTAACTAATCTAAAATATCACTTGCACTAATTATTTTTATAAATTTATTTTTAATTATGAATGTTTTTAAGGTCAACAAATAAGTAGAATAAATAATTGTTTAAATTTTTGATAATCTAACTTAATCTTATAAAAAAATATTTTAAAGATCTTATTTTGATTATTGATGTGTATAGCCAAAACACTAAATATATTAATGATAAGATAAACTAAAAAATTAAAACTAATAAAAATATTTATAAAAAAATAAAAATATCTCATTAATATTAGATGTAATTAAAAAATATATAAATGTAAGCCAAATTTAATGATACTATGATACTTCCTAATTAAGGTAATTTTCTTAATCTTAATAAATTAATTAATTGAATTTTATGAAAAATATGGGACATGGGAGTATGATTTACCAACCCAATACCCACGTGGTTCCCCTTTTGGATTTGTGCACTAACAAAACAAAAAAGTAAAGAAAATACTATTTTTTGAAACCAACTACGTAGACCAGTAATGTATAAAATAAGACTAATAATAATATCTCCATTACTTCCCACCAGCCTATGCGGAAATCACTTCCAGAGAATAGACTTATGCAATTTAATATCATTGCTTCTTTTGGGTAGGACAGTTGGTCATAGTTAATTAATTTGCAAGCAATTTCATTGTTATAATTTATGGAGGTTGATAGAGACCAGGGTGTGGTCCATAATAAAACCATTACTATGGTAATGGAGCTAATTGCTGGTGGTAGGTTACTTTGAGTAGCCTCGGGCATGTGAGAACTGAGAAAATCATATCTGACCCAATAGAAACGTACTACTGTAGAGTGCAAGTGTAAGTGGATCATTGCGACACTTGTAATATATTGGTTTAGGTACGAGATACCATCATATCGGTTATGATCTTGTGGTTTTTTTTAGTTTGAGGACGGCATGAAAATTTCAACTTCTAACTTGTGATCAATTATTTAAATATCTCATCATTAACACATTGTTAGTGGTTTGGATTTTTAAGATTTATCTCAGCTTGTGGATAAGAGATTAATATCTTGTGATAGGTGGAGCACCGGATAATGGACATGATCTAGTTACAAATAAATTTTAAGAGGTCAGTCGGTTTTAATAATGTTTGTGATTGAGTAATTCAAGTGTATGTTTATAGTGTGGATTGGAATAGTGATAATGTCTTTCATCTTAATTCTTAATCATTCAAGTTTACCAGAATTCTCAGTATAATTGACTCTTTGGCTTATATTATTTATGAATTGAGTTTAATTTTTAAATTATTTATTAATAAATAATATATAAATTTTCTATACATTTTCGTTGAGATTAGTATTGTTTGTTTACTTTGCAAGGAAACACGTCTTCTTCTGATAATAACTTTTGTAAAGTAAAGAAAAATAAGTTAAATCTTAAATATATTCATTTTAAGTTCTATACCATCTAGATCTAGGTCAATTTCTTAGGCCTGCCGTTATGACTTTTTAGGTAGAGTATTTTTTGACTTGTTGGGTCAATCTAGTTTTACAAGTTCAAGTTGATTAATAAACAAACTATGAGCTTGTTTGAGTAAATAATAGGTTAAGAATCCTTAACCATTTTAGCACAATATTTCATCATATATACATAATTAGAAAGTGTAGGTCCTATTGCTCTAATTTTGAGGACAAGTCAACAATTAATCAATAAATGTTTAATTATTAAATTTTTAAAATTCAAATCATTTTGTAATTCAAAATATATTTGGTAAAAGAAAATGCGGAAAAACCTAACTAATACGTGCTTTATTTAGTTTGTTTTGAAGAAATAATCGTTTTAATATCTTCTACTTAAAAGAAAATAAAAAACTATTATTTTCCAAAAAGAAATTATTTCTTGCACATAATCAATATCCATTCAAAGATATTTTAAATTGGCAAGTGAAAAAAAAATTGAGTGAGTATTTTGTTTTCCTAAAGCCGTGTGTTGATCTAATGTAAAAGCACTTTTTGTTCAATTAAAGCATGAAGAAGGCAAGGGTAACAGGGAAGATAGCAAAACCAAAAACTTTTGGTAAAGCATATTTTTATATAGCTTCTAAATTACAGGCAACATCAGTTTCAAGTTAACAAGACTTGTTATATATGAATCGATCTCTAATCAAAGTACTACCCAAATATTTGATCTGATTTGTTTTAAATTTGACCTAAACATGATAGAAAAAATAAATTCTGATTTTTACATATTAAGTCACTTTACTGTGTTATAGGAAACTTCTACCTAACCAAAACCAATTGGGTGAAGCTACTTAAGTCGTGTCTTTAGAAAACTAAAAAATAAAAGGAAAATATAAAACTTGTTTGAAAATTGGAAGTTGATTCCATCTCTGGGACATAACCGGTTATACTGAGTCAAAGTCAGCTCAATCAATACGAGAGGATCGACCAATGTCAAACCAACTCTAATAGGAGTCGCCGTCGATATTTTAAAGGTAACATCGGAAATCGAAAGAGGATAAGGTAGGTCTGTGAAACATGAAGTCTATGTAAGGAGTCAGTTACGCATGAGAATGATGTGTTATCCCACCCATCTATCATCTGGTAGTTACTCTATGAATTACATGAGTTGAAATAACCTTTACTTTTACTGTTTTTTCGAAGAATGACTTAATGTACTTAAGGAGACATATGTACATAGTTTGGATGTTTGGAATACATAACTTGACAAGGGTGTGCCTTTTGCTCCTACGTACCTTTACTCAACCGAGAAATCAAAGTTTACGTAGTTCTACATGAATGAGATGGATACAGGGACGAACTATCCATTAGGCGTCCTGACTTGAAATGACTTTGATATAGGAATAACGCGGACTATCCATTAGGCGTCCACAAGGAGATATGAGGATTGAACTATTCATTAGGCATTCAGCTCCCAACTGGTTCTTGAATTGAAGTATGGACTATCTATTAAGTGTCCTGACTTCGAAGTGACTTTAGGCTAAGTATTTGGGTGAATACGCATGCTGGGCTAGGACCAAGACCGCCTCAGCACCAGATGCAAAGACCGACTCGGAGTCAGATGAGATGTATTGCAGAATGATATACAGAGAGGAACCGAGACCGACTCGACTCTAGACCAATGCAAACTACATGTTTGTCAGCTGGTTTACTACTGTGACTGAACAATGTGAGAGAGTGTTCTCTACAGCATGGTTGCTTATGTGATAGTTTGGACAAGAGACTTACTTGGTATCTAAAGATGCTACTGGTACTTTCGCTTTCAGCTTGAGCTCCGCAACTCAGCAATGAATTTCCTCAGCAATTCAACCCTCACTCAGCTTCTTCTTAATTCTCACAACGCAATTCCTCAGCAATTCAACCTAAAATTTCCTTCTCGAATTCTTGGTCCCGACTTCTTCGCTATGGGGCCTTTTATAGTGTTTGGAAGATGCCAAGGGACCTGTCAGATCTTGCCACATGGGAGCACCCCACCCTTTTGATCCAAGTTGTTAACCTTGCCAATCCTTAGGTTGATCCTCGTTGGGACCTGCGTCCAGTCATGATACGTTCCTCCTTGAACGTGGCACATTCTTCGACAGCCACTTCAGGGAGTGGCTGACCGGGCGGGTTTTGTCCCCTTGGGCTACTGTGATTGGCGAGGAAGTTCATGTCATAGGGATTGGTGGGATCCTTGTCCCCTTGACGTGGCTTCATCGAGGGCTCCCCTCGGCTCTTGAAGGATCTGACGACTTAGCACCTCTTGGATTATGTGGGGTTTTGTCCCCTTTGTTGAGGTGGTTGATCTTGCTAATTCTCTGCTAACCTAGCCAGCTTCGTCAGGGCTGAGCTGGAGCCTTCTTGGACCCAACTTGGGTCACGTTTGGTTGGTTCTTTGCGCTCAGGCCATTTTGGGCCTCCCTTTGACAAGGCTTGGGCCAACTCGGGGAGTCCTCTTCTGAAGCGAGTTGGTTCAGCTCTTCCCCCTTATTGGGTCAAGTCTAGATCTTCTTTTTCTTAAACAAGTTCCAATTTGAGTCTCATTTCTTTGCTGGGCCAAAACTAAGTCCATTTTCTTTGGACGGACAGATTTGGGATCCTACAATGAACCAACCAATGAAGATTGATTGAGTCGTTAAAAATCATACTCATATTTTATAAAAATGTAAGCTCAAATTTTACTATTGTGGTAAAGAAATTATTAATGAATAATATATAAGTATACATCTATAAATATTCTATAAGTCTTGACATATTCTTGATAAAATTTTGAAATCTCATCTAAGTTTTTATTAAAAAAATTGCGAGATAATTTTTTTCTTACAAAAAGTTGCCTCCATTTTTTAACTTAAGCATGCTTAGCACAGAGGGAGAAAACTTTGCAATAAATTAAAGGGCAAAGGACATTGCATTCTAGTAGTGGACAAATAGATACCCCACCCAACATCTTGTTCCCTCCTTCTCAGTCCAGACCACGCGTAACTGCTAAACATGTTTGACATTATACTACTTAATAAAAAAATGTAAGCATGTCACTAATTTTATCATGCTCAATAGCAAACATAAAAAAATTAATAAAACCTCTATTTTTATTTGAGATAGCTTGCACACTCGCCAGCCTACTTTTTCGGTGAACTGTGACTCAAAGATTAATGTTTTGGGATAATAAGAACATGGCAGGCCGTTTTCACTTACATGCTCATGTTGATAATAAATGCTCTTTATCTTAGTTGGCCTTTCGCTGCTATAAAATATAGACTTGAGTTTGATTTAGGACAATTTGTTAATAAACCATATGTGATTCCGCCTTAAATCTTCATTAAAGGTGAAGGGTTCACGAGCCTTCTCTGATATAAACTTTTTGTTTAACAAAATAAAGAAATAAAAAAAAGGAAAGAAGGCACTATCAATTGAAGCACTTTGTACTTTGTAGTTAGTATTTTGCAAATTAACTCTAGACAACTAGCAGGATTCTTATGTTGTATGAAAAAGAGAAAAGAATCGGAAGGGAGTAAGAGTTTGTTCTAGTTTTGAATTTAAGTTGTGCTATTCAACAAACCTGACCCACTTATGCATGTGTGAAAACTCATCCACAAGTGAAAAAGATGTAATTCTAAACATTTTTCAATGAATTACATTATATCATCATAAATCTAACTTAATCTTATAAAATCTACTTATAAAATAGAAGTGTCTCCCTCACTTATATACTTTATTTAACCTTTATCTCTAATGTAAAATTTGAGTTTTTTTTTTAAATAAATTTCCATCTAAAAAATTTATAGCTAGACTTTTTCCTGTTGGAACTCGAAAAGATCTGCCCCATGATCATGAATGTAACTCAATTTTAGATCCTGCAAGGAGCATGAATGAGCACAATTAGTGATTCTATTTTGCACATTCTTGTTTGAAGATTGAATGTGTCCCTAGTAATGTTAACCACACATGTAGTATAACATTTTAGCTCTTAAGGCCCAATGGACTCACAAATCAGATCTACAACTAAGGTCATTTTGGGCTCAATATCCAGCAAAGTAAAACTTATTGAAACAATTCCAGAGCTTCAGTAATCAAACGAATTTTGCACAACGGAAACATGAATCACATGATGCTATGAAATGTTGAATATCAAGGATAAAAATACTTCTCCAACATTTCCTGCAGTATTGTAATATTCGTCCCAACTCTTCCATGGAAAGCATCTATATATATCAAGCGCCTCATCGATATTATTCTTCTTACACAAAAACAAATTCTCAATACAAGCAATTCATCAAATGATTCTCTGTTTCCATGTGCAACGGGGTAGAATCGTCATCGATATTTATGAAGAAAAATTATTGAAAATTTTTAAGAAAAAAAAGATATTTTAAGTTTGAGAATGAATTAGACTTAGGAAATGTATTAACACAATACAATACAAAGTCTTTCTCAAAGACAGTTGCCTCTAATTAATTAAACAAATTATTAATAATTTTTTAAAATATTTATCTCACCCTAAAATAATTGAATATATAAATTTTATTATTATTTTCTTTAGAAAAGGATGATTATTGTCTTATTATTATTTTTATCTTTTTTTTTATCTCAATAGGGTTTGAGCTTGCTCCTAGGTTTCTCCAAGTGCAATGGAAAATTGATTTATTTTAATATTCTTTACTTTTATTAGATTTTAGAATTTCTAAGGTGTTTACAACATTTTGCACTTTACTCGTTCAAGTGAGCTAGACTCAATAGTTTAGTAATTTGATTTTGGTTTAACATTTTTATTTTAAAAAGAAGAGTTTTAAAGATATCAACTTGTCACAATTTTTGTCTCAAAATCTCAAGACTAAGAACATGTTGCATCCAATTAATCATTTAGGGTTTAGAGAAAAGATGGTGGTTATGGTCAAATCTTTTAAATAGAGAAATCCTAAATGATTTTGATTTAAATTATTTCTCTAAACCCTAAATTCAAAACTCAAAACCATAAATCCTAAATCATAAACTATAAACCATAAATCCTACATTCTAAACCACCATCACATTCTCCATCACCATTAAACCCTAAACCACCACTATTAAAAAATGAAGATTTTATGGATACTTCAAGCAACGTAGCAAGCATGAGAATGTAAGAATTTTGAAAGTTTGGCGAAAAAGTTTTGCTTTAATCGAGTACAAGGTTGGGTTCAAGTTTTCTTTGACTCAAGAAAACTGAGTCGAGTATGAAAATGTAACTAACCATCCCACCCAATGCAAATAAGGAAGAAGGCTTGAAGCATATATGAAGGTGAAATTCGCTAATGCTGGTATGTGAAAGAGAGTATGAGATTGCAATCTAGGTGTTGAACAACTATAGTAGTGATGGAAGCTGATCAATGTTTTTGAAACTAAAAACTATAAATAGAAATGCAGTCTCCCTCCATAAATATAAAATTCTTTTAACTAATTTATATTTATTAATAAAGTTGATTAATTTAGTTAATATTATTAAATTTATTAATAATTTATATGGGATATTATTTTTTTAATTATCTTTAAAATTATTGAGATTCATCGTCTCACTCTCTTTATTTAATTATTTTTTTATCATGTTAATTTATAACATTTAAGTAATTAAGGTTATTTTAGTAAAAAATAATTAACAAGAGATCATTTAAAACGAATCTACTAAAAAAGGATAAATAAATTTAAATAGAGTCTTGTACAAACGAACATAAGTAATATGTGTTTTGTTTTGCTTTTTAAATTGATGTAAAATAGAAAATAAAAACTTGCAACTTTGTCAAACAATCCTAAAGCCTCAAACAAATCTTTTGGAACATGTTTGAAATGATTTTTAATTACAAGTTTCAAAATTTTTAAAAATCAAAACTAGTTTTTAGTTTTTAATTTCAGTTTTTTATTGTTTCAAAAATTAATTTCTAATTTTAAAATAAATCCACTTTAAAAATTCTCTATTATTAGTGTTTGCATGTTGATAATAATGATAGTAGTGGTGTTAAGTAGTGTTGATAAAATAGGTCCAACCTAATAAGGGAATCCAATACCTTGATGAGTTAGATAAATTTAGGTTCTAAAACATATTGTCTAAAAGAAACTAGGTCAATTAAACTTGACTTAATACACCGTTAAACTAGGTTTAAAATATATTAATCCTATTTTGACCCGTACTTATCTTTATATAAAATTATATAAAAAATAAGAAAAAATAGTAGATCAATTTGACTTATTCTAATACTCTATAAAAAAAATATGCAATATATTTAGTTTTCAGTGCCAATAAAATAGTAATAATGGTACCTATAAAAGCAATGCTGATAATAATCGACGACATATGTGCCAATAATAAGAATAGTAGAGATGATACCAACAAAATAGTAGTGTTTTATTCAATACAATTAATATTAACGAATTTTGAGCTTCAACTCCAAACATACTATTCAAAATTTTATGAGTAGGTATAAACTAACAAATTTATAGAGAACATAATAGAAGGTGTCAGAGAATATTTTAATATAAATAAATATATAATTTTACAATCTCTCTTGTGAATTGGTTTTCTCTCTTGTTTCCCTTCTAGACTAAAACTGACGCATAAAGACACGACGGATAGAATGAGTCTTAAAATATAATTTTACTATTATAACAAAGATTGGAGTAAAAAGTCAATACATAATTATAATACCGTGAGACGAAGGATTAGTAATAATGACAGCCAGTAAAACTCACTTCCTTGTAGGTCATTCAATAATCCATGCACGTGAAGCGTTTTCACAAGGAACAAAAAAAAGATGAAATAGTCCTCACACTTCCTTAACATTTTGACATATTCCTCACCCTCAAGAGTCTTCAACAAAATTAAGAGGCATGAGCATAATTATATATAGCACTACGTACACAGACAATTTTTTTACCAGAGATAGAAAGGGCAATTAATACAATAAACTTGAAGCCGCAAAGATGCAAACCCGACAACCTTTCATGAAGACGACGGTGAGTCCAACAACCGCCGTGGTCATCGGGCCTCAGTATTGTGTTCCGTTTCCCGTCGAACTAGAGATTGTTCGAACGGTGAAGACATTCGCTAATGAATTCTGTGTCAAAAACCGCAGCGGCAACACCGTTTTCAACCTCCAAAGGCCTTCCCTCTCCGTCCATAAACGCTGTATCCTGCTCGACTTTTCCGGCAACCCTATCGTCACGCTACGCAGAAAGGTTTGACTTTTATAAGAAAAATGTAAAATAAGTATATATATATGAACTATAATAAAATATTAGAATTAAAAGTTATTAAATATTTATATTATTATATAAAAAACGTAATTTTGTAGTTTATTTCAAATAATTCATGAATAATCGTATTTTATTCTACTATAATTTTTTAATAAATATTAAAGAAGAGTATTTTAAAATAAATATATTAGTTTATGATTAGTATTGAGACTTGTCATCTTTTTTTATTGAATTAATTTTTACCTAATTAATTAACGTGAGTTAATAATTTTTTTTATCTTCGAAAGAGAATAAATTTATTTTATTAATTTATAATATTTAATTTTTATTAACTATAAAATTATTAAAAGATATTTTAATAAAAATTTATTATGAAAAATAATTTGAAAAAGAAAATTATAAAAAAGAACAAATAGATTTACTTTAATTTTAGATGAAGTAGAGGTGTTTTTAGAGTTTTTTTTTTTAATTAGAATTGGACTTCCTTTCCTTAACAGTGAATCAACAACTATTATTTATTATATTTCATGTGATATACTGAAAAGTCAAAGTGTAGTTATAAAAAAAAGTTAGTAGTAAACGCCTTGTTAAAAATTTTTGACATGGGCATTTATGAGCGAAACTTTCCAGCATTTTATTTTGCCTGGCATGAATCAGCATTAAGCACCTAAGAAAACGATGAAGCTTATCTGGGAATGGGATTATGAAGGCCGATATAAAATACCAGAAACAAATAACAAATTGAAAAGGCATCTAAAAAATGGTAGAGTTTTTTTTTTTTTTAGTTACTAAAGTAAAACTTTAATTTAGATCAAATAGCAATACTAGAAATATAATTTTAAATCTTCATATAATATTTTTCTATTAATAATCTTACTAAGAAAGTTTTGAATGTTTCCTTCTTCATTTAATATTTTCCTAAAAAAATAGGAAAAGGATAAATAAAAAAATTATAGGAAGATGTAACATTACTTGTAAAAAAATTATCTTTAAGATTATAGTTAAGTTACTTTTGTCCAATATGTAATGATTTATTTATTTAATGTACTGTTAACAATATTTGTTAGTCTGAATGATTAAATACTTAATTTTCCTTACAAAGGTTTTGTCTTAGATAGAAAAATCGATTTAATATTATTATAATTAATTATAGCGAACACTTCTCTATTTATTCGAAGGTTGTTTTCCAATTATTATTATTTAATTAAATTCAAGAAATATTATATAAAGTTATAACTACGTTTAAACATTGCTCAACTTTTATGCTATAATTATGGATTTTGGTATTTGTATTATTATAGTAAACCTTTGTTACATTAATGTGTGTGGATTACTACTATATATGGGATAAGTTTTACTAATATCTGTGTGCTTTTGTTTGTGTAGAGAATGACAGCACATAATCGATGGCAAGTTTTTAGGGGTAAAAGCGACCAAAAACATGATTTGCTCTTCAGTGTAAAGCGACCCTACGTATTCCACCGAAATACCAAATTAGATGTGTTCTTAGCTACAAATAGTGAAGAAAATGTTTGTGACTTTAAGGTAGAAAGTTTTTCCGATGGATCTTGTGCTTTTTATGCCATTCAATCCGGCAATATTGTAGCCCAGGTGAGTTTTTTCTTTTATTATGATACACTATTAACAAATAACAATTATTCAATTTTGAAGGTCTCACTAGTAACATGATGAATTATAGTTACATTTTAAACTACACTGATTTTTAATTCGTTATAAATCACTGAGGACTTTAGTCCTTAGCAACGACATTAATAGATTATTATTACAAACATGATTAATTTTTCTCCCCTTTTAAACTCTAGCTCTTAATAAACAATGCAATATTATGGGATTGCAGATGGTTAAATACACAGTTCCAAGCATTGGATATGATAAAGACAAGGTCGTGGTCAAAGTGGAAGCCAACGTTGATTCTGCATTCATAGTGGCACTAATTGTGATTCTTACCCTAGAGTAAAGGCAGTATGAAGTTGACTTCCAATTGGGTCATCTCAGTTTCTTCACTAAGATGTTCATCCAAATAAAACTGTGATATAATGTAGATATTTTTCTTTAGTTTTTTTAGCTTTAAATTATTATTAGGCAAAGTCAATTGGGTGGAATTCAAATCTTAAATCAAGCACTACTGCATACGGAGCTTTTAGCAACAACAGTAATTAGTTACATTTATTAAAATGTCACCGCTACTTCTAATAAGGTCTTTTTTGTAACATTTTTTAAACTAAATGTTACTTTGACTATCGATGCAAATTTAGCAGTATTGAAGGATAGTAGTTAAAAGTAATAAAGGAGAAGTTATTGAGGTTCTTCATTTTAGTTGTTAGAAAAACAGAAAACAGGGAATAAGTCATATTTCAGAGAGAATTAAAACGCAAACAATGTTTCTGTCAATTTACGCAAAGAATAAATATAATAATGAAAGAGTTTGAGAAGCTTGGATTAACAGGATAAAGTGCTATTTTTAGAGAAAAAAGTCCAATTGCATTAGTTGTTTGAAATATAATGCACTTTTCTTTTAAAATACGTTGTCAGTATATCAAGTAGTAGCAGAATTCTGTTGTGTACTGTATATTTTTTTAATTATGAAGAAATATTTCTGTTGTAATCATGCCACCAACAACTAAAAAAATCATGATTCGTGGCTAATAACATACTACTGGTTTTATTTATTTAATTTAAATTAAGAAGATATTTTTCACCCATTGACATGTGGCCCAAGAACCATTCAAAATCTTGAACCAGTGTCAGGTTCATCAACTTCTGTCACAGCATCTACAACCCTTTCAATTCAATTTTCCTATCAAACATGGAGAAATTGGATGAAAAGAAAAGCAGCAAATCAAGAGGCTTGCTCATACACGTTTAGTAAAAGCTTAGACAGAGCCACCGATTAAGCAGCAATGTTTCTGGTCAACACCAATTCTTGTCTCAAGTTCAATTCGGCAATTCTTGGGACTAAATTCCCAACCTCCAAAAACTATATAATATGCATCCAAGCAGGTATTTAATGTGGATTGATATGGGAAAAATAACTATATAAATACAATGATGTAATAACGTAGTAGATATAAATTTTCCTAACTTACAAGAATTTATAAGGAGTAATTATAAACAAGAATGATAACAACAACGAAAAGAAATCTCATAAGAAACACCAATACTTTTAATGTGAAAAATCCCCTATGAGAGGTAAATATCACGGAGCGTTCATACCAAAGAAATTAATCCATTATTATCAAACAAAAATACAAGAGTGTTCAATCAAGAACACAATTCATAATAAACCAACCAAGACAAGCAAGCAAGCAAAACTTGCAAATGAAGAACAAAAAAATAAGGAACAAGAAAGTAAAGAACTCACAAAATACTACTGTGCAAGCACGATTTCTCACATCATAAACCTCCAAATCAAGATTTGAACAGTTAAGACGTAGAACTACGTGTGTTGAACATGTTGTCAAATTTCCAGTCCAATTCAATAGTTAACGAAATAGATATCGTGATTTTGACGTAACTGTTCTGTGTAGAGATGAAAACAAAACACTTTCTTTATCTCTTTCTCTCTCTCTCTTCTCTCTTTTGGCTGTGAAAATCCACATTCTCTCTGTGTCTCTCCTCGATCTGACCTCTTCTCTTATAAGAGAAACCTAACAGACTTGAGAGTATTGGACTTTTGTCCACATAGTTGGGAGCCTAAGAGTAACCCAACATATCTCCCCCATCACAACTATGTGGAGATGATCGCTAGTCCAGCGATCTCACAACAAGTTTCAAACTTCCCTCTTGAAACCATCTTGGTCATCATGTTAGCACCATTATCATCAATATGAACTTTAGTTAACTCTAACAGCTTAGCATCCAAAGCATCACATATCAAATGATACCTCATATCAATATGCTTGGACCTAGAATGAAAAGTTGAATTTTTACCAAAATGAATTGCACTTTGACTATCACAGAATAACAAGTACTTGTCTTGAACAAAACTAAGCTCCTACAAGAATTTCTTCACCCAAAGCAACTCCTTGCATGCTTTTGTAATGACAATAAACTCTGCCTCAGTAGTGGACAAAGCAACACACTTCTACAATTTAGATTGCCAAGTACAACCCCCTGCAAACTTAATAAATAGCCAGAAGTGGACTTTCTGGAATCAGTCTCCAACCATATTTGAGTCTGAGTATCCCACCAAAGTAGTTTTATCACCTCCAAAACAAAGCCTCAAATCACTAGTACCATGAAGATACCTCAAGATCCATTTCATAACTTTTCAGTGATTAGACAAAAATCTACTAATAGTACCAACAACATGTGCAATATCTGATCTTGTACACACCATTGCCAACATCAAACTACCCACTACAGATGCATAAGGAACTCTGCTCATATTAGTCTTCTCAACTTCATTTGAAGGACTATGTCCAGAACTCAATTTAAAATAAGTAGCAAGAGGAGCGCTCATTGTTTTAGCATTTTCCATATGAAATCTCTACAACACCCTTTTAACATAGTGTTCCTATGATAACCAAAGTTTCTTTACTTGTCTATCACAAATGATTCTTATACAAAGAATCTGTTTAGCAGCTCCCGTGTCTTTCATAGAAAATGACTCACTCAATTGCTTCTTCAATCTGTCAATTCTCAAACACTTTTCCCAATAATAAACATGCCATCGACATACAACAAGATAATGAAGTCGTCATCGGAAAATTTTCTATCAAAGACACAATGATAAGAAGTAGTCTTCTTGTAGCCTTTCTCACACATAACAGACTCAAACTTCTTGTACCATTGTCTTGGAGCCTGCTTCAGACTATACAAGCTCTTTTTGAGCCTGCACATATAATCTTCCTTTCCACTAATATGAAAACCATCAGATTGCTTCATGTATATCTCTTCCTTCAAATCACCATAAAGGAAAGTTGTTTTTACATCCATGTACTCAACCTCCAGATCAAAGGTAGTAGCTAAACTCAACACAATTCTGATAGATGACATCTTCACCACATGAGAGAAAATCTTATTGAAGTCAACACCCTTTTTATCTCTAAAGTCTTTCACTACTAATCTGGCTTTATACCTTGGAGATACATAATTACTCTCTTGCTTTACCCTATAAATCCACCTATTTTCCAAGAACTTCTTGTTGTTAGGCAACTTCACCAAATCAGAAGTGCGATTATCATGCAAAGAATTTATTTCATCTTGCATTGCATCCAACCACTTTTGTCTCTCTTCACTTTCCATGGCCTCCTAGTAACACTCAGGTTTTTCTCCATCTATCAAGGTCACATACTCATCATAAGTATACCTTGTAGATGATTGTCTCTCCCTATTAGACCTCTTAAGTTTAACTAGATATGGTTCGAGAACACCACCCAGATTCTCATCTTGTGACATCTCTTATTCCTCTTCAATATCATCATCAAGAGGAACATCAAAACCATCTCCAAGCTATTGACCACCAACATAATTATGTTAGTCACCATTCTAAAAATTATTCTCAATAGTATCCAGATTATGTACAAGCGTCTGAACTGGATCAATTTCAGACAAACAATTACCTTTCTCAAGTGTAGTCTTCTTTACCTTATCAATGTCTTCAATGGTTTGGTCTTTCATGAATTAGACATGATGACTTCTGACAAGTTTCTTCTCAACAGAATCATACAACCTATAACCATACTCATCATAGTCATACCCAATGAAGATACACTGCCTAGTCTTCATATCCAACTTGGATCTTTCATCCTTTGGAACATGCAAAAAGGTCTTACAACCCAAGACTCACAAATGATCATACTTGATATTTTTGGTAAACAAAATCTTGTCTAGAACCTCTATATTCAAAGCAATTGTAGGACTAAGATTAATAACATGCACTGCTGTGTGCTGTGTAAAGTGTCTCACCCAAGAAATGCTTAGGTAACCTTGCTTTAGAAAGCATGCACCAAATCTCTCAATCAATGTCTTGTTCATCCTCTCTACTAAGCCATTCAACTAAAGAGTTTTAAGAGGAGTCTTTTCATGTCTAATACATTGCTACTTGAAATATACATTAAAGGGTTCACAATACTCATCACTATTGTGAGAACAAATATATTTCACCTTCTTGCCTAATTGTCTCTTAACCAAAGCCTGGAATTGTTTGAACTTCTCCAACACTTGGTTATTTATCTTTAAAACATAGACCCAAAGCTTCCTAGAACAATCATCAATAAAGGTAACAAAATAAAGTGCACCACTAAATGACTTTACCTTCAATGAGCCACAAACATCAGAATGCACCAATTCTAGCAATTCTGACTTCCTTAAGGGAAAATGCTTCTTAAAGAATACTCTAGTCTGCTTACTAGTCACGCAATGAGAATACTTCTCCAACTTTACATTTTTCAATCATGGAAGCATATCCTTTTTAGATAAATAATTCAGTCTTTTTTCATTGATATGACTAAACCTTTCGGTGCCACAAAGGTGTCTTCATATCCATAGCATTCACACTATCTTTAGCAACCAAAGCTTTTGTCCAATACAATTTAGAAGTTTTCTCCCCTCTAGCCATAACAAAGTTACCTTTGGTGAGTTTCCATTTTTCATAACTAAAGTCATTATCATAATCACCATCATCAAGCATATGCATAGATATCAATAAATCGAACATCTGGGGCATGTTTGACTCCTCTAAGCCACAACTACATTCACATGTTGGTTTGCAAGCAAACATCACCAACACTGTTCACCTTGATCACACCATCATTACTCATCTTCAACATTCCAAAATCACCTAAGGTGCAAGATGTAAAGAACTCCTTCCTTGGTGTAACATGCAGTGTAGTACCGCTATCAATAATCCACGCCTCTCATCCGGATACAAAATTAACCGACTCAAAGTCCCGAATAATGACAAGATCATCACTTGTAGCAATAGTGACACGATCATCATCATCATGTTCCTTCTCTTTTGACTTACCTTGTTTGTCTTTGTTCTCCTTTTTCCACAAGAAAAATTAGTGTCATTCAAACTCACCATTCTATTTGTATTAACCTCCATTATTCTAGTAAGTAGAACAATCTTTAAACCAAAGAGCTTTGATACCACTTTGATGGGGAAAAACAACAATACACATGTAATGATGCAACAACACAGTGAATATAAATTTCCTTAACTTGCAAGAATTTATAAGGAGTAATCACAAACAAAAATGACAGCAACAACGAGAAGAATCTTGCAAGAGACACCAAGATTTTTAACGTGGAAAACTCCCTCAATGTGAGAGGTAAAAACTATGGGTCGTCCAGACTAAAGAAATTAATCTACTATTATCAAACAAGGATACAAGAGTGTCCAATCAAGAACAAAATCCATGCATACAACCAGCCAACACAAGCAAGTAAACAAAACTTGTAAATGAAGAACAAGAAATAAGAAACAAAAAAGTAAAAAACTCACAAAATCGTGCTATTGTGCAAACACAGTTTCTTACACTACAGACCTCCAAATCAAGATTCAAACGGTTAAAATATAGAAATATGTGTGTTGAATCTACTGTCAAATTTCTAATCCAATCCAATGATTAACGAAATAGATATTATAATTTTATTAGATGAAAAAAGAATACTTTCTTTCTCTTTTCTTTTTTAGTGGTGAAAATCTACATTTCTCTTCTCAATCTAATCTAAACTCCAAAAGTAACCAAACAAAACCAACCATTTTCAGTCTTGTTCTTTGTCTATACCGATAACTACATTATCCACAAATTTAATTAATTCCCTACAATTAAGAAATAAAAGGTAGACGTGTTTCCCATCTGATTATTGGAGTTGTTTCTCCCACCTCTAATTTTGTTACTAAGTAATCATAACAAAACAAAACAGTGTCTTCCATCGATCTTTTACTTTTTTAAGGAAATGATAATATGGTTCTTAATCCATATAAATTACCAGCAATACATACCATCCTCTTAATCCAAATAATTAATACCATATAAGACTTCATCTAATAATAGTGTTGAGAAATATACTTACTGGCACTCTCTTTTAGTTAAATTCGTATGGGTTTTCGTATACATAAAAACAATATTTAAAAAATATATATCATAAACATTCTTTATATCCATTTACCGTCAGTATAAACTTTAATCATAATATCTGCACATCAATAATTAATAGTAAAACAGGTTCACCTGTTTGTAGCGAGCTTGAATAGGATTTTTGCGATTGCCACAGTAACATATTTTAATTATGAGACAGTTATCAAGTGGCGTTGGGACGTATAAAAAAAAGGTGAGTTGGAATAGTCATCACACTCCTTTGACATTTTCGTCACACGGAGTCTTGACCCTTCAAATTTATTCAGTCTCTTGTTTATCAGCAACTTCCATTCCTAATTGACTACTTAATATTGATTTATCTCATATAAGAAAGGTTCAACCAAATTAAGTGGCATCAACATCATTATATATAATACACACAAAAGGGCACGACACATAGATATACAATTCACTTTCTGTGTGAACTTGAAGGCAGAGAGATGCAAAACCGACAACCCTCCGTGACGACGCCGGTGAGTCCAACAACCTCTGTCATCGGGCCTTCGTATTGTGCTCCATATCCCGTTCAACTAGAGATTGTTAGATCGGTGAATACAGTAAGTGATGAAATCAGTGTCAAAGACATCAAAGGCAACACCGTTTTCAACCTTGAAAGGGCTCCCTTCTCCGGCCACAAACGTTGTATCTTACTTGACCCCACCGGGAACCCTATCGTCACGCTACGCCGAAAGGTTTGACTTTTAACTACATATATTTTTTGAAATTTTTACCAATAAATCGTCATTTTCATTCTTTTCTTTCATCTAAATAATGACTGAAGTAAAAAAATTATTTAAATAAATTTTAAAGCGTCGTAAATTAATAAATGTTAAAAAATTAAATTAGTTTCTTAATAATAATAAAATATCTTGATTTTAAAATTAACTCATTAAATATTCCATCTCTTAGAGAAAGAGTAATATTTGAAAGAACAAATTAGTAATTTATTTAAAATTTTATTGTTTTTTTTTTTTGAATTTTAAGAGTTCTCATCTTTTCTTTTTCTCTTTATATGATTTGGTATGTTAAAAATAATTTAAGTAAAGTTGTCAAATGGACTGACTCGATTTGGTTTAATGAGTCAAATGTCAAAATTGGACTACCTCAATCTGACATGTATTATTTTTTAGTTATTTTCTTTATTTATTTTGATTTTATGGCGGCTGTTAGTGGATGCTTTAGGGACATTATACAGTGGCCTTAGCATGTACTGTAGTTTTGCTTTGTTGGCTGTATAGCCACCTTCTTTTACTCCTTGCTGTATCTCCCGCGATATGAGCCCGTGAGGGGGTGACCATATCTCACCACAAAATTTTTTTTTTTTTTATTAGTATATTAATTACCAAGTCAACTTTTAGCTTCACAGGTCAACCCAACTTGGGTCTAATTAGCTTAGCAAGTCAAAAGAGTCAAACTAAATTGGTCTGACTGGATTTATATTATTTTTTTGAGTTCTGCCTAGTTGTATATACGGGACGTTTTAGGTTGGTTCATTGAACTAGTTTCTCTTACATTAAAAATTGAAAAATTAAATAAGAAATGAGATACTTACAATTTTTTTTTTCCATATACGTGCTTTCTTCAAAGTTGTTGGCTTTGTGGAGTTTTCTTTAGTATAGCACCTTTGTTTCCAAATTGCTTTACATCTTGTACTAATTAAGTTTGGTTACAAGTTATTAATATTTTCCTTTGATTTATTAAAAGACACGTGTTTCTATATTTATTATATTTCATGTGAAAGACTGAACATGAAAATGTGTGCAAAGTTACTAATAAATGTCTTGAGAAAATTTTGAAGCTTATATGGAATTATGAAATATGAAGGCCGATATAAAAAACAAAAACAAATAATTGGAAGGTATGTAAAAACGTAAAAGAGAATGTATGAGATACAAATATAGCAAAACAAGAAATAAATGGGGTGGTGGCGCAGTTGGCTAGCGCGTAGGTCTCATAGCTTCTGAGTTATCCTGAGGTCGAGAGTTCGAGCATCTCTCACCCCATTCTTTTTAAATTTTTCTCAGAAACTAGGCCAATTAAAAGAAAAACAAAATGAAGGAAAAAGAGACTTTGGGATTACTTTTTTTTACTGATATCTGTGTGTTTTGTTTGTGTAGATAATGACAGCACACTTTGGGATTACTTTTTTTTTACTGATATCTGTGTGTTTTGTTTGTGTAGATAATGACAGCACACAATCGATGGCAAGTTTTTAGGGGTAAAAGCGACCAAACAGATGAATTGCTCTTCAGTGTAAAGCGATCCAACTTTTTCCAGCTAAATACCAAATTAGACGTGTTCTTAGATGGAAATGCTGAAAATAAAGTTTGTGACTTTAAGGTAGAAGGAAGTTGGCGCAATGGAATTTGTGATGTATCTGATGTTCAATCCAGCAACATTGTAGCCAAGGTGAGTTCTTTTTTTTTATTATTTTATTATTATGATACGTCACAAAATAATTATCATTTTTATTAACAAGTAAAAATTATTAAGTAATGGGACTCTCTTGGTTAGTATAATTTTTATTTAACGAAAAACAAACTATTATTATAAACTTTGAAGATCTCACTAATAACATCATGCATAATACTAATGAAACTGTTTGTTATAGTATAATATATTATATTGTTAGTATAAACTCTCACCGCCTGTACTAACAATTTAATTTTTTGTTAGAAAAATGCTACACTAGCCTAGACTAATTAATTTAATAATAAAATTATTCTTACATTATAAATTAAAATATATAACTTGAAGACTATAGTATTTTACATTTAATTAAATGTTCTTAATATTTCTTTTTCTTTTTCATTATATGTACATTTCACATACTACTTTTACAATTAATCTAAAAATTTCTTTCCATCATCTTAAATTATCTTAATTTTTTTATCTATCTTTTTTAATTTATCTCTAAATTAAATTTCAACAATTTTATTTTAAATTTATTATCAATAATTAAAAAATAATTTTATCTCATTATTTTTATTATTTATTATAAATCTAAAATATAATTTATATATATAAAATATTTAGTTATTATAAATTTTAATTATAATATATTATATATTCAAAAATATTTATTGATTATAGTTTTTAATTATATAAAATAAGTATTTATATTGTACCATGGACGTACTAAAGTACTAATTATTAGAAAATGATAATATTTTGTATTGATAAAACTCAGATCAACTTTTATTATTTAATTTTAAAATTGAACAATGATACCTGATTTTGTTCAAACATTACAGAAAGAATCAGATCGTCTACCGTTTTTATAAACTTATATTTTAAACCTAATTTAAATCCCTGAAACTTTTGTTAAAAAAAAACATAGAACTTTAAACTACATTGTTTTGTAATTAGTTATAACTTATAAACCATAGACGAGTGCAGTCCTTAACAAGGACATTAATATATTATCGTTATAAACACTATTTTCTCTAGCTCTTGAGAATGCAATATTGTGGGATTGCAGATACTTAAATACACTGCTCAAGGCATGGAGTCTTACAAGGTCGAGGTCAGAGTAGAAACCAACGTTGATTATGCATTCATAGTGGCACTAATTGTGATTCTTAGCCTAGAGTAAACGCATGGAGTTGATGTGATTTTGATTTTGGTTCAAAAATTTCATTGGGTTATCTATCAGTTTCTTCTCTCAAGATGTTCATCCAAATAAAACTGTAATATAATGTAGATATTTTGTATTAATGTTTTAGCTTTAAACTATTATCATTGTCGGGCTCAATTAGTAAAATGTTACAGGATATATTCGGTGGTTGATTTTGATTGTTTGTAGGTTCTACTTTGAATTGAAATTTGAAAACAAATTTAAGTGTTTTGTTGAAATGATTGAATATTGACTGCAAAATGATTTTCAGCTACATTTAAAAAAATGTTATAAAAATATAAAAAAAATATTATCTTTAATAAAATTTTAATAAATTAATGTTGTATTTGAGTTATGTTAAAAAAAAAATCATTAATAACATGTTATTTTTAATAAATGTTACTAAAGATATAAAAAAAATATTGATAATATTTTTACTAAAAATATTACTAAAAATGATAAATATAGTAATTACTAAAGGAAAAAATCGAAATTAAAGATTAAAGAATTCAAGAAAGAGGAGTAGTAGAAATTTGTTAAGTGTTACATCATGAAACATTTTGATGTAAGGTTTAAATTGAAGAATTTTAAATTAGTTATTTGATTAAGAGAAAATTTTAGTCTCTCATTTTTTTAATTTAGGTTCAGTTTGATTTTGTAAATTTAAAAAGTTTAATTTAATTTTTCTTAAAGTATTTCTGGTGAATCAAATTAATTTTACGTCAAAATTTTAAATTAATAGTATTAATTTGGTTGACATAATATTTCATAATTTGTTACATGTGATGAAATTAACTAAAATAGTCTAATAAATTTATGAAAGGACCAACTTATCTTAACAAAGACATATTAAAGAATCAAAATTAAATCTTTTAAATTTAGGATACCAAATTAAAACAAAAAAAATTAAAATAAAAGATCAAAATTCTATTTTAACCAAGTTATTCAACATGCAAATCAAGACAAATGACAAAAGGATGTTGAGTTTGTATACACATACATATATAATAGAATTTAATTTGTTAAGCTTAAAAATTATAAATAGAACTCATTTTATTAGATATTCTTAACATACTTGATTTAAATATGTTTTTTATCCTTATAAAATAAGTAATTTTTTAATTTAGTCCCTATAAATTTTTTTTTATCAATTTTCATCTCTCTAAATTTTGAATTTTTGTTTTTATTTCTTACTATTATGTAACACTTGTTAGTTACATATACTTTCAAAGGAAAGTCAAACAACCATTATAAATTATACATACTAGTGTATATAGTATTATGTTAGCATATGACATTTTAAAAAAAATTAGATCACTAAAATAAATGTTATTTATTTATCTGAAAATGAAAATCATGAACTAAAAATAGATATCTCAAATTTTAGAGGGATGAAACTCAAATAAAAATGTTTTATAGGAACCAATTTGCTCATTTTATAAGAACCAAAATTTTCGTAGATGAAAAACAATCAAAAAATTTTACAGTGACTAAAATCAAAACTTGTTTATTTTACAAGAACTAAAAATATATTTAAGCAAAAATACTTATACTAAAAACTTTTTAACACATCACCTCCACACGTTAATAACCACTTAGGACCATTGTCTATGCTCATATATATATATATATATATAAATGATTTGAATATGTTTTTTATCATTTAAATTTAGACTAATTTTATTTTTCATCTTACATTTGAAAATTATTTTTATAGTCTATACCTTTTTAAAAATAGTTGGTTTTAGTTTATTACTTTCCCTAAAAAAAAGAGTACAAGTCAAATTTTGCTACATGTATAATATGTAACATCCTAAAAATTATTTAATTATTTTTTTAGAAAATAAATTACATCATTATTATTATTATCAATTTTATTTTAATTATTAATTGCTACAGAAAATTATTTTATTATATAATTGCATTTTGAAACTAAAATGTCACTATTATTGTTATTATTCTTAATGATGGCAGAAAATTAATTTAGTATTTAAATATTTACATTTAATTTTATTTTAATAGAGGAGTTGATGGTTTTATAAACTGATGAAGCATTAATCTAAATTATTTTCATTTATTAATTTAATTAATCGAATTAACGGGGTGAGGTTGACGGGCGGGTCGGGGTTGACCCGACCCAACTAGAATATTAGACAGGGGTTAATCAGTTTACCATAATTGGTGTTTTGCGCATCAGACAGTCAGACCTAGAGGAGACAGAACGCATATATGCAAGGAGGAGGAGCTAGGGTATTCAGATCATCCTAGAGCCGCATCAGATCCTCGCTGCTCTTTGCATCTAAGGTACGGGGGAGATGAGTTCGGTTATATGTGAATGCGATGATGTACGGGTAGTGAGGGCAATCCCTAAGTCCCTTTAGGATCTAAATTCTCAAATTTGTTTGGTTATTATGTTCTAAAAATGTTTTAATAGGTAGAAAATATTCGTCAATGTGTACCGTGGTTTTGGTTGACTTAATTGATAATGTAATCGGTTGTCTTTAGTGTGAAGGAAAACCTCTAGAGGGAATCCAAAAGGAACAAGAAGAATTACTTTAATGAACACGTTTTCTTCATTATGCTTCCAAGTATGCAGAGATATCAGTTCTATCTCACTATTTGGGTTTCATTTACATAAGAAAGAGCAGTAGAGTCTTTCCTAAGGCCTTTATTAATAATTGTTATTGTATGGTGTCTTGTGGCATTTGAAGGGGATTAAATTCTTGGATTAACGTTTTGCCTTAATGTGATTTTCGTTCGAAATTGTATGGTTAATCGTCTTAATTACTTGATTCTCGTGGTTGTTCATGATTATTCATGGTTACTCAATTTAGGAATCTTGTGTGTAATGGTGAAATTGGATGGAATTCAATGGTGTTTTATGTTCGTTTTTGTGCGTTCTTATAAATGATTTATGATAATGATGACTAAATTGATATGATTTTGGCATGATTATGGACTATGTGAATGATGGATGAATCATGAGAATGAAAATGTGGATGAGAATGCATTGAGCATGGACACGAGATGCATGAGAAGCCAGATGTGGCTTTAATACCCTGGCCATATGTGGTGTTTAACAGGGGACCCTAGCCAAAAGTGGTGTTTAATAGGGGACCATAGCCAAAAGTGATGTTTAACAGGGTGGACTAATGATGGGGGACATTCATATGCATGGGCCATAGGTGGTGTTTAACCATGCTACACGCCGGCCATAGGTGGTGTTTAACGATTATGTAGAATGTCTTCGCATGGACCATAGGTGGTGTTTAATTGTGCGACACACCGGTCATATTGGGTATTTAACGGTGTGGTCATCATTAGTGATAACTAAGGGGATTGAGGAGGTTCGCCCATGGTGTGGAATTCCGAATCGAGACTCTTGGGTGTGGTGATGAGCATATGCATTGTGCGGACATGTACATTTTGTAAACATGAATGGAATGTGATTGATTTTGAATGCGATGAAATGTGTGATTGATATATGAGTATTTGTTAACTGTTAGTAATTGGGTACGGTAATGGGTGAGATTTGGGGTACTATCTGCATTTATATATGATTGAATGTTATTTCTCACCGTACTCTCTTGTGGTTTTCTTTTAGGTAATGTTGAGTGTTGACGAGTTTTGAAGAGGTGAGGTCTTGCTCTGATTTGTGTGACATCGGGGCTTGGGATTTAGAATAATGGTTCTATGTCTTTTCATACGTAATTTTGCATCTTAAATATTTAAAAATGATGGGTATATCAATAACTCACTAAATGTATACAGAAATGAAAGTGATTTATATATTTAAAATATGTGTCAAACACATGAATGGCATATTTAGATCAACATTAATAATTTATGTGATAATTTTTTTTATGTGATAATTTTTTTTATGTGTACTTAATGTTTGAACATAATAATGACCATATGAACATTTTATCCTTAATACGAATTGAGTTTCCTTGGTTTTATCTATTACCTTGTCTTCTTTTTTATTTACTTGATTATTTTAATTTAAGTATTTGGGATAGAAGGGTGTCAAATAATCGAAAATTGAATACCGTTAAAGAGAAAACATTAAGATTAAGAGTATTATTCAAGTTTTTTTTATTATACATGTGATAGATAATGACTTGTACTCTATTTATCATGTAAAAGGAGGAACAAAAATAAGTTATTTTAAAAAATGTTTGAATTAAAATAAACAATTTTAAATTTAAATGAAAAAAAAGCAAAATTATGATAAATTTGAGAAAAAAAAATATTTAAGCCTTTATAAGTTATAATATTACTGGTATGTATATTTTTATTTCTTATGTATTTGTAAAATTATCACATAACTTATATTTATTTATGAAAATATTTAGTTTAATATATTTTTGGTAACTATTTAAGTAAAAGTACATAAATATAATTATCAAATTATTTTTTTTAATAGCTCATATTTGAGGTGTTATACTATTAATTATTATTTACATAATAACTTATAAGTTATAAATAAGATATTTGGTATTTTAAATTATTTTTATTAGGCTTATTGTACATTTTATTATTTATTTAATACTTTCTCTAGAAAAATAAAAATAAAATAAGACTAAGATTAAAAATTGATCATAAAAAGTTTTTTTTTAAAAATATTGAGATGTAAAATCACTAGATTTTTTAGATGCAAAGTAAAAGCATAAATTATCATAATTTTTTTCAAATATTTTGAGATGAAAAATCACTACCAATAACACTTACATTAAGAGATGGAATGATACCTTTTTTTAATAAATGTATGAATTATATTTTCTTTTATCTCATTTTAATATTCTTTCTTCTTTTATTTGTAACGATAATAAACAATCATCAAACATTTTATTATATAAAGGGGAAAAAACTATAACCACTACAATTGAATGATTAGAAAAATTAAAAATTAAAATATTAAAACATTAAGAAATAAAAATCATTAAGTTTTAAAAACTTACATTAGAAATTATTTATATTAAAATGTAAAAAAATACAAATGCATTAATTAATTGAATTTTTCCTTCTTTAAAGTAACTTTAAAAAAAATTGGGCCCAACTCAGCCATTTGTCATGGGCTGTCACCTCTATTCATCATGGTCCAAGGCTAACACCCAGAGTATGAGTGAAGGGTATGTTCACACTTTTAAAAATTTTTTACTTTACTTTTCGATTTACATTTTTACACTTTACATTTCAAGTCTTCAGTTTAAATTACATTTTTTTTTTATCTTTCTCTTCATCTTATTTATTATTTCCTTTAAATTTTAAATATTTATTTTATCATTGTTGAATTCTTTACGTTGCATTTCAATATACTTTTCTGCACTTTATATTTTAAGTTGCAATTTTTCCCTTCATTATTTTTTCTTTTATTCTTTCTGTTAAATTCTATGTTTTCTAAATTCAAGATTCTTTAATTTAAATACATATTTTTACATTTATTCATTTAAATTGTCTTTAACTTGGCTGCTTTTCTGTAAGTTCAAAGCACTTGGTTTTTTTTTTTTAAAACCTTTTTGTTTTGAATTCTTTAAGTTTCTGCACTTCTTTTAATCGGTTAAAACTAGCAAAGTTATTTGCTTTATTTATTATAAGAAAATTTTCTTTTTAACGCTGGTCAAAAGCTGAAACTAGTCTTAAAAAATCGATCTAAATTCAATTTTAACATCGAGATTGATGCATTTTCATTCAAGAAAACTTTTTGCATCTCTCTTTTGGAGGCTAACACTACATAGTGACAGTTTTCTTGATGCAAATACAGTAGGTAAAAGAAACTAAAAAGGTTGACACTAATGTTAGTATTTACTATGTTGATGGAATTTTTTATATTTTTAAAAATTAATTAATTAATTTATTATTAATATATTACAAAACTTGAATATATAAAGTAAGAAATAAAATCATAACAAAGATATAAATATCAACAATAAATATAAAAATAAATAATAATTATAATATATACAATTATCGTCATGTATGTAATATGATAATAAATGTATAAATACTCTAATCTTAGGGGAATTTGCCCCTGCTTTAGGGAAGCCTGCCCTTTGCTTCAAGGGAGCTTTCTCCCCTTTACGCAATTGTCAACCGTTGCATCACTACCTACATCTACTGCTCCAAGGTAACAATTATATCCACAACAATCTTTGCCCTTTCCTCAATTGACGCAACCCTCTGCCTAGCATCTACATCCATATGCTTAACTCTAGCCACCCTCTCCTCATATGTGTCATTGCTTGATGAAGTAGGAGCTTGAGACTCTCAAATCGGCAACGACACATAGCAATGAACATTCACAGATAAATATGTAGTGTTGTAAACCCATCCTCAACTCATGTCACCAACAACATCCTATTAGACACCAATCTTGGCCAACGGTACAATATCTTTGTGTTTTCATCGAGTTAAAAGGTTGCCAATAGTTCTTTTGTTTAATAAGTTGTATAAAAACAATATATATAATTAATAACTTACATATATGATTAATAACTTACATATGTTATCTAAGAGTGAATATCAACCAAATCGTCTGACCTCTTCTTATGTATTGCTAAAAAAAAATATCAGGATCCTCGTATCATCCAAGTCTTCTAGCCTAGCCAAAAAAATTAATGAATGTTTAGTCTAAAAATATGGCATAATCAAAAGATACTGAATTATGTAAAACAGTTAAAACATACCATGTACAATGTCATCTAAACATGAGTCTAATTGCTCCGCCTTTGGTCGAGGTTTAGTTGGCCTTGCTTTGGGGATGATAACCTATATAAGGTTGAACTATTATAATAAACAAGAAGACCAACCCAAGCCTTATCCTCCCATCTATCATGGATTTTTCTCAACCTTTCTTGCGTTGATCAAAATATTTGAGACATTTTAAATAGTACTCCTTAAAAATCTTACACTTAATATACTTATGATGAGCATCCCATGAAACTTTGTCATATACAATAAGTGTGAAATAGTTAGTTAGTGTATAAGTGAAATAACTATTAGTAAAATAAGGATCAATAAACATAGTACAATCCAAATTCTGAAAAATCAATCATTCATAACATCCTTTAGGATTGCAAAGTAAGAATGGTAAGGTCAATAATTAAATATACTGACTTATTAAACAAATCACATTTTTTCTTAGTCCACATCCAACCCACTTAGCTCACAACTAATGGACTAGCTGGTAAGCCCAATAATAAAAAATTAAAAATTATTAAAGATTTGATCTTTTAAAAAAAAATAAAACTGAAAAATATCTAACATAATATTAATGAAAAATATAAGTATACATAGATTAATGAAATATAAAATTTAAAAGAGAACTTTATCTCCATCGCTCAAACATTAAATAAAGCATAAAAACTCAATATCTCTAACATTTTATACCAAGAAATTATAAATATTTAAATGCTAAGAAAGAGGTTAATGTATATTAAACACTAAGTAGTAATTATTCAAATGTTTAATATTCTAATTACACATCAAATAGTCTTAAGTAAATAGAACTATACACCAATAAAATAATAAATAATAGTTTAAAAGTAATTGGTCTACAAGCTATCACATTAAGTCATGAACCAAATGTGGATTAAACTGGCTAGACCAAATAAAATTATGTTTAAATAGATTGACATTTTAGTTGATTTTAACCTTTTTGTTCTATGAGTTAAAAGAACTATTTGTAGGCATATGTCCATATATCCACCTTTAGTTGTGCTAGAACACCCAATTAATCACCTCAACAGTTAGATATGATGGAATCTAATATAGAGAATCAAAATTCAATATCAAAAATAAAACTTAATGCTTAACTAATATATACAAAAACCAAGATAAATTAAAGGATGCCTAACAATAGCAATTATAAAGACAACACCCAACAATGTGCTGATAACAATGAGCAATGACTTGTCTCTTTCAATTTATAAATAGACATTTTGCACAAATTTTAAGAGACATTTTGTGGATTCTCAAATTTGTAGTTATTTTCCCTCATTCCTTAAAGCTTTTGTGTCTGGTGAAAAGTTTTCATCAAATTATTTTAGTATTATGTAATCTTAGTTAGAGAGATAGCTAGAGTTTGGAGAATTTTCAATAGAGATTCACTTTAGAACTTCATGAAGAGCTTCCATGACTTTTATCCATCTACTTATCACGTTAAGTTATTATTTTTGTTTGTTTTGTTTATGTAAAAATTGAATCATTGTTTTGAACTTCTAATTTGTTCATTGAGATTTAATTACATGGTTTATATGTTAATTCTATTTTCTGTGTTTAATTCCTTTAGTAAGGTGGAAACTAGACAATTGTAGCTATAAGTTAGAGATATAAAAAACTTAGATAAATATGTGCATAGGCTATAAGAATTAAGGTGTGTAGGTTATGTACACTTTTAGAGAATCATAAGTATAATGTACAAGTGTGCAGTGATTGCACATGTGGTATTAAGATATTTGTTTTAACAATTATAGGACATGTTGCCAAGAAATTAGAACAAGGTTATAAGGAGAATTGAGTGTTGACTATTATATAGGATTGAGGTCTAAGAGCGAAAACATAGGATGTAAGAGTAGTGAGACACGAGTTACCTCATGTTTGTTTATTGTCTTTTGTTTATTTAGTCTTTTTTATGTCGATTTGGTGGAATTCGAAATACAATTTAGGTCCAAGCTAACATTATACAATTAACCACTAAATATGACAACTTATCCTTTGGTTTGTTTGATTGATGTCGAAAATTAGTACATGAAGCTCAATGTAATATTTGTGGGACAATAACTTTACTTATCACTTTAGTATTTGTCGATCGGTACACTTGCTAGATTAGGTTGTGATAATCTATTGTCTATATACATTCACTTTCACCATATTCCCTTTTCCAATAACTCATTGTAAATCACTTTTGAAATCTAAAAATCAATAGCTCGCTGCATCAATAAGAGTATCAATGGAGGGATTGACTTAACATCATGCTAAAATCAAATCCTTTTGTCCAAACTAAAATAATTTTATGTATTCACAAAATTTGTGATATAAATATAATTTCAAAAATATGTATTTTTTTATAAATATATAAATAAAATATTTTAATTTTTTAATTATTTAAAATTTTTATTTTAACAATTGGATTTACACTTACAATA